>CM061532.1:3030537-3258777 GCA_030545055.2 Neoaliturus tenellus | reverse complement strand
TGTGAGGTATGTTTATGTTTATGTTGTCTTTAGGGCTCCGCCCCACAGAAGCTCACAATTACTGTAATAGCATACACGAGTTGAAATTTGACATGGACAATTCTCTTTCTTCATATATGTAGGTACTCTCACTAAGAAAGATTTTGCAAATATAGTTTTTGGAGCTCTTTGGACTCCGCCCCACTGGACTTGGAAATTACTTAAGGGAAACCAGGGTTGAAATTTCATGGATGATTGCTCATAGGTGCTCTTTGCTCATAGGTGCTCACTACGAAATGGTTTTGTAAATATAGTTTTTTTAAGCACTTTAGGGCTCCGCCCCACTATACTACAAACTTACTTTAGGACGTCCGGGGTTAAAATTTTATGCACGATTCTCTTTGCTCATAAGTGCTCACTATGAAATGGTTTTAAAGCAAATATAGTTTTTAAAGCTTTTTAATATAGTTTTTAGGGCCGCTGAGGTTGAAATTTTATCGGTCATTATTTTTGTTCATAGGTATTCACTAAGGAACGGGTTTGCAAAAAGTTTTTTAAGCTCTTTAGGGCTACAGATAAAAGTAATTGATAACAAATAATGATGAGTATTGAATTGATCTTCATGATAAATTTATAAACAAGATAGGATTTAAAAATAGAATGATTCCCATTGTGAATGTTGTTTTATTCATTGCACGAGATGACACAGAGAGTTCGTTGACCCTACTTTGTGGCGCCCGCACCCCCAGGGACGGTCAGTTATTTCTGGCAAAAGAAAATGTTATTTCTGCTTCACAAATAGAAAATATTGCTTTAGCTTTTCAGAATGTTTGTTTTACTTACACCCTTTCATTTCTAATCGGCATATGGCATACTGGACTTATAGTGCGTCAATGTTTCAAGAATTGAAAATGTAAAAATCTGATAGAAAAAAAAACAATTTATATTAATGAAACATTACGAAATATCGTTTGACAAAACACTCTCAAATTATTATTACTCTAATATTAGATTAAATTTATCTACTTAAGAAGAGTTTTCATTTTATTTCACTTCACTTTCACTTTCATATTCAGTTTTATTTAAGAATGTTCATTTAATTTCAATTTAATCCGACCCCCTCGATTTTTATAAAAAACATTGTTCATCCTCTATATTATGAAATTACTTTATGTAATTTTTATTAACAGAACCATTTAAAAAAATATTTAAGGTTTATGGTTTAATACTATCAATAGAAAAACATGATAAAAATTAGTTTTATGTGTCTTTTGGTACGTCCCGGTCCCGTAGAGAGCCATCAAGCCATCCCTGTTCGTCACCCCATAATTTTCAACGTCATTTTTTTCATACAAATATTCCAACTGCCAGACCTAATAGCATATATTATTGATCAATTGCACTTTTATTTCATTGTTAATTTTATTTTAGGAAAAGGTTTAATTGCCTGATGAGTGTTTTAAGGCTCAGTTTGGAACATTGTACTGAAAGAGAACTTTAGTTAAATTAACATATCAGTATATAATTACAGTTAAGATTAAATACCGGCCCTTGGTGCACCGTCTAAATGATATATGATATAAAATGTATGTGCCTTCATAAAACATATTTTTTAGCAGTAATTAATACCAGACTTGTTTCTTCTGTAATAGTAAAAACAATTAAACCCGTGTGGAACCTTAGGTAGGCTTACTCTTTGTATATTCATTGAAGTAAATTTATCTTTTTTATTTGCTATTAATTATTTTAACTATCTATTTCAATCAATGTATAGTCCACAAAATATTTCCCCCTTTTTAATTAAAATCTACTCAAATTTGTTGCCAACATAAATCGATACACTTTCTATATGCATCCGTCTGTTGGTAATAAATAAATAATTGGTTGAAACATCTTCATCGCAGCTGAAAAACTAAAATTTTCAGACACATCCATCCCAGCAAACTAAATACTATAATGAGATGCACGAGAATAGTCCGACTGAAATTGTAACAGCTGCGTTTCCCCGTCACCCCTCTGGCCCTGAAATGTTATCATTTTTTATGTTCACCATTGGCAATACAGTTTAAAAATGTGTTTCAGAATAAATTTTACAACAATGCTTTGACTATCATCGGACTATTTTCACGAATCATACTATAAGTGCCTGGGAGCCAAGCATTTTCTCGGTAAACTTAAACAATTCTTTGTAGTCATAGTAATATCAGTCACAGACTGTATAAAGTGCTAGGCCTTTCAGGATGTTTTAATGTAGGACTAACGTCATTGCACTCTCTTATGAATTTGTTGAAACAGTAACACGTGGATTTTACCTCCATTGTTTTGAAATTTAATTGCAATTCTACGAACTGCTTAGTTGTTTTATGAACTTACGTTACTTTTATTTATCAGTTATTTTTATTATAGTATCATTCAGTAATTTAGTAACTAGCTACAATAATATAAAAAACAACATGTGTATACTGGAGCACGTGATTCGTGCTTTGACAGTTGAAAGCACTGACCAATGATTTTCAGCTATTTTTCACTATTTTCAGCAAATTACAGCAACTCTTGTTTTGATTTTAAACTCCATAACACCAATGCTAATTTTTTAGAATTTAAATTTAAGATTATAACGAAATAAGATTTTTCATAGCATGAAGACCTGTATACAAATTATTTTTACCCCACAACAAAGTTACCCATAAGCAAAGTTTGAAGAAAATCGTTCTAGCTGTTTTCGAGATCTGTGTCCAAACACACATACAAATATATTTTACTAGTATTAGAGTATATGTACATAGGATTATCACGCTATTATTATAAAAAACATATTAATCAGAAAATTCCATACGTGGTTTGTTACGACTGTTGAACGCCATAGAATTAAAGTTTTTGTAAGTTGTATAAATCACTTAGAATCGGTCAGCAGATTGTATTTCATTACAAACAAATGCTTAGCACGGTTCTTAACAGGGGCGCGACAAATCTAAGTTTTAATGAGGAGTCAAATTAATGAGCATTGTTGGCCGGTCGCGGGGGCGTGGTATTTTCGTCCCCAGTCACACTGAAGCGATGCCAGCGCTGGTGTCGTCCATCATCCTGTTTTTTATTGTTGCTGTTTTGACTTTTATATCATTAATGAAAAATGTTTACTCCTTTTCAGCAGTTAGCGCTATGGATAGATTTTACAACAATAATACAGTGTTATACTAAAGGTTTTCCATATCAAAACTAGCTATAACAAAATTTAATACGTTTACTTCAATCCGTTACAATTACGTTCAAAACTGTGCCGACGACCAAAGTTAGAATTCACTATTACATTACTTCTTGATAAATGGTATCAGATAACTGACACATACTTTCTCCAAAGAATATAAAAAGGAGTTAAAAGTTTCAAACATTAATATCTTGATGACTCAGTTGAATAGATACCGTCTGAGCAGCACGAGTTTGACTCTACGCGCGTCTGTGACTTTTAAAAACGTACTGCGTTTACCGCAAAACGAAAAATTGAGTTTTTCCCGCAACCACTTGAAATAGAGCAATAATTTAAAGTACTGGATTGCTTGGTTTTTTTTAGCTTGATTTAATAGTTAAAGTAAAATTTATTTAAAGGTAACAGCTATTTTGAAATAAAAAATTTATTTTTTACACACTTTTTGTACTATAACTTTTGAACGCGCATTTTCTAGGAGATGTGGGTGGTGTCATTTTGTTCAGCATTTTAAAAGCCACAACATTTTTATGAAAATCGTTAGAGCAGTTTTTGAGAAATTTTTATTTTTCACATTTTTTAGAGTTTAGAGGATAACTACCCTTAGAAATAAAATATTGAAAAAATGAAAAAAGCGCCTGATATTATCATGGATTAGGACTTATATAAATAATTTTCATTATAATCGGACCATTGGGGAATTCGGTAGCACTGTTTATATCCAGACACTCCCACAGACAGACATCACTCCGAAAACCACTTTTTTGGACTTTAGGGAGCAACAAAACGGAAAAATTTACCAACAACTCAAATTCTAAAATTTTGACGAAACCAATACTTGTTCCATATGGTACTATGGTAGGGGAAATGCTTGTGCTTTGGGTCGGTTTCGTTCTCTTATTCGTAACTCAAAAATTAGTCATGTGGTAGGCTTGTTTTCAAGTTTATTGAATAAGGACCTTGCACAATTAATTAAAGGATTTTATCTTAATATTTACTATTTTTATAAGTAATTTATAAAAATATTTTTGATCGTTGTACCTCGGGCCACCTTAATTGTACCTTGGGCCATCTTTGGCCACACCGTAATTAATTTGTCTGAGGAGGGTGAAAAAAATCAAATAAGAAAGTTTATTTAAGATTCAATACAAATACATTTAGACATCTAAAATAACAAAAACCTTGTAAGAAATTGTGTATTGTACCTTGGCCCGGCCCAAGGTACAAGAACTGTGTTTGTATTGTGACCCATGGTACAATGAGGGTATAAATATTTTTTAGGTTAAGTTATCTCAACAAATAGTTTGTCTAGAAACTTAATCATAGTGTCATGTTTAGTCTAAAAGGACCCTCCCTATGAATCAAGTATTAAAGTATTCATAATAAATTTGCCTTAAAAACAATGAAGCCGAAATTAAGTCCAAAAGTAGTTACTTTTGCCCTAGAAAAACATACTTTCACTCATATCTAGACAATAACTAGGGTTAGACCTTGGGGTGTCAGCTGAGAATTGTTCAAACAGGTATGATACTACACTGTTACCTTAAAAATCGAAATTCCATGCTTGACGAGGGAAATACCAGGGGTGGGGGGGTGGCCCAAGGTACCGGCATTTCCCCCATAGGCGTGCGCACGATGGGTGCCATGGGTGCCGCGGCACCCACGGAAGCTCCAGACGGGCCTGAGGGGGGCGCCATTGGCGCAAAAATCACAAGATTTACTTAAATTTTAAGAACTGTACGAAAATATCGATTATGGTTTTAAATATAGTTGAAATATGTAGTAAAATGAAAAGTGGTGTTAAGTTACATAATTATGTTAACATAATTATTTAAATATTAAAAATCACAAACTTTAAATTGATCAGTCAGTTGTTTTGAGTGTATGAAATTCGGCAAGGAACATGTGCGTGCGAGTGGTGTAGCTCAGCCGTTCCATTTCTCAGAAGGACGGGCAGGAAGTGAACCATTATGTCATATCTGCGTTTGGATTTGTATCAAATATTTTTTATCTTCTTTTATTATTCAAAAAGAACAGGAATAGATATACTTCTCCATACTTCCTCTTTCTTTTGAGTTTCTTTCTCAGTTAGTTTCCAGCAGAGGTGGAGTGTAGATGTATGTTTTCGTTAGCGTTTGATGACATCGTGGCATGTAACGAAGAAATGGAAGGTAAGTTTTTGGTTTAATGAAGTTAGATTATTAAAATAAAAGTAATCAATACCGTAGGCTCTTAATAATTATGTTTTCGTTTTCAACCGTCCAAACCCCAGGGATAAACCCCTGTCGTTTAACTCGTGATAAAACTGACTTTCTCACCCAATCTCATGCTTTGTTGGTACCGTGTTAGTCGTAGACTGTGGTAGGCCATAAAAAGGTCGATACTGTTCACCAAATGTTTAAAATTAAAAAAAAAAAAACTATGAATTAGTTAACAAAATTCGTTTTATAAACAAATAATAAATATATTCATAAGAATTTAGTTTATTATGTTCAGCTCTTTCTTCTTTTGTTTTTTATGTTTCCGGTATCCTGCACCACTTAATTTTGTTCACATCTTAAACCAGAACTTAATTCTAAACATAAACAATTTTTAAATATTTGGAGGGAAAGGGACGTAGATACACTGTAGCCTACTGTATCTCGTTTGCATACTGACTAAAAATATTGTTATTAAAATATCATAAATGTGTAACAATTGATAAGCTCCTTTCAACAATACACCTGTGTAGACTGTGTGGGAAAATTTTATCTGAGCTGATAACTGGGACGTCCGGTATGACCAAGTTCTATTCCAACTTTAATACATCGTCTTAAGACAATGAATAGGCCTACACGATACGGTAAATATTCACGGAGCATTCGACAATATTTAGTCTTCAATTGCTCGAGTGTACTTGAATTGTTTTAAGTGATTTTTAAGGAATTTTAATTTGGAACAAATCCATCTATTTATTTGTGTTGTTAAATCTGCGGCGTTTAATTTCTTCGAAAAATTTCAATTTAATGGACGAAATGAAAAGATAATGTGGAGACAACACATTTGTATAATCTAAAAAAATGCAAGTTTCATACCGACTCTTTCAAGGCATCATTGGCCCCCAAAACCGGCAACACAATGAGGTCCCGTGCGGACGCACGGGCCGCTCGCCGCTATACCGTACTGTTTGCGTTTGCGACGGTGTTGAAATGTCAAGTTTCTACTTGATTAATCAAAGTCAATTTTATTGTAGGCCTATCTACAATTTTGTCACAATTCTGGTTATTTTAAAAGCCTATGGATTTCAACATCAATTTACTATTGGTTTCTTTGGCAATACGCATTGGATAAATAGTTCCTATCTGCCTAATATTATTATAGAATTCTTCAATTAAAATTCAAACTAAAAAATTCTTATCTTTGAGTTGGCAATCCTAAAATATGATTCTAGCTATTCAATTTTATGTTTTTTTAACAGCAAATAAGAGCAGTGGGAATGTGACATTTAGGCCTGGAGAGCGGGTTGGTGAGGGATGGCAGGGGGCGAGAGGGGGCGCCATTTTCAAGCTTGGCACCCACAGAGCTCAGACCCTGCGCACGCCTATGATTTCCCCTATCGGTGGAGAAAAGTAAAAGTACTTCCGGATTGTTAGAGAGGAGTGAAAAACTAGTCTATGTTCACAGTATAGTTAAGTTAGTGGGTAATATCCAACTAAGTATCCCTACAGTTAAAACACAAAAGGGAGTGTGTGCCAGTCAAGTAAATGACTTTTATGTTTCTTAACATTATAAAAAAGGATTCTAAAGAAGTTTCTTTTTATTAATAAAACTAAGTTTTCTATCAAATTAATGTTTTCTTATTGTCCTTTTCTGCACCTCTCTGAAAGCCTATAATTTGTGATGTGTGAGAAAAATTGACTCGTCTTAGATTAAATTGAAGTTAGGGCACAATTGATTAGAAATGCTTTGTGATTGTGGCCTTCAATGTCGTTTTTGGAACATGGGATGTTATATTTATTATACTATTGTTCATGCCTATTATTTGATTGTTTATTATTTTGTAATTTTCTGTGTTAGACCATAGTTCTTTTACTGCATGCTTTTATAAGTTACAACTATTAAAAAAAAAACCTCCTCAAAAAGTTTTCAAGAGTTAATACTTCATGCTCCTACTCGCCTAGTATTTAGTTACTCGTATAAAATCGGGCTTTTTATTTAATTATATTTGTAAGAGAGGATGTCTTTCCGTTCGGTGTAGTTAAAATTGGTTAAACTAAATTTGTGCATAAATTAACTAAAGTTAAACTAAAAATTCGCATAAATTAAAAGTTAGTTCAAAACTAAAATTCGACAGTATTAAAAAAAACTCTTACAGTTGAACAAAAATAAACGTTAGTTCAAAACTGAAATTCAACAGTGTTAACCAAATTCTAACAGTCGAACAAATAGGTCAAGGTAATCCAATTTAACGCGGAAAACGAGGAATAGAGCACTAAGTGGCATGTTAGTCCATTACCACAAAGTGATCTATTCCTCGCTCTCTATTCTACATCTACTTTTTTGGGTTTACTTATTTATATTAAAATGTTCAAATTTTACTATGTAGAATGTCCATTCTTGCTCTTCAACTCTTCGATTGTTTTTAGCAAATATTCGTTAGTTTTCACCAAAGTCTTCATTTTGCTACATCCAATTTCAATGGAAGGAATTATAAGTTGTAATTTTATAAGTTCAATCTTTTCTTTCTTGCGAATTTCTCTCTTTATTATGTTGTTCCTTATTTTTGCTGAAGATTTAAACTCCATGTTGTTTCTGCTAAAGCCACAATAATAAAAGTCTCTTCAAACAACCTGCATTTATACACATTCCCCCACCATTTATAATCCCCACTCCTTTCCCCCTTCTTTATAGGATTTGAAAGGGATAGGGTGTAGGGTGGGGGAAGGGTAATTTTGTTATTACACTAGTTGTGCAAGAAAATAGCCGCCAGTGTCCACACCTTGTTCATAGCACTCCATCATAGATTGTGCCCACTGCAACATGCGGTCTCTGTCATTTGGTGTGACAAGGAAAGAATGACTATCACCATACAATATAAAAGAGTCAATTCGTACATAACATCCTGAGTCCAACCATTTATTAGCTTCAGCCATAAACTTTTCTATTGTATCAAATGGAAATTGTGGATCAATTGCTATGACTTTACGTTCTTCACTAAGTTCAACAGTATAATCATCATCGTCCTCATCATCTTCACTTTCACTGTCATTACTTAAAGTGTCTTCAGATTCTTCAAAAACATCAGAAATTTCGGAAAAATTGAAATTTTCATTCAGATGAGGAGGCATTTTGAAGCAAGAAATATTGTAAACAGCAGAGACGAAACGACAAGAGCGGCGTGTAGAAGAAAAATGAAGGGGTGACCAACGCTCGCTCCGCTTTTATAATAGTATGCAAATGAGGGGTAGGAGCTGACCGTGACCAGTCATCGACCCAAAGGAGTGGGGGGAAGTACTTTTCTTACTACTTGGATGGAAGTAGGTTAGTAGGTCACGAGGACTTAGAGTGTTAAAAAATAATGGGGGAGAAACACAACGCTGTAACGCATTGTGTTTCTCCCCCATTATTTTTTTAAGCAACAATTTGGAAAAAACTAAGTGAATTTACTGTTTACGCCCCCACCTTGTAATACGATCCTTTTTATCCCTGAGGAGAAAGTCTTGAGAATCTAAATTGTTAAATCTCTTCTCTTTACACAAATTCTCACAAACTCTAATTTTATATTTTAAGCCGTTACATTTTGCTAAAATTGTGTTGGTGGTCAACAACACTTAGAAAAAAATATTTCAAACCTTTCTTAAGCCTCTCTCCTCTGACGGATATTATTTCAGGATCGTCTTCAACGGTGGGGGTTTCTGTCAGTTGTGGTCCAGAAAGATGTTTCACGACATGTACACGGCAAAAACTTTCGTTTTTAACACATTTCCTCCCACAAGCTGATCCTTTCTTAATTCCCCTGGTGAGCACTTCAGGGCAAGTAGTGGGACGGCTAAATGCCCTACGACGCTCTTCTTGTAATAATTGAAATTGCTCTGAAGGAGCAGGCTTAGGAGCAGGTTTGGGAGTAGGCTTAGTGGATTTAGTTTTATGATAGGTGTGGTCTTCAGGCATAGTAAGTGGTGGGGTAGGAGGCAATGGTGACAGTGGAATGACAGGTGTACTAAGACGATGAAGCAAAATTTCAAATGAAGGGGTATTAGGACGGGGAGCTGGCTTCTGTGGAGGCGGCATGATGGTTGATGGCGGTGTAGAGTCGTTTAAAAGCGAAGTAGAAGGCGAGGCGGTGAAAAAATGCTTCGAAGTTTAGAAGTCTTGGTAGGCGGAAGAATAGTGCCAGAAGTTGAAGGTTGGGATCCAAGTTGCTTCTTGTACCAGTCAGGAGGATTTTTCAGACGAAGAGTTTTCTTAGGTGCAGTAACAGCCGTAGTAGAAGTTGAAGTAGAAGTAGAAGTTGAAGTAAGAAGTTGTAGTTGGCAGAGATGACATGGTTGTGGCTCCAAGTTCGCAGCGTAACGTCTGGAATCAGAATGAAATGTTAGCCGCAGTCGGTGCGTCTTTTATAACAATATGCAAATGAGAGGGGTAGCAGCTGGCCGAGACTGATTATTGACCTGGGAGGTGGGAGAAAAGGGGAAAGAGAAGGTATTTATTTTAAATAATTCGCATAACTTTTGACTAAAATAAGATAACCACATTCTTCTTTACCAAAATGTTTGTCTTACATAGACCTTTTCAATGATGTATCGCTTGTCCAAATCCGTCAATCCGTTATCAAGTTATAGCCATTTTAATTTTTCAGGTCATGACCGGTCGTTCACCCGGAGTAGTGGGGGAAGGAGTGGGGGTAGGAGTGGGAGAAGGGGGGGGGGATCGACTCCATTTTTTCGGGGGGGGGGGAGGGGGGGGGAATCGACTCCATTTTTTCGGGGGGGGGGAGGGGGGGGGAGGGGGGGGAGGGGGGGAATCGACTCCATTTTTTCGGGGGGGGGAGGGGGGGGGGAATCGACTCCATTTTTCGGGGGGGGGAGGGGGGGGGGAGGGGGGGGGGGTCATTGACCCTTCCAAAAGTGGGTCAAGGTCATTCAAGATTTATAATGATCCAAGGTGATGGAACAGTAATACTGTTCCCACCACCCTGTTTGCCTAACGGTTCCCACTCCCAACCCACTAGTTACGTTCTGCAAGGGACATCGACGCAATTTTGTTTGGACCGTCCGGGTCTACCGTAACGGTCCGGTCCGGGTCTACCGTAACCATGAATTCCAAGGGAAACTGGAACAGCTAATGCAGACACGCAACTCTAACACCCACCCAAGCTAATCCCACCCATTATATTCCTAAACAAAATGCAAAAACCTAGTCCGCAATTTGCGGATGTCCCACCCCTTCTAAGTGAAGTTCAACGGAACTTCTGAATTTACATTTAATCTACCCCCTAACATCTAGCTGTAAGGCAAAACAACATTAATTAGTAATACCAACACTTAAAACTAACAACACATCATTATTAAAAAACCAAATAATTCAACACAACCAAATACCATCATTATTCTTAAAATTAATACACCTTAATGCTAAATACCTCTTAAAATTAATACACCTTAATGCTAAACCCAACTTATAACTAACATCGCAATGCGCAAATTATTTCCTTAAATTAAATACAACTTAAAACTAAACACACACACACACATACCACATTGCATTAAAAAACGCAACATAGTAGAAGAAGTTCAAATATATATAGGCCTACTATATATTTGAAACCTCTTGCTGAGTCGCCAACAACCTTTCGCTATGAAAGTTTGTTGACGACTGACGCTAAGATCAGGCTCGTATTGCTCCTCGGATTCTCGAGTAGTGGGGGAAGTTGTTTCACTCCAGTACAGTGTTCAATCCAGTCCAGTTCGCAGCAGTGTAAAAGGAAGGCAAAGGAGTGGGGAGCGGCGCATGCGCAACAACACAAAACCAAGGTTTGAGGTTAGAATTATCCATGTGCAATAGCGCTAAAGTGAGTAATACAGGACTAGGCGCATGCGCATAGCATAGACTGATTCCGATCCGGAGAACTCGTTGCATGCGCAGCAGGTTTGAGGTTAGAATTATCCATGGCAGCTGCCATGTTTAGTCTGGTTTCACCACATAGAGTCAACAACCGGTGGTGACCGGTCATTGGCTAGAAGGAATAGGGAAAGGTGGTGACCGGCCATTGACCCAGAGGAGTGGGGGAAGGAGTGGGGGAAGGGGGGGGGCTCATTTTTTCGGGGGGGGGAGGGGGGGGAGGGGGGGGAGGGGGGGGGAGGGGGGGGAGGGGGGGAGGGGGGGAGGGAGGGGGGGAGGGGGGAGGGGGGGGGGGTCATTGACCTTTCCGGTCGGTCATTGACCCCAAGGAGTAGGGATAGACACAGAACCCTACTTCTCTTACTACTCAGGTGAAAGTCGGTCAACCAGTCATTTGCTTGCCATCTGCCGCCATCTGGCTGGAGTTATTGCCTCTATAAAGGTGGGTAGTTTATCGCGCTACAAACATTCATTGCCTCGCATCCGCTCGGTCATCATCTCTCGTTAGTTTTATGTTATGACTACTTCACTTACTAGGTTTGAGGTTTAGAATTATCCATGGAATAGCCTTTGTAAATTCTAACCTATAAAATTACTACTCTGGCTTTCTGTTTCAATTTCTTTTACACTTCATTTTATATCTCAGTCTTCTTTTAACCTCTGAACTTAACACATCGGTTATGATGACTGCACAATGTTTAAAATTAAAGCTTTTGCGAACACAACACATATTACGAAGTACTTCTAAACCTTCAATTTCAAAGTGTAGAACTAATTTAAATAGAGTTAGGAAGAAGTACAGTTTTAACCCATTATACTCTTCAAAGACTTCGCAGGTTAATGTTGATGATAGTGTTATTTACAACATTTTGCATTCTATGTTACAATTCAACAACTTTGAACTTGTTACACCTATCGACTGTGTTCAACAAGTTTTTTTATTTTACCCCTACTATTCCTCATATAAGCGCTGTCACCACAATTCCTACTTCATGCTCCTCTATTCTCTTCAGCTGAGCTAAGATTTGAGGTTAGAATTATCCATGGCGGCCGCCATGTCTAGTTCAGTTTCACCACATAGAGTCGGCGACCGGTTATTGGTCTAAAGGAGTAGGGGAAGGGGTGGTGGGGGAAGGTTGCCGTTTTATAAGCCCTCTCCCTAGGCGGCGCTTCTCATTCGATCGCCAACTTTCAAACGATAAACACCTCTCCCATGGCACGAATCAATTATCCCGCTATCACCAACTACTTCAACTTAAAACTATTTCTGGTGATAGTTGGATAGAATTTTTTAAAACTTACTCTGGATGACCTTGACATATTTTCCGCATCTCAGTTATAAGTTTGAATTTCAATTTTGAACTAACTCTTAATTTTTCTTCAACTGTTAGAGTTTCGTTAACACCGACGAATTTCAATTTTGAACTAACTTTTAATTTTAATTTTATGCGCAAATTCACTTCACCCTAACGCCAACACTATCGCCATCTCCACCCCAACCTATATGGCATAAAATATAACTACAGCATCTCATATATACCCTCTAACCCCCACCGGAAGCTATGTGACATGGCAGCTGGCGCCAGCTGCCGCGGCACGTGGCTCCGTGGGCACGTGGCCGGTTTTAAAAGTGACCAAAACACACTACTTAAGTGGCGCAAACTGTTGCGCGGACACCCTAAGTTTTATACAAAACAGACTAATGTCAGTTTTACTGATGAAGATTTGTTTAAAATATTGGATGAAATGACTTTTCCTTGCAAAATTCAGTTAGTTACTCCCATTCCTGACAGTTTAGAGTCTAAGTCTCTCAAGCCGATATACCTAGAGTACACGGAGCCTGACAGTCAGTCACTCGGTGGCTGTCGTGGGGTGCGCATCGGTGTCGGCGCTCCGTTGTTAGGTTTTCAAGGTCACAGTAATATCAAATTGTTGGTGTTGTGCTGGTTCAAGGTCACCTGAGGGATAACCGATTGCCCATTTAGGCAGAGTCATGTCAGAAACTCGAGTTTAACTTGGCACTTTTGCCGTTTCTCGTCGCAAATTCGCTCCAAGTGGTCAAGGTCACGGGGACTCTGACTGAAACTCGGAGCGTAGTGCGAGAAACGGCAAAAGTGCCAAAAAATTTTAAGTTTCGGCTTGACCTTGACCTTAGTGGCGTCGGTGACGTCATTTTGATGATGTAAGGGGTGATGACGTCATCAGCACGTCATTTCTGTGACGTCATGGGTGTGACGTCATCGAAATGACGTCATTGGTGATGACGTCATCGATGACGCAATCGGTGACGTCATCGATGACGTCATCGGTGAGGTCATTGACCTCGATGACGTCATCCCTCAGGTGACCTTGAACTGGCCCAGCACCAACAATTTCACACTACTTACAATTATTCGTAACAAAAATACTGGATATTAATCTATAATAATCAAAAAGATGGAACTGTATTTGAATGTGTGTAAGTATTTTAATGTTCAAATTTTAATTTAAACGATAATATTATCAAAATGCGAGTATTTGTATGTTCACAATTTTTATTCAAAGACCTTTAAAACATTACATCGTTGAACCCCAAGGTCCCATGACTTTCTCCCCCCCCCCCCTTTGACTTTCTCCCCCCCCCTCACCCCCACCATCAACTCCCACTCATCTCTTGGCCAACGGTGCGCGCCAACCGCCTACATTGTTTTCTTGATTAATTTCACCCTATTCTTATCTTGCACTATTCTTATCTTACTAATTTTATTACTTCCGGAAACAAAGTTGTCTTATAAATTGCATTTTACTTATGTTTTTCTTTCATGAAAAATGTTCTCTCACTGTTATTTTACCTAAAAATACCGAAGTGTTTTGTGAGTTGGAGTTGAGCTTACTAATGAAATGTTTTTATTTCTGTACTATCCAAATTCCGCATTTTTAACGTTTTAGAGTATTTTTTACAAAATGTACAAAAATTGCATAATTTTTTATTGACTAAAATAACCCTCCTCCTACAAATAAATGTTGCCATGGCGCTTATGACGCTTTTTACTCTTTTGAACACGAAACTCTCCACTGTTCTGTTATTTCAATAATTTGCCTAAAGGTGCCGTTGTTGTCTTTGGAACAGTATTAAGGGAATTTATTTTAGTCGCGGATTAGAACGCAGATGGAGATAAATACAGAGCCACTAGGACAAATCGAGGCCGATTCCTTGATGTTATTTATACAGTGGGTGAATTATTAGTTATAGTCAATCTTTTCCTTATTTGCCTTCCTCTCCGGCTGCCAAACGGGAAATCATGTAATGTTTACTGTTCAATAAATTTACACTGAACAAGGTTAAAGTCCAAAAATAATTTTAAAGAGTTTGTCATACATCCTACATTTGAATTGAATTAGAGGTCTATCACAGGAAATACGAAAAATGCGAAAAAGGTTTAATCAGCAAAAGATCTTTAGGTATTAGTTATCCTATTATTGAAAATACAGAATTTCTTTTGGTTTCATTTCGAGCGATTTATTTAAGGCTTGCGTTCTCCTAACTATTACGTTGTTTGAAGCGTAAAAAAAATATTCAACACTCATTTCAAATTAAACTTTTTTTTGTAGTATCACTTACTGAAACTGGGTATTTATGTCTATAAAAGAGGAAGTATGTATGTAAACATGTTGCCTATAGACTCCGAAACCGCTCAACAAATTGTAATGAAACTTTCAGACATTATTAAGCATTATTTAAGGATGGTTTGTGTGAAGTTTGGTGCAAATCTGTCCAAAGGGCTCTGACCCAGAGGGCATACAATGGTGCAGTGTCAGGTTTTAGAAATTTAGTGTTTACAAAATTAACTGCAGTAATAAAAAATATATTGAAAGTTTCACTTAAGCGAATGCTTATAACCATAGTAGTAACCAGCTGAGTAGTGGGGAAATGAGAGAGCTGGCCCAAAACGCATAAATCAAAAGTGACAGGTGATAAGATAAGAAAGCAATAAATCAGGAGATAAAGCTAAAAAGGCAATAAATCCTGCGATAAGACGTGACAAGAAAGCAATAAATCAGGAGATAAAGCTAAAAAGGCAATAAATCTTGCGATAAGACGTGACGTAGCTGCATACGTCATCAACCTCGTAACGTAGGTCATGGTCTAAACCGTGACGTAGCTGCATACGTCATCAACCTCGTAACGTAGGTCATGGTCTAAACCGTGACGTAGCTGCATACGTCATCAACCTCAAAACGTAACGTAGGTCATGGTCTAAACCGTGACGTAGCTGCATACGTCATCAGCCTCAAACGTAACGTAGGTCACGGTTTAAACCAAACATCTACCGCAGGATTTCGCGTTCGCATGCATGGTACTTTTGTATCTATCACCTGTCAATTTGATTTATGCGTTTTGTGCCAGCTCTCCCAATGCGATGTTAAGTGTTGTTCACTACAAACGAAGCTCTAATTAAAACATGTGCTACTGACTGCAGCAGCAGCAAGATGATGCAGCTGTCGGTAAAGCAGCTGAAGTTGTAGGAGGTGAAAAAGCATTAGACACTTTGTTTGATTCCAAACTATAGTCTGCTATCGCATGATACGTGTGTCATGGAGCTGATAATTTGGTAAAGCAGTTGAAGTTGTAGGAGGTGAAAAAGCATTAGACACTTCGTTTGATTCCAAACTATAATCATTAGCCTGCTCCATTGTGAGATGTTAAGTGGACGAGTGTCGGGAATAGAATGAGAAACATCGAGCTCTTGTACGGTTTATATACCCCAGGCGTAGGAAGCGAAAGATGAAAGAAATACAGTTGGTAAACACAAGTGATAGGTGTTAAAAGTTTAAAAGTAGCTAAATCTATCATCTCATTTAAAACACTTAACAAAAATTGGTCACTACAACTATTTCTTTCAGTATCTGTCTTTGTAAAATAGAGAGGATTATTTCTCAACTTACGCTTAAGACGTGTCAAGGTAGATGTACACTTAAACCTTTCATTCTTTGTTTGTACCCTTAATATGCGTTTAGTTCTTTCTAAAGTTCTTTGCATCTTCTTGTGTGAAGACTAAACTAACGTGATATGATGCTGAAGAGTCTGTTCCCAATGAAGCTAGGAGTACAACTGATAGGTGCTATCAACAATAGTATGAGCCAAAGATGTAAAAAAATCACCTAAAAAACAATGGGTAATTTAAATAAGCCTAATGAGTAATTATCTGCAAATTTATAGCCCATTAAGATAAACAGTAAATGAGTAATTATCTGCAAATTTATAGCCCATTAAGATAAACATTAATGAGTGATTATCAGAAAATTTACAGCCCATTAAAATAACACTAATAGTTGCCTATCAGAAAATTTATGGTCTATTAACGAGATTGATAGGCATGACGTCAATACCCCCACCACTCTACCTCTTCTTGTTTCACCTCCTCCTTTACCTCCTGTTTCATCTCCTTCTCTTGAGCTCTTGCCATAGCGATAAGTCCTTCAGTTGTCAATGGATGTACATCATTAAATCTAAAAAGAATTTTTGGCTCGAGTCCTGTCTCCTTTAGACATTCTATATCATCAGCCATATCTTGTAATTGGTCATATTCCTTGCGAATATCTTACCATTAATTTCAACCATCAGTTTATAGTAAGACATGGTAGTAGTTGTTGTTGTTGTTTGTATGAGAATCGAAGAGCAAATGATGTACCGTGACTACTCCAGCTCCTCTTATATACCTCTCGCTAGTCACGTGATGCATATTTACTTCCTAAGCTTCATCATTATCTTCCAACTTTACGTCTGTAGTTGTAGATCTTACTTCTTTAGATGCGGTTGTATATAGTTCACTATCGCAGTACTTTTGGGTTGAACTAATGTTTGTAGGTTTATTAGCGTACAGATTAACTTCTAAGAGGTAACCGTCATTTACCAAGACCCGCATCTCATCCATTAGATTATCAAGATGTTCGAAATTCCTAATGTAAGCAGTGTTATAAGATGCACACTTTACTTTCAGAGACATGTTTGTTTTCTATGTAGTACACCGATGTGCGCAGCACGGATTGTAAATATATACTGAGGCATGAGGGTAATGCAAGAGTCTTTTTATAAAGAATAGAAAGTTCAAAGTTCAAGGTCATCTGTAATTTTTTTTTTAAAAAGGCAACATACCACTATGTGTTTGATCCACATAGTGGTATGTTGCCTTTTTGTCATTATATCTTTATTTAATAACAATTTACAAACATTTGCTTACAAACTAAACATGATTTGGTGAGACGTGGAGAGAAAGTTCCGTTGAGTTGTTTCCACTGGGCCCATGAGATACCAAGTAGAGAGTGCCGGGTTGAATGTTTCGAAGGTCTTCATTCTGTAGTAGATGTACAAATCGTTTTGGGAGAAAGACTTGGAACTTCGCTTCATCGCCTTCCGTATATGGAGCTTCACTTAAGGTGCAGTTGATGGCATCCCCAATAGAAGTTTCCATCTTCCTGATCGTATGAACGATGTAATGTTTGTCCTCCTTTAGGTCGGAACACTTCTTTGTTGGTAGGATGGATGACTTTGAGTGAGCATTAAATTGCTCAACTAGCGACTGAAGGAACTGCTGCGATGCCATCTTCTTGGTGTTGTTCGTCAGAGGTGTTGTCTCTTCGAAGTCTCGAGTAATACTGATGGTAGGTCATGGGTATGCTCTCGTATTTATACCCAACGCACCCTCCACCACTGATATCATGTTGCAAAAAAGCTGCTAGCTGATATGCATTTTTCAAAGCACATTGTGAGCTTTGATGTTTAATATTTCTTGATATCATACAAATATTAGTAGAATAGCATTGAAAGTCTCTATCAACTTGCACATTAAACACTTTGCGATTTGTGTATTTCTGTATCCACCTGCTTTTCTCCAATCCCCTAGTGTAGATAGTTGTAAACTCATTACAGAAGTGATTCATAATGTTACCCAGCATGTTGTAATTTGTAAACCCTTCGTCCCATTGTAAGTTGTGGAAATATCTCATCATCCATTTGTTAGTCGTCTTCGCTTTTGTTGTTAAATTATTGAATGGTAGTGGAGGCTCAAATAAGAAAGAATAAACTACAGATGTGTTAATATCCAAAATGACTAATTCCTTAATGATAAACAACCCATCATTCCCACGAAAAGCTTGAAATTCTATAATGCCTTCTTTGCAGTCTATCACTCCCTCCTTATTAGAAAAAGCAACACGTCTGTCCATGATGAGGTCTCGTTGTGAACTGTTTTCCACACCACGGTAGGCGCACTTATACACCAGGCCGTACAGTTCTAGGCGCGTTGATGTATATTTAACGTGGGCATCATCCCCGATAGGCCTACCCCACGGTCCTTTTCTCTTTACTCCTTTCTTTTTCTTCCTAGTCCTCCTTACGATTCACCTTCAGCATTTTTACATGACTCTTCAATTTCCTGCGTTTCTTCATTTATGTAAAAATTCGTTTCATAATTTTGTAGCTGTCTCCACATGTCCACTTCTTGGGGAATCCTGTTAAAAATTGAAGTATCCACTGGTCCATATAAAATGGGAACATATGGTTGTTTATCCAATGTATCTACCAAGTATTCCTTAATGATCGAACTCGAGAATACTAACTGTTTTAGATACCTTGTTATTGGACCTGTCGCGCAACTCAATATGTAAAACTCTTCCTTCGTTAGATGTACCTTGATGTCATGTTTAGTTAAGTCTCTGAATCGAACTAGCTGTTCACCTCGGTTCTTCACAATATCGATTTCGATGTTTGACTCTAGTAGACCTACCCTCGTTCTCCTCCCAAAAGCATTGCTACTTAAAAAACATTCCAAAAGATGTACATGTTTCAAGAAGGATTCCCAAGCAATTTCTGGAAAGAAAACTATCTTCGCTCCATGATTTAAAATTACTATAGGTGAGTAATCCATTGATTTCATTATTCCAACAGAAACACTCTTTGTCATACATGATGAGATTGGATAAAAGATGCGAAGAAAAACTTCCGATAGAATGTTAGGAGAAATATTATCTGTAATCTTCATCTTCTTTTTTCGATCCTTCTTCCCGTTATTCTCATCTCCCTCCTGTACATGTGATTGGTCTTCCTCTGCTTTTCGTTTAAACTTGAGGAACTCCTCCATCTTTTTTTCAACTTGTGTTTCTATATCTGATCCACTATCCTTCGGTGAGGGTAGGGATTCTTTAAATGCTGAATCCGAAGTAGAACTCATATTGAAGACGACGCTACTCGTACGGTGATCATCGGTCGACTGAAGCTCCGCTCTCTACCCCGCCTTTTATACTCGTGGGTCAGATAAGAATCTTATGAGCTGGTTCATAACACATTCTTTACAACGCCTGTCAATGGTGTGTATGTAACTATTTTATCATGTAAGATTAAACAGTATGCTGAAGTTCCGTCTGACACGTTCTCTTCAAACTCCATTTCAATCTTTATATCCACACTCGATGACTTTACAGATTCGTTTTGTTTAGAACAATCAATTACAACAATTGGAGCTTTTGAATGAAATTGTTCTGGAGATAGTAGCGGTGTACTCGTCTTACCATAATATGAAGATTGAAATCTTGCATACATATCATATAAAATTGAATACCGTTGTTTGGTGAATAATAAATTCAAGTTGTCATAAGGGAAAAATTGGGAATTCAAGAAAACTTTACAATTTGACATTTTGCAATGATCAAACTGACCAGCGTGTGCAGTTATTGATGCTCTTCTATTGGTTTGTAAGCCAAGTATTATATATCTTGCCCGTTCCAAATAATTTGATGTTTTGACAGTCCAAGTATGCCGTCGAGTCTGAGGTAATGTAGGATATTCATGAAATTCCCAACTTCTAAATGGTATCACAATATCACGATCAGACTTTAACTTTCTCAATAATACAACTCGATGTTCATCCGCTAATCTGACATGAGGAACTCTCCATACAACTTTATCCAATTGTAGTTTCCATTCTAATTTATCCTCTTCAGTCGCACTTTCCGCAAGTATTACATCCTTATCGGTTGAAGATCTAAGTAGTACCAATTCCTGCTTAACGTTTATTATGATCCTCTTATAATCTTCAGCGAATCCTAATAGGAGTCGTAAAGGCACATTGAAATCAAAATAACCACCTGAGTTAGGAGTTATAGTGTCTTTATCCGGAGTAACCCATCCGGCAGTGATCAAAGAATTTTTTTCATGAGGTGTTAATGAAGTCAATCCTTTTAAAGTTGTTGATATACCAACCTTTTTCGTTGAATCAACTGTAACTCCAGTTATTTCATATCTGATTTCATCAAAAAGATATGCCATAGGGTTATTTATAAAAGGAACAGCTGAACCAGTTTTTCCATCTAATTTTGTTACTCTTCCTTCAATATACAAATAACTTTCACATGGCAATGTATAAATATCCTGTTGTTGAATGGGGATCCTTATTTCATCATTATTATTTAATTTCGATGAAGTGTAAGGGTTGTGAGTGTGATACTCCTTTTCCCATAGGGTTTCGTCGAATGTCGGTCCTTGAGCTATATCCAGTATTTCCATGGTCGATAAGCTTTAGTCCGATCTTCTGTAGGAAACGTATGTTGTCCGGTGTTAACTCTTCCAGTGTTGAGGAGCTACTGAAGTCCTTGCTCTTCGGTTGTGGTTTAAAAGATAACCCCATGATTGGTTTTACGCCGTTGCCTTTATATGAAGCCTTACGGTTATAGTTTCTTCTCTAAAATCAACACTGTTACCGTCTTGATCCAATATGTTCAGTACGATGTCTGAGATGAAAGTGGTGCTTAACGGTAGGTATATCAGGTTTTGTGGCTTCTCAACTATCTTGAAACCAGGAGCCACTGTGGGATAAAATGTATGCAATATGTGGTTATTTTGTCCATCTCTGTATGATCCATGTATAATATTGCATGTAATATCAATACTGTTTACCTTTAATATTGTTACTGTTGTATCACCTGAATAAGTATCACCAGGTACTAGAATACCTTTCTTCTTTGAAAATCCAAGTAAATTACCAATTGAATTATCCAAGCCGAAGTTTATATAATACTTGGAAGTCAATTCTGCTTTTAAGGTGTTATTATTACCTTTTACTGTGATATTTTCTTCTCCAAGTTTCTTTTGTAAGAGTTGGTTTATATCATCTATTTCATACGCTCCAGTAGGAAAAGTAACAATCTTAAGTTCTGAATATTTTCCCTGTGCATCTTTACTTTCGTAATAATGCATTAAATTATTCTTTCCTTCCGTGACATTTGGAATAGAATTGTATGTAGTTAAATCCAATAGTGCAGCTTCCCATAGTCTATCCTCTGATAAGCGTAATGCAGGAAAGAGCGTACTTCTTAGAGTCGAGGAATTCCCGCTCAATGACACTGTATACGATGACATCTTAAAGTTGACTGACACTTTTCGCTATAAACTTCAAACATAAATGTCCACAAATTTCAGTATTGTATGGTTGTTCTCTTCTGTAGTTGTAGAATATATTTTTCGAGTTTCGGAAATAATGTTCAAGTTCTTTTGGTGGCGGTAGATTCCCAAAACTATCAAAATAGTAAATATTGTCTCCAAGTTTCTTATAACATACCCAGTGAGTGCCTGGTCCTTGATTGTTATCCAGATTTACAATTCCAGTTTCATTTATCCATATTTTATTCGGTAATGCATCTTTCATAAAGACTCCTCTGAAAAATGGTATCTTTAAACATGTGACATAATCGGATAATTCATGGTTTGTCAGTGCTTTATTTGGAATTATCAATTGTTTCTTCTTGTTCAATACACACGGTACGGTCTTAGGTATAGACCTGCTCCATTTTTTACCATTGACCATACTGAAGTCTTCTTTGCCTTCCTTTTGGGGTTGGTACGACGTCTTCTTTTAATA
Organism: Neoaliturus tenellus; assembly: GCA_030545055.2. Lineage (NCBI taxonomy): Eukaryota > Metazoa > Arthropoda > Insecta > Hemiptera > Cicadellidae > Neoaliturus > Neoaliturus tenellus. Next base: position 3,236,604 of record CM061532.1, on the reverse strand, counting down.
TTACCACCTTTTTTGGGAATTCTTCTCTTGATACGTCTTCTCTCACGACGTCTTCCACCACCAAATGCTGTTTTCCCCTTCATCGCTGTTGTAACTGCCCAAGCTGCTGCTTTTTCTGCGATACTCGCGTCACTTGATTTAACCCTTTGCCAAGCCTTTTCCGCTAACACTCTGTCCGCTATGGATCTATTTGTAGAATCTTTAAACTTTGAATATGCTATATCGTGTTCTTTGCAAGCTTGATCTAATTTGTTAATTCCAGGATCACCCCTTGCCAGACGCTTTGCCAACTTAGTTCCAGGTCCACAATATTGATAACCTCCGGGAATGTGTAATTCGTATGGTAGAGCGTCTATCGCTCGATTTACAACAGCACCAACAGGTATCCGTCTAAGCAGGGATAACGCAGCTGAAGTTATACCACGTCCTCTCTTGCCAATGTCCTGACGACGACTGAGCGATACAGTCTTCATTATGCTGTTTTATGTAACCAACGTCTTCACTCTATGAAATACTTTATGATAATGAATCCTTTTTGTGTATTATATACTTAAATATTCATAAGTTTTACTAGTATCTATCGATGATTGTATCTTTAATCCATTTTTCTCTCTGAGCATCTTCGATTTTTTTGTGAGTCATCGATGTACTAATCAAATGATTATGCATATCAACAACTACATTACCTACAAATTTCATTACATACTCTATATTAGTAGCATCTTTGTCATGTGTAGGATTATCAAGATTTGTGATACGTTTACCATTACATGTATACGCAGATGGATCGTTATTAGAGGTTGCTATAACTTGATTAATAGTAGCAACATCATTCGGAGCTATTCCTGCTGATATGTTAGATATTCTTCTATTTTTTCCATCATATAAGTTATTTATTTTATCTAAAACTAAAGTTTGTTTTACAACAACACAATCATTATCATCTTTACCAGATTTAACTAGGGTTAATCGTTTACCTTTACACATAAAATAAACACCAGTAGCTGATAGGTGTGGTACTTGTGTTAGAATAGCAGCATCATGTTCTTCCGTGCCTAAACTTATATTTGACAATCTTTTATTTTTTCCATCCCACTTGTCATTTTGTAGTTGTAGTAAGGTAAACTTTTCACTTCCTTGCATAAATTCATCACCTGTCTTTGACACCACCTGATTTTGTTTAACAAAAGCGGATGTTCCTTTCTTCAAGCTTTCATTCATTTGTCTCATGGTGGCAGCATCCGATGGTGTTGAACCATCTTTTAGATTGGACAACACTTTTCCATGGCAATCAATAACAGCACCATTATATAAAATACAATTATCTTTAATATATTTTATATTAACACCATCACTTTCTTCTTTAGGATATCCAATATCGTTTATAGTATATTTATAAAAGGAAAATCCATCCTTTTTCTTTTCTGGTATAACAGAGTGCAAGTAACGCTTATTGATTGTATCCCTATCATCGGTTGGATCTGCCACATTGGTTATTTTATGATTTAAAGCATTGTACATTTTTCCACTTTTACTCTTTTGCAACAGTAAAGCGTAATCCATCGCAGATAGCAAATAGCCTTTATTAACAACATCTCCATTGTTGACTGGTTTTGCAACATTAATAACCCTGTGAGATTTTGCATCATACAGTTGGTTGTTGTCAAGTTTTAAACTTGTAGATGTTTCCTCCTTTACTGTTTTTAAATTTGTTGCATCTCCATCTTCTTCTGGATCTCTAACAAACTTTAAACGTTTGTTACTTATATTATAGTCACCTTCAGGTGTTTGCGGCAATCCACTTCTTTTTCTGTTTTCTCCGACTTGTTCTCTCAACCCAGAGTATCGTCCGAACTTGTCGACGCTCATGATAGTACTGATCCATTATATGCTCACAACCGTCTTTCATATACCATGGAGGATCATGCAACTATTCCACGATTTCGCAGTTCATCAACTAGAGCCACCCATTCATTATTTAAACCTGTATGACCGGCTTCCTTAGCTTCGTGTAATAGCCTCATTCTATCAACCAGTTTATTTATATTGTTATAATATATTACATTTGTATTATATAGGTTTTTCATTAAACCCTTACCAGATGTTGAAGTTTCCCCTTTACTCTTTTTACCATACTCTTCCAAAAGTGATAAATCCATAAGTGATACAGATTTTCTCTTTACTGGTTTCTTCATAGGCTGTACTGTTCGTAATGTCGGCAATTTTTGTGGAGGAAACAACTTTTTTATCACTATGTTATACTTTATCGCACGTGATCGATTAATTATTGAATCCTTGGAATAATTTCTTTTATGAGCATTAGTCTTTTGAAGTATCTCCTTAAACGTTGTTAAATCTCGAGTAGAATAATTAATTGGTATGTTTTTAAATATCAGTTCATACAATCCCTTTGTTCCTTTATATTTATGATCGCCAATAATAATACTATCATCTTCAGTTATCTCAAGCTTTGTATCACCTATTTTTAATTCATTCCCATCGATTCTTGCTCCATATACATGTGATTTATGTAATTTTGGGTTTGTTTTCATGTCATGTAACATCTTCATTATATATTTTCTTCCAAGAGGACCGTGTTTCAATATATCACTACTTAATTGTGTTAAATTGGGAATTGATTGTTCTGCTTCAGGTATACGTTGTTCTTCTTCCTTCTCGACAGTGGGTGTTTGTTCTTCTTCTTCTTTCCCATCTTTCCCTTCTTCTCCTTGAGAAAGATCACTAGCACTTATATATGAATCATCATCTTCTTCTTTTTTAAATTCTTGTACTTCATATTTTGAAATTGGTAGTAGAACATCTCCTTCGTAATGCGGTTTACCAATGGTTTCTGATATCTGTTTTAATGGTTCTGTAATAGGTTTAAATGTAGTCTCCAGAAATTCATCTCTATCACTTAACCCCATCCTTAATGCCCGATTCTTCAGTCTAATAGAATCACTGAGTGATTTTATTTCTTTCAATAGTTTTTCTTGGTTCGCCATGTTTACACTGCGAAGTCCAATCCATTACTAAACGTATCATCATCCATTTAGTGCATTAATACAAATTTATCTAACCCTACACGATATCTTCCATTTTTTATAGCCTCTTCTTTCATAATAACGAGAAATCCATATTTTTCAGCCCATGCTTTGCCACACATTTCTTTAAATTTATCAAATGACATGTCTGCATTCACATGATCATTATATATGTGCTTTAAGTTTGTTTCATCTTGTTTGAATATAATTAGAACATTCGCATTATCTCTTATAAGTTGTTTTGGAATTTTACTGTATGTTTGACCAATGTAAATGCTATCGATATTATAATGTCTTCCCATAGCAAAATAATTTCTAATGGTGTCGTGATTTTCGCAAGACACATCGTCAAATATGAAAACAGAAAATGGTTTAGCTTCATTTGGCTGCATGACTGTTTCACTTGCATCAAACTTGTAGAAATTCACTTCTGGTACATTTGCTAGTACCTTATCTAATAATTGGTATTTGGGTTGTTGCAAGGACTTGGAGAATATGTATATGTTGTTGAAACGTAATCCTTTAGGATTTGTTATTAAGTTAAAAACCACATTTGTCTTCCCACAATTTGAAGGTCCAGTTATTAAACATCTTATTGTATTCGGCAGCAGTTCACCATGTTTTCCATGATTTAACTTTTCGTTGTCAACTGTCAATTCATCAATATTATCAATACAAAATCGATCCTTTTGTTGTACAATCTCCATCTTATCTAAAGGTTAAACACACAATGAGCTAATAAATTGTTACACTAGGTCTTTTGTATGAATCCATGAGTCTTCACTTTTATCAAATCCCAACCATCGTACTTTAACCATACCCTTTTTCCTTTGTAGGATTTTGTCAACAAGATATACATCACCAACTGTTGATTTTAACAACTCGTGTCCGTAGAATCCACCTTCAAGTAATTCGCCCTTGTTGTCCTTTAATAGGTAAGTTTCGGGTATTGTTGGTTGCACTTTATAAATTGTAAACACTTCATTGGTCCAGTTTGGTAGATATCTTTTACTAAATACTCCTTTGAATTTACTAATTCGAACCTTATCGTTGATTTTAAATGTTTTTGGTTGTATTTTTTCACGTTTAGGAAATGTATTTTTCTTAATACGTTCTAATACCACTTTGGCATTAGCACTATTTACTTGGTTAGGCTTCATACCGATGGTTCGATGATATTTGTTGTTATATTCTCTTATAAGTTTTGGTAATATATCATACCACACGTATGATCCTCGTTTAGAAAATGTTTTGTACATTGCTCCTTTCAATGTTCTATTGAATCTTTCTACTATCGAAGCTTTCACTTCAGAATTTGTAGAATAATGATTTATTTTATACTTCTTCATCAAAGCTGCAAAGTCTTTGTTGAAATATTCTTTCCCGTCATCCGTTTGTAAGTGTTTGATGTTAAATTTATTTCTTTGTAAAACCTTTTCCATAGCTCTTGTAACAGTTTTACCCGTCTTGTCCTTTAGGGGTAAGGCATCAGCGACTTTAGTAAAACAGTCTATGATAGCCAAAATGTATTTAAATCCCTTATTTAGTTTACTATGCGGTTGCATTTCAATAAGATCGGCTTGGTAAAGATCATCCATTCCTTTTATAACTGTATTCCTTCTTGGAAATTTTCGTCTTGCTGGCTTATGAAGTTCATTTACAATCTTGTCCTTTAAATCCCCCATCTTCAGTTGTTGTTTTCACACAGCTTGTAAAAACACTGATCTCTAAGATGGTTTGTTATCCTTTTAAGGCTTACTGGTCAATGGGATCTAGGGAATAATGTCCGAATGGCAGAGTGTTGATGTTATTTTGAAGGATGTAGCGTTTATCATCTTTATAGCTCAATGCCGATTTGGTTTGGGTCACACTATAAAGTTGATGGTTGTAGCTTCTTATAGTGTTAAATGTTGCTGCTATTGCTATGTTTTCCAAAAGGCATCGTTTGTAGTGTTCAAATTGAACATTTCTCTTCAAATATGTAGTTTTTACTCCTTTAGCTTTCTTCACTGTTTGGTCTTCTCTTCCGTCACCAATGTGCAATTGAAACGAATATAGTTTAGACATCAAAGCAACAATTTCTTTCATCGGTATTCCATTTGTCTCATCTTTGAACTTGCCAAGTACTTTCTTGTTTCTATCATCATAATTTGGATGATTCTTTGGGTAGTCTGAAAAGTCAAAGTCGTTGCAATATATAAAGGTTCGTAAATCTTCATACATATCCATCGTCTTGATCCAGTAAACAAAAGCATCAGTATCCATGTACGTTATCCCAATATTATCTCTTCCATAAAACCTCACCATTTTATTATAATGGAAGTCGTACATGTGGGTTTTCGATATATCTAAGATTGACATTCCAATATACAAAGGTCGATCCATCTTTATTGTAATTTTCTTCATGGACACAGCAACTAAATTTTCATTTATGATAATAGAAGTTCCAAAATTTGGTTTTTGCACTAGTTTCTGTAGTTTTACAGTGTCTGACACTAGTTTCACATTTTTGTGTTTCCTTTTGTTTTCAAGTGTTTTACCAAATATGGCATTGTTCATCAATTTAAAAAAGTCTTTTTGAAAGGCTGATGTTGCAGCGGTTCTTCTCCTAGTGTTCGAATCGATATATGGTTGCAGCCATTGAGATTGGGTAAACTGTATAACTCTGTGAATCCTTGTTACTCTTAGCCCCAACTCAAGTGCTTGTTGTACAACCCAAAAATGAGCGACATATCGATCCTTGTTGTTAAACGTCATCATCAGTTTTGGATGTCTACCGGTCGGTGATATTTCTGTTTTGGCCAACAAAGGTAAATCATAATGATGATCATGCAAGTGTTCTGGGTATTCAAAGTCACAATCCAATATATAACCCGTATCCCCATATTTTGGGATATCCATGATATTACCAATCGAATCCGGATCCACCCATTTAAAGTTGTCATATGGGAGAGGATTCGACATAGCCCATCCGTAGAGGTTGTTGGCATCAAAGTATCCTAAAAAAACTGAATCCTCATTTTTGTTGTGATCTGGAAGGTATTTGTTGTTTGCTTTCACATGTCTTCTTACACTTTGTGTTAATCCACCTCGAACACCCGACTCAATCATTAACACCATGTCGATATCCGTAAGAAGTTTGACTTCACATTTGGTTTCCTTCAACATCGCTTGCCATGCCAGTCCAGGTGAAGTATATGAATGTAGAGGGTCCAACCCGTAAGCTGTAATGCAGGTATTTCTGAATTCTTCCATAACGTCGCACAGAAGAGTAACATCTAGCTTCACATAAAAGTCAGAATATTCTCCTAAAGTGTTCATTCCCAATTCGTTCCAAACTCTACACGCATGATTATAATCTTCTTCACTGATGACTGTTGCATATAACTTACTTGTGAAAGCTTCTCTTGGTGGAAGCGATGTCTCTTCAAATCTTTCCAAACCATCGATGTAATCATAAGGAAAGACACCTTTTCGGAGAACCAAATCCAATTTATCGTTGCCAACAATCTTCTTGGTTTCTATAAGGTCTTGTTTCCTTAAGTTCTCCGATAGTTTCATTAGACTTGAAGGCATAAATCTATATGAGTCTAAGAATCTCAATTTCAATTTACCAACCTTTTTTGAAAAGCTAATAAACTTCTCCATGGTTTCCGCCAGTACATCGATAGATCCATCATCTCTTCCTAGTTCTGGAACAATGAAATGCGCATCATACCCGCTGAGATTATGCAAAATGACAGGAATATGAGTTGGTACCTTGTAGTTGATGTTGCAGTTATTACAAGCAGCTCCTCTGTAATATCCTGTAAGATGATCATGATCATGCACCTTATGGTTCTCTGGAGTAAACTCATTCTGGCATAAGTAACAGCGGGTAGCATTTTCATGTTGGATTTCTTCTTCTTCTTCAAGTGCGATCATGGGAATAATATTATTATATAACCTCTCTACATTACCAGCTATTGTATACAATTGATCGACAAACAGTTGTGCTGCATTTTTACCGCGGTAGACTTTAGGTTTTGAAGTTAATCCATACACATTCAGATGTTCTTCAGATAATGTTGCTTTTACCATTATGCAAAAGCTGTTAGGCGTATGCAACTGATATTTGGTTGTTCGCGTCACTTGTTCGTCAGGTAGTTCCATCGGAAGAAGTGTTGATTCAAAATCTGCATATACAACTATGGGAATCCGGTATTGCTGATGCACATTCTCAAATTTAATGGAAGCACGGTTTTGTGGTAAACATGTTTTTACTTCATAATTTTTGTTACACAGTTTTTTGTGTTCTCTTAACCACCCTGCTCCTCCTCTTCTCAAATCATCGTTTTTGAAGCAAAAACATCTTTTGCAAATTGTTTTCTTTCCATTATGTCTAGATAGCTGTTGACTTACAAGAGCTTCAAAGTTTTTTACATACACATAATGAGACACGTCACCTCTAGTAATTAGCAATAAGTCGGTATGATCAGCAAGCTCACTTTTAACAATGCGTAGAGGATACACATTATTTGAATCGTCCAGTCCAAACACATTGACAGAAACTCCAGGGTTTCGTTTTTCAAAACGATGAATATCTTTCAGAGTAACAGGGTATGTTATACCTTGAAAGTTATAACTGTGTTGAACATTTTTATAAGCTTGGTCAGGTCTCTGTGGATTATTATTTACATATTTTGCCAACATTGCGTATTTAAAACATTCATTGTCCTCATTCTGCACATTTATACATGATTTTGTAACAGCAATCTTTTTTGGAAGTGCAATATAACTGCTTCCTCTGATGCCATAACCATGTTTGTGAACCCTTACATCTATACCTTCGATGCTCACCAAACTCCAACCAGAACCCTTTCCTTCGTGTTCTTGTATCTTGTTTAGGAGCTCATCAAAACAATCATCAACGATGGAATCAATGTTAGAGCTCATCATTAGCGTTCGATTCTTAGTTATAAAGCCCCGCGGTGACATTTCATTTTCCGTATTCATAAACATGGCATCCAATACTATTCCAAATTTGATAAAGTTCAATCTTTTTTGTTCTTCTTGTAAAATTCTAATAACCACTTTTTTTACTTCACCGATAAACTGCTCCAATTCTAATTCTTGATTATTAATTTTGTGATGAATGACAACTTTACCTGGTAAAGCATGTACTTGTAGGGTTGGCAAATTTATGGTAGGTGCAGGTGCGTATTGGATGACTGATGGTCTTGTTGTTGATGGTCTTGAGGTTTCTTGTTCATCTGCTTGTTCTTCCTCTTGTTCATCTTCTTCTTCATCTTCTTGTTCATCATCATCTTCTTCTTCTTCTAGTATGTAGTTTGTATTATGTATTAGTTCTTTATGAACATCTAATAAGATTTCATCTTCAAAGCTTTCTAAACACTGATCACATGGATACATTTTCTTACTCCTTACTCTATCAAGTCTAGCATAGAAATGAGATTCTCCTCTCGAGACCCTTTATATATAGTCTCCCCCACCAATAACTTTATAGTATGCTAATATTAATTCAATATATGTATGGCTATCACAACCAGCTACCAACTTAAATAATAAAATAAATAAAATATGTTCTGCAGTGCAAAGCACCTGCGTCAGTAAATTAAAAAGTGGTCCGGGATCGGGCCGTAAGGATTTGGTCTGACAGCTAGCATAGCTGAGAGATTACTTGCGTAATAGTTCAGCTGCCAAAAATTGTTGTTCGTTTAGCACCACTCGGGGAGTACGTGCAGCTTTAATGGAATGCTGTGGACGCGAAAAACATCACCCTCGATTCAATACATGTATAAGAAAGAAGGTGGAGAGACGCAGCACATAATAAACCTTACTCTACGCAAGGCTAATATTGATCGGTCCAATATGCAATAACTTAAACTGATAAAGATATTTAAATTTGGCGTTCACCATCATGTTTACCATCAAATACCCAAGGAGGATCCATCTTCTGCACTACTTTTACTTTTTTAGAACTAAAATTTGTATTTTATATCTATTAAGCTTTCTTTTCTACCGTTATCAGACAAATATTTTATCAACGAGGAGTGGGCTGAACATAACAGAATATTGACCCAGCTCAACGCGCTGGAAGCCGCCATCGCTTCGAGGAAATAAGTGAAATACCATTCCTTATTTCCTTAGTTTAAGTTTTAAATTTAAATATTAGGTTTAGTTGTGCATATTTATTTAATAGAAAAATCAATTGTAAATAAAGTTTGAGATAAAAAATAACCACAAAAACAAACAAATCTCAATACAAATTTGGTTTAAGGATACATAGATAAAGACAAACACCATCTAGTCCAGCATATATGTAAACCGATTGTGCTGGACTAGTTTGTACAAATTCAATTTATTTTTAATATAAAATTCATACATCTGTACCAATACAATCAAATCTTCAGTTCAGTGGGGAAGGACTGTCAATTCACTGGCAATTGATCCTTTGTTAGAGAAGACCTCAAGATATGTATTAGATCACCTCTAACTTGGCTCGGCTGGTTTAATCCTCTTCCAGTTTCATCAGTTGCTGTAAATTAAAAAGTGGCCCGGGATCGGGTGAGAGATTACTTGCGTAATAGTTCAGCTGCCAAAAATTGTTGTTCGTTTAGCACCACTCGGGGAGTACGTGCAGCTTTAATGGAATGCTGCGGACGCGAACAACATCACCCTCGATTCAATACATGTATATAACTTGGCTCGGCTGGTTTAATCCTCTTTCAGTTTCATCAGTTGCTGTGAACATTATTATCATGCGTTGATGTCATATAATAATTATGCTATAATAATTGTGTATATATAAATCATATAATAATTGTGTTTGTTATTTATTGAATTATTGTTATTCATTGTACATTGTTTTTCACTGCACATTGTCACTTATAATTATTATTGCACACTCTAACTTCATTGTAAACCACTCTTGTCACCATTGTCACATTATTGTGTATTCATATTTTTCAATAAGAGGATGAATATGTAATCATACCTATGTACAATGGAGATTATCCGTTGAAACAATAAATGACCAATTTATACATCTTGCACCCCCGTATACCATTTTTACTAGAATAAAGTAAAAAATTAATATATAATACTAACACTGAACCGTACCTTTAAACATTATTTTAGGAAAGATACTTCATATGACTTGTAATACAAAACCAAATATTCTGATGATAAATCTCTAAACGGTTATTGTTTTTCCAACGATTTGATAACAGTTGAACATTATGAATAGCCTCGATAACATCCATTTACTTTAAATGTGTTTCTTGTTATCTTTAACACGTGATGAACTTAGTGATAACAACCTGACGTTCAAAGTGTTATCTATCACAAAAGAAGAAGAGAGTTTTACTTACGTATGAGTTCTTTGATTTCATTGTGATATATATTGATATATATTTTTTAAAGTGTTGATTTTTAGTTAGTGTATATAAGATATAAAAGTGTATTATTAAAATGACAATCGACGTGAGGAAAGAGTTTTTTAATGTTAAGTGTTTTTGTAAGTAACGTGTGATTTTTAGTTAGTGCAACTATGTTTTTTTTTTTGTTATTTGTATGATATAAAAAATGTATTATTAAAATAATACTCAAATTGCGGGAAGGGTAGTTTATTGCAACACACTTGTTTTTTTCCTAGTGTTAGAAGTAGTAGATGAGATAGGGGATATATATATATATATATGTATGTATGTATGGGAGTTGATTTTGTTTGCGTCCGCAGCATTCCCTTAAAGCTGCACGTACTCCCCCCATTTTATTTATTTCATTATTATTAAAGTTGGTAGCTGGCTCAGAGAAATGTGCAAGTGGGTGATGTTGTTTGCGTCCGCAGCATTCCCTTAAAGCTGCACGTACTCCCCTGGTGGTGTTAAACAAACAACAAGTTTTGGCACCTGAACTTTACTGACGCAGGTGCTTTGCACTGCAGAACATATTTTATATATTTATTTTATTATTATTAGTGCAAGTGGGTGATGTTGTTTGTGTCCGCAGCATTCCCTTAAAGCTGCACGTACTCCCCCCCCATTTTATTTATTTTATTATTATTTAAGTTGGTAGCTGGCTCAGAGAAATGTGCAAGTGGGTGATGTTGTTTGCGTCCGCAGCATTCCCTTAAAGCTGCACGTACTCCCCCCATTTTATTTATTTTATTATTATTTAAGTTGATAGCTGGCTCAGAGAAATGTGCAAGTGGGTGATGTTGTTTGCGTCCGCAGCATTCCCTTAAAGCTGCACGTACTCCCCCTGGTGGTGTTAAACAAACAACAAGTTTTGGCACCTGAACTTTACTGACGCAGGTGCTTTGCACTGCAGAACATATTTTATATATTTATTTTATTATTATTATTTAAGTTGGTAGCTGGCTATGATAGTCTCACGGGCCACTTTTAAATGTACTGACGCAGGTAATTTGCACTGCAGAACGAAGTGTTGTGGCAGAGTGGTGTGTTTTCTTATACACTTTTTTAAGCTGCCTAGAGCGTGGTTTGGGACCGCTCTCGAATTTATAAACACTCACAGTGTTTACAAAAACGCCAGGTTGAGGTCTGATGCAATACGGATGCCGATCTAGTCTTCGCTAGTTGATGCCCATGTATTGCATCAGACCCCCCTCCCTTATTTTAGGCAGGCGGAAGAAGTTTACTCAATTAACTAAAAGTTGATTGAGGAAACTTCTTATATTTTAAATACGTTATTTCCCCAAACATATTTTTAAACAGAAAACCCATCAAAGAACATTTAAAAAGCAAAGTTGTGCCTAGGGATAAAGGCAAATAGGACTGCAGCCACCGGTATTCCGAGTTGCCGTGCCGACCCGCAACATGGTATGCCGAAGTTTTGCCATGTTAGGGGCATGGTATACCAATGCCAAGCCCCGGAGTTGGACAAGGAAGTAGTATAGGCCACAACACCCACCCTTACTTCAAAGAAAACAAACTAAAAGCTGTGAAGAAGGGAACGGAAAGAGTGCGAAGGTATGCCAGTGCCTCCGCGCCTTGGTATTCCTTTTGCCAGGCGAGTTTGGTATCCCAAAGGACAAGTAACGTTGACAAGTCCCAGCCAGAACTCGGAGTGAAAGGACACAGCTTTCCCACCCAAATTAAAATTAACGTTATGCTTACAAAAATTTAAAGTTTAAAGTAAAAGAACTTATGAAGACCTGGAAAGCACTTTGATTATTATAACATTTTGAACACGAGCACCATAAAGTAAAGTTAGTTAACACCCAACTACCCTGTGTTAACCCACAACTAGCATGCCTTAGTCTAGTGGAAACTTCAACATGAAGCCAGCGCTAACTTCATGATGAAGTTTCCTTTGAGTCTTAACCAACCTGCTGTTTGACTAAGACTAACCAATCGGCCGGTAATTAGCTGGGGGGTAGGGTGGTGGGGGTATTGACGTCATGCCTATCAATCTCGTTAATAGGCCATAACTTTTCTGATAGGCAACTATTAGTGTTATTTTAATGGGTTATAAATTTTCTGATAATCACTCATTAATGTTTATCTTAATAGGCTATAAATTTTCAGATAAGTACTCATTTACTGTTTATCTTAATGGGCTATAAATTTGCTGATAATTACTCATTAGCCTTATTTAAATTACCCATTGTTTTTTTTTGGTGATTTTTTTAACTCTTTGGCTCATACTATTGTTGCTAGCACCTATCAGTTGTACTCCTAGCTTCATTGGGAACAGACTCTTCAGCATCATATCACGTTAGTTTAGTCTTCACACAAGAAGATGCAAAGAACTTTAGAAAGAACTAAACGCATATTAAGGGTACAAACAAAGAATGAAAGGTTTAAGTGTACATCTACCTTGACACGTCTTAAGCGTAAGTTGAGAAATAATCCTCTCTATTTTACAAAGACAGATACTGAAAGAAATAGTTGTAGTGACCAATTTTTGTTAAGTGTTTTAAATGAGATGATAGATTTAGCTACTTTTAAACTTTTAACACCTATCACTTGTGTTTACCAACTGTATTTCTTTCATCTTTCGCTTCCTACGCCTGGGGTATATAAACCGTACAAGAGCTCGATGTTTCTCATTCTATTCCCGACACTCGTCCACTTAACATCTCACAATGGAGCAGGCTAATGATTATAGTTTGGAATCAAACGAAGTGTCTAATGCTTTTTCACCTCCTACAACTTCAACTGCTTTACCAAATTATCAGCTCCATGACACACGTATCATGCGATAGCAGACTATAGTTTGGAATCAAACGAAGTGTCTAATGCTTTTTCACCTCCTACAACTTCAGCTGCTTTACCGACAGCTGCATCATCTTGCTGCTGCTGCAGTCAGTAGCACATGTTTTAATTAGAGCTTCGTTTGTAGTGAACAACACTTAACATCGCATTGGGAGAGCTGGCACAAAACGCATAAATCAAATTGACAGGTGATAGATACAAAAGTACCATGCATGCGAACGCGAAATCCTGCGGTAGATGTTTGGTTTAAACCGTGACCTACGTTACGTTTGAGGCTGATGACGTATGCAGCTACGTCACGGTTTAGACCATGACCTACGTTACGTTTTGAGGTTGATGACGTATGCAGCTACGTCACGGTTTAGACCATGACCTACGTTACGAGGTTGATGACGTATGCAGCTACGTCACGTCTTATCGCAAGATTTATTGCCTTTTTAGCTTTATCTCCTGATTTATTGCTTTCTTATCTTATCACCTGTCACTTTTGATTTATGCGTTTTGGGCCAGCTCTCTCATTTCCCCACTACTCAGCTGTGAGGTATGTTTATGTTTATGTTGTCTTTAGGGCTCCGCCCCACAGAAGCTCACAATTACTGTAATAGCATACACGAGTTGAAATTTGACATGGACAATTCTCTTTCTTCATATATGTAGGTACTCTCACTAAGAAAGATTTTGCAAATATAGTTTTTGGAGCTCTTTGGACTCCGCCCCACTGGACTTGGAAATTACTTAAGGGAAACCAGGGTTGAAATTTCATGGATGATTGCTCATAGGTGCTCTTTGCTCATAGGTGCTCACTACGAAATGGTTTTGTAAATATAGTTTTTTTAAGCACTTTAGGGCTCCGCCCCACTATACTACAAACTTACTTTAGGACGTCCGGGGTTAAAATTTTATGCACGATTCTCTTTGCTCATAAGTGCTCACTATGAAATGGTTTTAAAGCAAATATAGTTTTTAAAGCTTTTTAATATAGTTTTTAGGGCCGCTGAGGTTGAAATTTTATCGGTCATTATTTTTGTTCATAGGTATTCACTAAGGAACGGGTTTGCAAAAAGTTTTTTAAGCTCTTTAGGGCTACAGATAAAAGTAATTGATAACAAATAATGATGAGTATTGAATTGATCTTCATGATAAATTTATAAACAAGATAGGATTTAAAAATAGAATGATTCCCATTGTGAATGTTGTTTTATTCATTCCACGAGATGACACAGAGAGTTCGTTGACCCTACTTTGTGGCGCCCGCACCCCCAGGGACGGTCAGTTATTTCTGGCAAAAGAAAATGTTATTTCTGCTTCACAAATAGAAAATATTGCTTTAGCTTTTCAGAATGTTTGTTTTACTTACACCCTTTCATTTCTAATCGGCATATGGCATACTGGACTTATAGTGCGTCAATGTTTCAAGAATTGAAAATGTAAAAATCTGATAGAAAAAAAAACAATTTATATTAATGAAACATTACGAAATATCGTTTGACAAAACACTCTCAAATTATTATTACTCTAATATTAGATTAAATTTATCTACTTAAGAAGAGTTTTCATTTTATTTCACTTCACTTTCACTTTCATATTCAGTTTTATTTAAGAATGTTCATTTAATTTCAATTTAATCCGACCCCCTCGATTTTTATAAAAAACATTGTTCATCCTCTATATTATGAAATTACTTTATGTAATTTTTATTAACAGAACCATTTAAAAAAATATTTAAGGTTTATGGTTTAATACTATCAATAGAAAAACATGATAAAAATTAGTTTTATGTGTCTTTTGGTACGTCCCGGTCCCGTAGAGAGCCATCAAGCCATCCCTGTTCGTCACCCCATAATTTTCAACGTCATTTTTTTCATACAAATATTCCAACTGCCAGACCTAATAGCATATATTATTGATCAATTGCACTTTTATTTCATTGTTAATTTTATTTTAGGAAAAGGTTTAATTGCCTGATGAGTGTTTTAAGGCTCAGTTTGGAACATTGTACTGAAAGAGAACTTTAGTTAAATTAACATATCAGTATATAATTACAGTTAAGATTAAATACCGGCCCTTGGTGCACCGTCTAAATGATATATGATATAAAATGTATGTGCCTTCATAAAACATATTTTTTAGCAGTAATTAATACCAGACTTGTTTCTTCTGTAATAGTAAAAACAATTAAACCCGTGTGGAACCTTAGGTAGGCTTACTCTTTGTATATTCATTGAAGTAAATTTATCTTTTTTATTTGCTATTAATTATTTTAACTATCTATTTCAATCAATGTATAGTCCACAAAATATTTCCCCCTTTTTAATTAAAATCTACTCAAATTTGTTGCCAACATAAATCGATACACTTTCTATATGCATCCGTCTGTTGGTAATAAATAAATAATTGGTTGAAACATCTTCATCGCAGCTGAAAAACTAAAATTTTCAGACACATCCATCCCAGCAAACTAAATACTATAATGAGATGCACGAGAATAGTCCGACTGAAATTGTAACAGCTGCGTTTCCCCGTCACCCCTCTGGCCCTGAAATGTTATCATTTTTTATGTTCACCATTGGCAATACAGTTTAAAAATGTGTTTCAGAATAAATTTTACAACAATGCTTTGACTATCATCGGACTATTTTCACGAATCATACTATAAGTGCCTGGGAGCCAAGCATTTTCTCGGTAAACTTAAACAATTCTTTGTAGTCATAGTAATATCAGTCACAGACTGTATAAAGTGCTAGGCCTTTCAGGATGTTTTAATGTAGGACTAACGTCATTGCACTCTCTTATGAATTTGTTGAAACAGTAACACGTGGATTTTACCTCCATTGTTTTGAAATTTAATTGCAATTCTACGAACTGCTTAGTTGTTTTATGAACTTACGTTACTTTTATTTATCAGTTATTTTTATTATAGTATCATTCAGTAATTTAGTAACTAGCTACAATAATATAAAAAACAACATGTGTATACTGGAGCACGTGATTCGTGCTTTGACAGTTGAAAGCACTGACCAATGATTTTCAGCTATTTTTCACTATTTTCAGCAAATTACAGCAACTCTTGTTTTGATTTTAAACTCCATAACACCAATGCTAATTTTTTAGAATTTAAATTTAAGATTATAACGAAATAAGATTTTTCATAGCATGAAGACCTGTATACAAATTATTTTTACCCCACAACAAAGTTACCCATAAGCAAAGTTTGAAGAAAATCGTTCTAGCTGTTTTCGAGATCTGTGTCCAAACACACATACAAATATATTTTACTAGTATTAGAGTATATGTACATAGGATTATCACGCTATTATTATAAAAAACATATTAATCAGAAAATTCCATACGTGGTTTGTTACGACTGTTGAACGCCATAGAATTAAAGTTTTTGTAAGTTGTATAAATCACTTAGAATCGGTCAGCAGATTGTATTTCATTACAAACAAATGCTTAGCACGGTTCTTAACAGGGGCGCGACAAATCTAAGTTTTAATGAGGAGTCAAATTAATGAGCATTGTTGGCCGGTCGCGGGGGCGTGGTATTTTCGTCCCCAGTCACACTGAAGCGATGCCAGCGCTGGTGTCGTCCATCATCCTGTTTTTTATTGTTGCTGTTTTGACTTTTATATCATTAATGAAAAATGTTTACTCCTTTTCAGCAGTTAGCGCTATGGATAGATTTTACAACAATAATACAGTGTTATACTAAAGGTTTTCCATATCAAAACTAGCTATAACAAAATTTAATACGTTTACTTCAATCCGTTACAATTACGTTCAAAACTGTGCCGACGACCAAAGTTAGAATTCACTATTACATTACTTCTTGATAAATGGTATCAGATAACTGACACATACTTTCTCCAAAGAATATAAAAAGGAGTTAAAAGTTTCAAACATTAATATCTTGATGACTCAGTTGAATAGATACCGTCTGAGCAGCACGAGTTTGACTCTACGCGCGTCTGTGACTTTTAAAAACGTACTGCGTTTACCGCAAAACGAAAAATTGAGTTTTTCCCGCAACCACTTGAAATAGAGCAATAATTTAAAGTACTGGATTGCTTGGTTTTTTTAGCTTGATTTAATAGTTAAAGTAAAATTTATTTAAAGGTAACAGCTATTTTGAAATAAAAAATTTATTTTTTACACACTTTTTGTACTATAACTTTTGAACGCGCATTTTCTAGGAGATGTGGGTGGTGTCATTTTGTTCAGCATTTTAAAAGCCACAACATTTTTATGAAAATCGTTAGAGCAGTTTTTGAGAAATTTTTATTTTTCACATTTTTTAGAGTTTAGAGGATAACTACCCTTAGAAATAAAATATTGAAAAAATGAAAAAAGCGCCTGATATTATCATGGATTAGGACTTATATAAATAATTTTCATTATAATCGGACCATTGGGGAATTCGGTAGCACTGTTTATATCCAGACACTCCCACAGACAGACATCACTCCGAAAACCACTTTTTTGGACTTTAGGGAGCAACAAAACGGAAAAATTTACCAACAACTCAAATTCTAAAATTTTGACGAAACCAATACTTGTTCCATATGGTACTATGGTAGGGGAAATGCTTGTGCTTTGGGTCGGTTTCGTTCTCTTATTCGTAACTCAAAAATTAGTCATGTGGTAGGCTTGTTTTCAAGTTTATTGAATAAGGACCTTGCACAATTAATTAAAGGATTTTATCTTAATATTTACTATTTTTATAAGTAATTTATAAAAATATTTTTGATCGTTGTACCTCGGGCCACCTTAATTGTACCTTGGGCCATCTTTGGCCACACCGTAATTAATTTGTCTGAGGAGGGTGAAAAAAATCAAATAAGAAAGTTTATTTAAGATTCAATACAAATACATTTAGACATCTAAAATAACAAAAACCTTGTAAGAAATTGTGTATTGTACCTTGGCCCGGCCCAAGGTACAAGAACTGTGTTTGTATTGTGACCCATGGTACAATGAGGGTATAAATATTTTTTAGGTTAAGTTATCTCAACAAATAGTTTGTCTAGAAACTTAATCATAGTGTCATGTTTAGTCTAAAAGGACCCTCCCTATGAATCAAGTATTAAAGTATTCATAATAAATTTGCCTTAAAAACAATGAAGCCGAAATTAAGTCCAAAAGTAGTTACTTTTGCCCTAGAAAAACATACTTTCACTCATATCTAGACAATAACTAGGGTTAGACCTTGGGGTGTCAGCTGAGAATTGTTCAAACAGGTATGATACTACACTGTTACCTTAAAAATCGAAATTCCATGCTTGACGAGGGAAATACCAGGGGTGGGGGGGTGGCCCAAGGTACCGGCATTTCCCCCATAGGCGTGCGCACGATGGGTGCCATGGGTGCCGCGGCACCCACGGAAGCTCCAGACGGGCCTGAGGGGGGCGCCATTGGCGCAAAAATCACAAGATTTACTTAAATTTTAAGAACTGTACGAAAATATCGATTATGGTTTTAAATATAGTTGAAATATGTAGTAAAATGAAAAGTGGTGTTAAGTTACATAATTATGTTAACATAATTATTTAAATATTAAAAATCACAAACTTTAAATTGATCAGTCAGTTGTTTTGAGTGTATGAAATTCGGCAAGGAACATGTGCGTGCGAGTGGTGTAGCTCAGCCGTTCCATTTCTCAGAAGGACGGGCAGGAAGTGAACCATTATGTCATATCTGCGTTTGGATTTGTATCAAATATTTTTTATCTTCTTTTATTATTCAAAAAGAACAGGAATAGATATACTTCTCCATACTTCCTCTTTCTTTTGAGTTTCTTTCTCAGTTAGTTTCCAGCAGAGGTGGAGTGTAGATGTATGTTTTCGTTAGCGTTTGATGACATCGTGGCATGTAACGAAGAAATGGAAGGTAAGTTTTTGGTTTAATGAAGTTAGATTATTAAAATAAAAGTAATCAATACCGTAGGCTCTTAATAATTATGTTTTCGTTTTCAACCGTCCAAACCCCAGGGATAAACCCCTGTCGTTTAACTCGTGATAAAACTGACTTTCTCACCCAATCTCATGCTTTGTTGGTACCGTGTTAGTCGTAGACTGTGGTAGGCCATAAAAAGGTCGATACTGTTCACCAAATGTTTAAAATTAAAAAAAAAAACTATGAATTAGTTAACAAAATTCGTTTTATAAACAAATAATAAATATATTCATAAGAATTTAGTTTATTATGTTCAGCTCTTTCTTCTTTTGTTTTTTATGTTTCCGGTATCCTGCACCACTTAATTTTGTTCACATCTTAAACCAGAACTTAATTCTAAACATAAACAATTTTTAAATATTTGGAGGGAAAGGGACGTAGATACACTGTAGCCTACTGTATCTCGTTTGCATACTGACTAAAAATATTGTTATTAAAATATCATAAATGTGTAACAATTGATAAGCTCCTTTCAACAATACACCTGTGTAGACTGTGTGGGAAAATTTTATCTGAGCTGATAACTGGGACGTCCGGTATGACCAAGTTCTATTCCAACTTTAATACATCGTCTTAAGACAATGAATAGGCCTACACGATACGGTAAATATTCACGGAGCATTCGACAATATTTAGTCTTCAATTGCTCGAGTGTACTTGAATTGTTTTAAGTGATTTTTAAGGAATTTTAATTTGGAACAAATCCATCTATTTATTTGTGTTGTTAAATCTGCGGCGTTTAATTTCTTCGAAAAATTTCAATTTAATGGACGAAATGAAAAGATAATGTGGAGACAACACATTTGTATAATCTAAAAAAATGCAAGTTTCATACCGACTCTTTCAAGGCATCATTGGCCCCCAAAACCGGCAACACAATGAGGTCCCGTGCGGACGCACGGGCCGCTCGCCGCTATACCGTACTGTTTGCGTTTGCGACGGTGTTGAAATGTCAAGTTTCTACTTGATTAATCAAAGTCAATTTTATTGTAGGCCTATCTACAATTTTGTCACAATTCTGGTTATTTTAAAAGCCTATGGATTTCAACATCAATTTACTATTGGTTTCTTTGGCAATACGCATTGGATAAATAGTTCCTATCTGCCTAATATTATTATAGAATTCTTCAATTAAAATTCAAACTAAAAAATTCTTATCTTTGAGTTGGCAATCCTAAAATATGAATTCTAGCTATTCAATTTTATGTTTTTTTAACAGCAAATAAGAGCAGTGGGAATGTGACATTTAGGCCTGGAGAGCGGGTTGGTGAGGGATGGCAGGGGGCGAGAGGGGGCGCCATTTTCAAGCTTGGCACCCACAGAGCTCAGACCCTGCGCACGCCTATGATTTCCCCTATCGGTGGAGAAAGTAAAAGTACTTCCGGATTGTTAGAGAGGAGTGAAAAACTAGTCTATGTTCACAGTATAGTTAAGTTAGTGGGTAATATCCAACTAAGTATCCCTACAGTTAAAACACAAAAGGGAGTGTGTGCCAGTCAAGTAAATGACTTTTATGTTTCTTAACATTATAAAAAAGGATTCTAAAGAAGTTTCTTTTTATTAATAAAACTAAGTTTTCTATCAAATTAATGTTTTCTTATTGTCCTTTTCTGCACCTCTCTGAAAGCCTATAATTTGTGATGTGTGAGAAAAATTGACTCGTCTTAGATTAAATTGAAGTTAGGGCACAATTGATTAGAAATGCTTTGTGATTGTGGCCTTCAATGTCGTTTTTGGAACATGGGATGTTATATTTATTATACTATTGTTCATGCCTATTATTTGATTGTTTATTATTTTGTAATTTTCTGTGTTAGACCATAGTTCTTTTACTGCATGCTTTTATAAGTTACAACTATTAAAAAAAAAACCTCCTCAAAAAGTTTTCAAGAGTTAATACTTCATGCTCCTACTCGCCTAGTATTTAGTTACTCGTATAAAATCGGGCTTTTTATTTAATTATATTTGTAAGAGAGGATGTCTTTCCGTTCGGTGTAGTTAAAATGCTGTATATTAATTTGACTATTGTTTACGGATTTTATATAACTGATTTTTGCAAACTATAAACACATTGCTAATTTTCTAGTTTAGTTCCTTACAAAACCGGCTGAAACCCTAGTGCTCTTAACCTCACAGGGAAATGTCATCTAAATCTGCAGTGTGGTATGTAAACCATCTTCACTCCCACTGTTACTATCAGCACTCGTTTCCTCAGAATTCCACCCACATGTGCTGATGGCACGTGTAAAGCCTCTAACCCAATCATACTCCCACACTGCCGCTTTAGTCCAACAAGGTTAACTAAATATGGAGTGCTCAACACATAAACTAAAGTGTCTCCTCTTGATTGGCGCCGTTATGTCCACGATTCCCTCCTTTCCTTGGTAACCAGTCCTTTGTTTACACTTTCCCGCCTGTTATTTGCCATATTAGGCCTACCCACACCTATCAGACGTTTTTATGGTAACCAATCATAATAGCCTGTTCACAGACCATCAAATCAAAGTGTTTCTAAAAACAAACAACAAATAAACAGATGTTTCAAAAGTATAATCTGTGATTTTTAAGCTGGTTGTGACCAATCAGTATAGCTAAAACTGCTGAAAAAGGAAACTCATGTAAAGTGTAGGATGGTTACCAAGGAAACGGCGAGAATTGTGGGTAAAATAGCGCCAATCAACATGGGACAAAAAATGAACATGTGTGGGGCACTCTATACAGTTAACCTCCTTGCTTCAGTCCCAGTCAAACGGTCGGCCCGCTGTCTTGGTACGGTAACTACAATGTACACGTTGTTGTCCATCATTAAACATTTTAACCCCTAATATACTGAGCATAAGAATTAACTTATGATTTCTATATTCTATGAACAAAACGTATTATAGATTCAAGGAAACCAAAACATACTTATCGAGTATTTTAATTCTTATAATGTTTCTAACGTATATTGTGTCCCCAGGTTTCTTAGTCCCCAAGGTGATCGCGATTCCTCCACCAGAAGCGTAATAGTAGTCTTACACAAAAAATTTCAAAATTCCATTTGAATGACTGAAACATATTTTCAAGATAATCATCGTATCCGTTATATAACATATCAAGGAATCGTTCGGGAAGTTTCTAATTCCCCAAAGTCATAGTAATTCTTCTAACAGGAGCATAAAAGTAGTCTATCTAAAACATTTAAAAAATTGCATTTGAATTACCTTAAAATACATTTTCAAAGTAATCAGCGTATCTGCTGGTTTACATATCAAGGAATTGTTCGGGAAGTTTCTAAGTCCCCAAAGTCATCACAATTATTCCACCAGAAGCATGAGAGTAGTCTTTCTTTACCATTATTAAAATTCCATTTGGGTGACGTTGACACAGATTTTCAAAGTAATCAGCGTATCCGTTGAGTTAGGCCTACATATTAAGGAATCGTTTTGGAAGTTACTAATACCCCAAGGTGATCGTAATTCTTCCACCAGAAGCATAATAGTAGTCTTTGTAAATGATTTTAAAACTACATTTGGATGACCTTGAAACATATTTTCAAAGTAATCAGCGTAACCGTTGGTTTACACATCAAGGAATCGTTCGGGAAGTTTATTACTCCCCAAAGTCATCGTAATTCTTCCACCAGGAGCATAATAGTAGTCTATCTGAAACATTAAAAAATTCAATTTGGATGACCTTGAAACATATTTTCAAAAAAATCAGCGTAACCGTTGGTTTACATATCAAGAAATCGTCCGGTATGTTTATTAGTCCGTTGGTTTACATATCAAGGAATCGTTCGGGAAGTTTCTAAGTCTCAAAAGTCATCGTAATTCTTCCACCAGGAGTATAAATGTAGTGAATCTAAAACATTTTAAAAATGCTATTTGGATGAACTTGAAAAATATTTTAAAAGTAATCAGCGTATCCGTTGTCTTACATATCAAAGGATCTTTCGGGAAGTCTCCGTGGTGATAGCAAATTCAACCACCAGAAGCATAATAGTAGTCTTTCTAAAACATTTTTTTAATTCCATTTTAATGGTCTTGTTTTCAATGGTCATATTTTCAAAGTAATCAGCGTATCCATTTGTTTACATATCAAGAAATCGTTCGGTATGTTTATTAGTCCCCAAATTGATCGCAATTCCTCCACCAAAAGCATAATGGTAGTCTTTCTAAAACATTAAAAAATTCAATTTGGATGACCTTGAAACATATTTTCAAAAAAATCAGCGTAACCGTTGGCTTACATATCAAGAAATCATCCGGTATGTTTATTAGTCCGTTGGTTTACATATCAAGGAATCGTTCGGGAAGTTTCTAAGTCTCAAAAGTCATCGTAATTCTTCCACCAGGAGTATAAATGTAGTGAATCTAAAACAGTTTAAAAATTCTATTTGGATGACCTTGAAACATATATTCAAAGTAATCATCGTATCCATTGGCTTACGTATCAAGGAATCACTCGGGAAGTTTCTAAGTCTCCAAGGTGATCGCAATTACTCAACCAGAAGTATAATAGCATACTTTCTAAAACATTTTTAAAAATTTATTTCAATGACCTTGAAAAAAAATTCAATGTAATCAGCGTATCCGTTGGTTTATATACCAAGGAATCGGTGTAAAAGTTTCTAAGTCCCCAAAGTATCGTAATTCTTCCACCAGGATCATAATAGTAGTCAATCTAAAACATTTTAAATATTCCATTTGGAAGACCTTGAAACATATTTTCAAAGTAATCAGCGTAACCGTTGGTTTACATATCAAGGAATCGTTCAAGAAGTTTATTATTCCTCAAAGTCATTGTAATTCTTCCACCAGGTGCATAATAATAGTCTATCTAAAACATTTAAAAAAATCCATTCGAATGACATTGAAACATATTTTCAAAGTAATCAGCGTATCTGCTGGTTTACATATCAAGGAATCGTTCGTAAAGTTTCTAAGACCCCAACGTTATCTCAATTCCCCCACCATAAGCATAATAGTAGTCTTTCTAAAACATTTTTAAAATATTTTTTGGGTGACCTTGAAACATATTATCAAAGTAATCAGCGTAACCGTTGGTTTACATATCAAGGAATCGTTCAAGAAGTTTATTATGCCTCAAAGTCATTGTAATTCTTCCACCAGGTGCATAATAATAGTCTATCTAAAACATTTAAAAAAATCCATTCGAATGACATTGAAACATATTTTCAAAGTAATCAGCGTATCTGCTGGTTTACATATCAAGGAATCGTTCGTAAAGTTTCTAAGACCCCAACGTTATCTCAATTCCCCCACCATAAGCATAATAGTAGTCTTTCTAAAACATTTTTAAAATATTTTTTGGGTGACCTTGAAACATATTTTCAAAGTAATCAGCGTATCTGCTAATTTACATATCAAGGAATCGTTCGGGAAGTTTCTAGGACCCCAAAGTGATCTCAAATCCTCCAGTAGATGCATAGTAGTAGACTTTCTAAAACATTTTTAAAATTCCATTTGGATGACCTTGAAACATATTTTTAAAGTAATCAGAGTATCCGGTGGTTTCCATATCAAGGAAACGTTCGGGAAACTTCTAAGTCAACAAGGTGATCGCTATTCCTCCCCCAGAAGCATAATAGTAGTCTTTCTAAAACATTTAAAAAATTCCATTTGAATGACCTTGAAAAATATTATCAAAGCAATCAGCGTATCCGTTGGTTTACATATCAAGGAATGGTTGGGAAAGTTTCTAGGCTCCCAAAGTCATCGTAATTCTTCCACCAGGAGCATAATAGTAGTCAATTTAAAACAATTAAAAAAGTCCATTTGGATGACCTTAAATTATATTTTCAAAGTAATCAGCGTAACCGTTGGTTTACATATCAAGGAATCGTTCAGGAAGTTTATTATTCCTCAAAGTCATCGTAATTCTTCCACCAGGAGCATAATAGTAGTCTATCTAAAACATTAAAAAATTCCTTTTGGATGACATTGAAACATATTTTCAAAGTAATCAGCGTATCTGCTGGTTTACATATCAAGGAATCGTTCGGGAAGTTTCTAAGACCACAAAGTGATCTCAAATCCTAAAATAGATGCATAATAATACTCTTTCTGAAACATTTCAAAAATGCAATTTGGATGACCTTGAAACATATTTTCAAAGTAATCAGCGTATTGGCTGGTTAACATATCAATTACTCGTTCGGGAAGTTTCTAAGACCAAAAAGTGATCTCAAATCCTCCAATAGATGCATAGTAGTAGACTTTCTAAAATATTTTTAAAATTCCATTTGGATGACCTTGAAACATATTTTTAAAGTAATCAGAGTATCCGGTGGTTTACATATCAAGGAAACGTTCGGGAAACTTCTAAGTCAACAAGGTGATCGCAATTCCTCCCGCAGAAGCATAATAGTAGTCTTTCTAAAACATTTAAAAAATTCCATTTGAATGACCTTGAAAAATATTTTCAAAGTAATCAGCGTATCCGTTGGTTTACATATCAAGTTATGGTTGATGAAGTTTATAAGCCCCCAAAGTCATCGTAATTCTTCCACTAGGAGCATAATAGTAGTCTATCTAAAACATTAAAAAAATTCCTTTTGGATGACATTGAAACATATTCTCAAAGTAATCAGCGTATCTGCTGGTTTACATATCAAGGAATCGTTCGTGAAGTTTCTAAGACCCCAACGTGATCTCAAATTCTCAAATAGATGCATAATAAGAGTCTTTCTAAAACATTTTTAAATTTTCATTTGGATGACCTTGAAACCAAATTTTAACCTTTTTTTATTTTTAAAGTAATCAGAGTATCCAGTGGTTTACATAAAGAAAAACGTTCGGGAAGCTTCTAAGTCCCCAAAGTCATTGTAATTCTTCCACCAGGAGCATAATAGTAGTCAATCTAAAACATTTAAAAAATTCCATTTGAATGACCTTAAAATAAATTTCCAAAGTAATCAGCGTATCCGTTGATTTACATATCAAGGAATTGTTCGGGAAGTTTCCAAGTCCCCAAAGTCATCCTATTTCTTTCACCAGAAGCATAATAGTAGACTTTCTAAAACATTTTTAAGATTCCATTTGGATTACCTTGAAACACATTATCAAAGTAATAAGACTATCCGGTAGTTTACATATAAAAAAAACGTTCGGGAAGGTTCTAAGTCTCCAAGGTGATCGCAATTCTTCCTCAAGGAGCATAATAGTAGTCAATCTAAAACATTTCAAATATTCCATTTGGAAGACTTTGAAACATATTTTAAAGTAATCATTGTAACCGTTGGTTTACATATCAATTAATCGTTCGGGAAGTTTCTAAGACCCTAAAGTGATCTCAAATCCTCCAATAGATGCATAGTAGTAGACTTTCTAAAATATTTTTTAAAATTCCATTTGGATGACCTTGAAACATATTTTTAAAGTAATCAGAGTATCCGGTGGCTTGCATATCAAGGAAACGTTCGGGAAGCTTCTAAGTCAACAATGTGATCGCAATTCCTCCCCCAGAAGCATAATAGTAGTCTTTCTAAAACATTTTAAAATTCCATTTGATTGACCTTGAAAATATTTTCAAAGTAATCAGCGTATCCGTTTTTTTTACATATCAAGGAATGGTTGGGGAAGTTTCTAAGTCAACAAAGTGATCTCAAATCCTTCACTAGATGCATAATAGTAGTCTTAGTTAAACATTAAAAAATTCAATTTGGATGACCTTGAAACATATTTTCAAGTAATCAGCGTATCCATTGGCTTACCTATCAAGGAATCGCTCGGGAAGTTTCTAAGTCCCCAAGGTGATCGCAAGTACTCAACCAGAAGCATAATAGTATCCTTTCTAAAACATTTTTTAAATTTAATTTGAATGACCTTGAAAAAAAAATTCAAAGTAATCAGCGTATCCGTTGGTTTATATATCAAGGAATCGGTGTAGAAGTTTCTAAGTCTCCAAAGTCATCGTAATTCTGCCACCAGGAGCATAATAGTAGTCAATCTAAAACATTTTAAAAAGTCCATTTGGATTACCTTGAAACATATTTTCAAAGTAGTCAGCGTATCCGTTTTTTTACATATCAAAGAATTTTTCGTTAAGTTTCTAAGTCCCCATGGTGATAGCAAATTCAACCACCAGAAGCATAATAGTAGTCTTTCTAAAACATTTTTTAAATTCCATTTTAATGACCTTGAAACAAATTCTCAAAGTAATCAGCGTATCCATTGGCTTACTTATCAAGGAATCAATCGGGAAGTTTTTAAGTCCCCAAGGTGATCGCAATTCCTCCACCAGAAGCATAATAGTAGGATACTTTCTAAAACATTTTTAAAATTTTATTTCAATGAACTAGAAAAAAAATCGAAAGTAATCAGTGTATCCGTTGGTTTATATATCAAGGAATCGGTGGACAAGTTTCTAAGTCCCCAAAGTCATCGTAATTCTTCCAACAGGAACATAATAGTAGTCAATCCAAAACATTTTAAATATTCCATTTGGATGACCTTGAAACATATTTTCAAAGTAATAAGCGTATCTGCTGGTTTACATATCAAGGAATCGTTCGGGAAGTTTCTAAGATATTTATTTTAATTTAAATTAGTATTATATGCTATGTGGGATGGATTATCTAATAATATGAAACAAACAAACAAAATTAAAACAATAAAATCATGACTTAGACGTTAATGGCGTGTTTGCTAACGGTGCTAACGTATTTTGATATAGACGTTAAATATTTTCCTAGAAAAGTAAAATATAATTAAGTCTATTCAGGACGTGGAATGAGTTTTGGTACAAAACTTCTGTCGGTATCGGGTAGGATGCGACAACGAGTATAGGCCTAAGTGTTGGTGGGGGGTTCCAGCTAGGGCAGAATATCCAGTAACAAAGGCCTAAGGATGCTCCACTCACGAGTGTGTTTCACTTGACGCTGCTTACACAAACTAAAATGGCTGACAGGAACTGCCCCTTCCCTTCCGGCCAACAACCCCTTGTGATTTGAAAGGATATACTGA
Source organism: Neoaliturus tenellus (assembly GCA_030545055.2). Lineage (NCBI taxonomy): Eukaryota > Metazoa > Arthropoda > Insecta > Hemiptera > Cicadellidae > Neoaliturus > Neoaliturus tenellus. Next base: position 3,208,395 of record CM061532.1, on the reverse strand, counting down.
TAATATACTACAAGTGCGCAGGTGATTGGATACAAGACAGAATATAATCATAGTGTTGTACAGAAATCGTTTATAAATGAAAATGTTTGAAGATTATAATGCGTATCTCACACATTATCGGATTTAGACAATTTGTGCGTGATACAGAATTTTGGAAAACGCCTAAATATTTATTCTAAAATAAAGCCACCTCTAATTAAAATTTAAATATTGTTCCAAATTTTCTAATTACAACTATTATAGAATTTATCTTTATTTTAAAAATATTTGTAAAAACAGTACCTATAACAAATAAAAAACTTTTTTGTGAAGCCCAATACTATTTAGAGAATTGAATTCATCTTTTATTTCCGCGCCATAATCCAAACCATTTGCCAGGAACTGTTGGGTATCTACAAAATAGCATTAGTATCGCATCTTCAAAAGTCAGGGGTGATGGATGTAAAATTATCAGCTACATTCCTTGGAACATCTAAGTTCAGGATCAAAGCCGGATGATGTTGATCCATGAGTGATCGGGGTCCAAAAGGTTATAACCAACTCAGGAATCGATGAGAAAAGAATTGCTCTTCGATTGTTCATTATTTGATTCATTTGCTCACAGTAAGAAGTAATGCTGCAAGCTCGAACATGATGGATTCGGTAAGAAAGGTGATTTTTATGTTCCAGTCTGTCTCTGGTAAGTTAAAATATCTATCAGTGATATAATGTGAGAACGTTCTCTGAACTATCAAAAGCTTCTTTAATATCGTTACAATAACTTTAGAAAATGTCGAGGGCTGGTCAGGTGGAATGCAAATTGCATTCAAAGACATGAAAATAGATGGTTTGTCGTTAGAGCTACAGACACACATTATAGTATAGTACAAGAAAATTTATAATTCTTGATGTATTTTCCTCCTAACTGCAACAATGTCACCACCACCTCCAAAAGTTATTTATTGCTTGTTTCTGCAGAAGGGTCCTGGGTCCTTCATATCAATCATAGGTATCGAAACCAAGTTAAAAAAAGATATATTGTCTGAGAGATTAGGTCTCACCAAGGACTACCACATTAAATACACACGATGCCAATGCAACTCTTTTGATCCTTTAAATTTAAACGAAGGCCGTTAACATTTTGGTAATATACATCGAGGTTTGACATTCTTATGAATTTTTATTTTTCTTACTATAAGGTACTGAATTGATGCATTTGATTGTTAAGTAATCCTCACCAGCCTTATTTTTTTATTTTATAATTTCTTTCGAAGTTTTTCGGGGTGGCCCTATATTCTTTAATTAATGAGTTCGATCCCGAGATGCAGAGACATCAGCTAGACAAATTATCACTTTGTGCTTGCTTGGCAGAGGATAAATTGAAACAAAACTTTAAAGCAGCAGAGCATCTTCATTCTTCATTCTAATCTTGATTGGATGTAGGGGTCTATCTTTTTCCTTCTTCCTGAACATTCCACTCTATGGGATGAACCAAAAATTAAGGCCTCAACACAGAGCAAGACATTTTTTCTATGAGAGCTTGATCGTGTTCCTGGTTCTTGGACACATTGGAGCTTTTACATTCAGGATCTTAAAAATATGGCATTACAAACTGTTTTATCACGATCTGCTACTTCAGAGATGATGATGTCCTCTTCATGGGGAAAAATCTGAACGCTTCATATCCCTCAACCTCCCAATTTCTTATGCTACATTGGTCATTTTTCCTTGTGATGAAATCAAAAGTGGCTTTAAAACTGTACTTTTTCGGAAATTATTTTAAGTTGATCACCAATTTAGAAATTCCCTCAAACTAGGTAATTATTTCATCTTTCGATGCTAGGTTGTCAAATTTCGACAACAACGCATTAATTTTATCACTAATATCCATAATAGGATAGTTTCTCCTTTTGGTTACGTGTAATCAACTCGGACACATTTCCAAGATTTAGTTGTCTTGTTGGTTATCTTCTTGAATTATGAAGCAGAGAGCTTTACACACTCGAGATGATATCAGCAATTGAACTGACTATCACATTCAACCCCCTTTTCAGTCCCCTTTTTAAAACAAACCTTACATATTTCAGATAAGATGCTGCAAATAAGATGCCACGATGAATGAAACACTTGAATTCATATAGTACACCTCTTTAACCGGTATGATATCATGAAGGCTGTGGCAGATTTTTGTGCAAAGATCGAGCTATATTACCTCTTCCCTTTATCTTTTGGTTACAGAGGTATAATGTTATCCCATGTTTTTTTTCCGGCGGAATCCCGGAATTTGTTATTTTTTAGTCATATTATAGAGGGAATTTGACACATCCAGACTTACTAGACTTTTTAGGACAATTCTCTCTGTGATATTATGTGATAACAAACTTTAAAACAACTAAAATTTAGGATTTTAACTCATCTTGCATTTATTTATTTATTTATTAACCAACGGTCAGCGCCATTTACATAAATGTGTACATTATAATAACAACATAATATGAATTATAAATAGAAATACGAAACTAAAGTGATATCCAAGATGCTCAACACTCTAAAATCACAGAATCAAGAGAATATTCATGGAAGACATGCAAAAACATAAAGTAAGTATAATATTCTACAGTTAAGCAATGCGAAAGAGCAATAATAAATATGAAAAATACAATAAATTACGTGCAAGCTATTTACAATATTGTATGAAACAATAAATTAATTACATGCCAGTCTAAGATAGAAACGTGCGAAGACATAAATAGTGAATTACTACAAGAAATACAATTGCAAAGATGTTTCACTAAATAATAGAAAACAAATAAAAGGGCGAGCAATTTAACTACTAAACAACAAGAAAACATTACAAGCTAAACAATAAACATTACAACAGTTCAGAGACAAAATTTTTCTTCTGAAGGTGACGTACCAGGAAAATCAACCAGCGGGGAAACGGCATTACCAAATCTCAGCAAAAGAGGGATGATACTGTGGTTGCTGTATGCAGTGTAGTGGAGTGGCTTTCCGAACAGTTCCTGGGATCTGGTATTTCTAGAAATACGAATGTCTATTCGTTTTTATGTCTACGATTGTCTATGATTGTTCACGAATGTCTATGATTGTTTTTAAAGTATTGCATTAAAAACAAAACATAATCGCCATCTTCCACAGAGGCAAAAAAGACAAGATTTTATTTTATAAAAAAGGTAAGATTTAGATAAAGTAGATCTCTAGTAACTATAGTAAGCAATAATTAATTTAATAATAATTATTTTTTTATAAATCTAGTTATCAGGGAGTCCATTTTATACGAAATTCTCACAACCCCTGAAAGACATCCAAAACAGCATAACATTTTTCAAATGTCTGAAAGATGCCCTCATGAGTTTATGCCCTCCAATGTATTGTAAGATATATTTATTCTATTTATGACTACCTAAACAATTATTGGTCAGGTTACAGCCTTTAATCGTTCACTCTACGATTGTGTAGGCCTAGTCCCTTTCCTTACCCTTCCATGTGGCATACTCCTAGGAGGATTTGGATGATGACTGGTCTCATTTTCTCATGCCGCCTGCTCGGTTCAATGGGACGACGTGGGATATATGTACGACCATATATTTTATATTCCTACTTATATAAATACACAATTTATTCTCCGGTTGGATATGAGACATTTATTAAAGAAATTAAACATTCTAATGGTTCATTTAGACGATGGGTTTACAAAAAGTTGACAACTTATACTGTAATTAGCCTCTTTATATGGATAAAGTTGACAACTTTGGGTTGTCAACCTCCAAGGTGACTGTAGGCCAGGGCCAGGTGAGCTACATCCTATAAGAGCAATGGTGTCACTTTCTGCGAAATCCGTGGATGTCACCACAGAGGTTTTGTCGGTTAAGAAAAGTGTAAAAAATTCAACATTTTACTCTTTGCTACATGCAAGTGTTGTCAACGCTGCAGGGAACAACAATCGTTCTCCTTTGTGTTGGAGATTTTTTTCTCGACTATTACTAAAATAAGGAATTTCAAAGCAAATTAGAGAAGAATTAATGGTTTTAAACTTACCTATATTGATAATTGTTAATTTAGTCATTACCAAATGGTTTGTTATTAACTAATAATCCAAGTGTAAAATAGAGTAATATGGTGTCGTTAGGATAAATATCGTAGCCTACCCGTGGCAAGACTGCTCCATTCTTTTTTTTTCAATCAGCTGTGTAATGGTAAATATTATAACGTAACTTGACTTCTAGTTTTAGTTTAGACGCTTCACATCCGGAACACAAAAAAAGCTATTCAGCTAACCTTAGGGAGAAGTTATGCTTCTTCCTTTACAGACCTTGGTCAATCTCTAGTATAAACGCACTTTTAGAGTAAAAAAATATTTACAAAGTAAACAATATATATTTATTTATTTATTTATTTATTTATTTGCATATAAACGGTATACACCATTTTACATTTCGATTCATGCAGTCCAATTTTGCAGGCAATAGGCTAAAAAGATGGCTGGCAAACATGCAATGTAGTACATAAAAAACTATACAAGCAGCAACTAACTCATGGACAAGCAAGCACAATAAATAATTATTAATCAAGACTAAGCAATTCATATCAAGACAATAAATAAGATTTAACAAGACTAGACATTGCAAGACTATGAGCAGTAAATATAAGACAAGAATTACAGATTTACAAAGTTAAGACATTACAAGACTGAGCAGAACATTCAAGACAATAATGACGATTACAATATTAAGCAGGGAAAAAGTATACAAAGTAATCATAATCGTAATCGTAATCATATACAAAGTAAACATACAATAGTATGTGTAAAACACAATAAATGCAGTAAACTATCAGTTGTTTAAGTTATGTTATAGTCAGGTAGATATATAATAATATATAATATTAGTTTATCTAATAAACACGTCATGCGTCATGTTGGCGAACTTGGGATTATATCAGCTGTTGATGTCTGCGTCTGGTCAGTCAGGCTGTCAAAGCAAACAACGCAAACTAACGTTACCTCCTCCTCCGCTCATCCTCCATACTTTCCTGTCAAGTCAAATTAATGGATTGTTTTGAGTGTGTATTTAGAGTTTTAAATCGCTAATTAGTTGTTTGTTTTCATCTACACAAACGGTAACTTTTCAACGCTAAATCAGGTATTTTCAATCGAATATGTACATTTTTATATGAGCCTAGTTATTAGCAAATTAAAACTTAGTTCTTGTAAGTTTTGGATGTTAATGTAGTGTTGCATCGTTGTTTAATCAAAGATTGAGTTAGATTAACTATTGATTCGGTTATTATTGTTATCATATTTGACAGTTCCGTTTAGCAAATGACTAGTGGCTTTTCTAAAACATTTTGTTGACTGGCGACTCTAAACTGAATTGGCTTCTTTCTTCAATTGACTCTAAAATTGGCTTCCTTTTATACCAGTGAAGTTATTTTGTAGTCAATACCAAACATAGTTGTTGCAGGTAGGATATGATCTATTGCTTTCATATATGAAGAGGGTAGGGGGCCTACACATATTTCCGTAAACATGCCCTAAGATTGACTTAGCGTACAATAGCTTAAGTTGAAGGTTACACCTAGCCCTACTACTACATTTAAATTCAAATGAAATAAGTAGGCTACTTTGGACAAAACGGAGTAGGATACCTCCATGTTTTTGTTCCTGGTTGGAGCAGGAGATGCTGGCAAACCGCTAAGGAAATTTGACTCCAATGGGCAATTTGCTCAAGCCCCTGGAAGGACGGGAGGGGGGAGGGTCCAGTTCCACATAGCTTCTACACTAGGCCTACTATCAAATGAAAATACCTACAGTAACTTATAAATCCGATCGATATATCTATCATATCAACTGTCGATTCAATCTGTAGCAAAACTTCGTTATCCGACTCCATTATTATCGGTGTGGAAATTTCAATATTGCGATTAAAATTGTGCCATGAAAACAATCAAATCAACAACAATATTGAGATAGGCCTAAGAAATTTATCATAATAATACTCTAACCTAACAATCTACCGTAACCGTAAACCTCCGTCACTTTTATTTACAGTGATGTTTATAACAACAAAATCAATGCTGTTTTAAACATTTAAAACGCGTATTCAATCAATCAAAACAATAGCAAAAGAATATTTTTCTGATTAGTATTTGGCTGCACATTTGTGTGATGCCATTTTAGGTCTAACGAAGTCTGCTACTCAAAATTAAGATACACCTACAAAGTGAACTTGGTTAGTCTATTTTGTTTTGTTCTTCATAATTTTACGGGTTACATATGCTAAAATTTTTTAAGTTAGGGCCTAGGCCTATTTGTTTTTGTTATTTTCAGCTAGGCCTACGGTACTTATTTGCAATATATTTGTTTTATTTTCAAAAGGTATGTTTTATTATAATAGAATAAGACTAAATTATGTGATATAATCGTAATGGTATCTGTAATTTTATCATCAACAGAATAGCAATATTATCACAATATTGAAATTTTCACATCGATATCGAAGTGGTGGAGTCAGATATCGAAGTTTCGTCCAATGCCTAAATAACAACTTTAGGCAATCACAATAATTTAACTAATCTGGCCCTACCCCCAATTTCGTTTACCATTTTATTGAGACATTTAGGATACAATAAAAAACAAGTACTTTATCGTATAACCAAACATATTTATATCAACATAACCAAAACACTACTAATCATTTTACAATGATAATAATTTTCGCAAAATAACATAGGGTACGTTCTGGGCATAGGGTAGTTCTTAATATTAATGGAGATTAGTTCACTCAACTACAGGGGTTTTCATGCCCTCTGAATGATATCTACCCCCCCCCCCTCCCAAGGCTTTCTCTCATGGTATGGATCATGAGGGAATGGAAACTGTCATAGTGGACAACTAAAAGACTTACCACATGTTATAACAACTTTGTTTGCTCTGCAGTACCCAATTTAAACATCCCAACAAGTAAATAAACCAGTTTTAAGGTTGATTGGCTATCCCCATATAAGAGTCCATTTTACTAAGTTATTCAAAGCAAGTGTAATTGTAGGCCTAAGAGTTGACCACATTTAAGTAGGATACAAACGCAATTGTTCTTCTTTTAAGATATCTACATATATTTATACACCACACTTTTTTTTGTACAAGGGACTCTTCCGACAGTTTTCTTCTGATTTTAATGATTTTGGTGTCATTGAATAGAGCTCGGCGTGAAATAGTTCCTGAAGTAAATTGATTGGTAAATATCCATTCAAAAGGAAGGACCCTACAAGTCCTTTAAGTTGACAGTAAAGTCAAGTAAACAGCTGTAAACAATTGGACATCAGTGAAAGTACTATCTACCTTTTCACATGAAAGGGATTATGTTAAACCAATGTGTGTACCTGCTTAACAAAATTGCATTAAGTATGCATGTGGAAAATATATAAGTGGGCGTTTCACAAATTTTAGAATTAACTGAGTGATCTCAAGGTTTTATCCAAAGGGACTACAGAAAAATAATACCATGTCCAAAACGCTATATGAGGTAATAATAATAATAATGTAAAACATCCTCCAGAAGAAAAGCATGGAGATTAAGAACATCACCATGTCTTTTACTACTGAGTTATATTAAATTTTTGTGTCACTATTGATAAGAATGGGTTGAAGTTGTGGTTCGGATTCCACGTTAAACTGTAGGTCCCTAGATACCATTGGCTGTTGGGCTATGAATTAACAGTCCTGTCTAAGGAGAATGTCGGCCTTAGTCAGTAACAAGACTACAAGATCGCGCCACAATCATCCTACACTCATCCCTCATTCATACTTGGCTTTAAACTACCTATTGAGTTAGGTCCCCATTTCAATAAAGGTATTAAAGGTATTAAAGAAGAAAGCCTGCTAGAAGCACCTGTTTCTTCAACTTATAATTGATTATTTATATCGATGATTGGCTAATCAAGAAAATAGAATACAATAGTTTTATAAACCATATAGCCTACCTAATGTAAATGGTGCTGAACTATATTTGAATAAAGTTTAATTGTGACATTGGTGCTGGTTGCTGACACTTAATCAATCTCATTTCCATTTTAATGGTTATTCTTATAACACAAATAAAGGCACATAGCTTAAACAGAAAACTGTGGAAAGCAGTAAAAAAACAAAAAAAAAAAAAAAAACAAAGCACAAACAATTACATAGAAAAAATATACAGCACAAATCAGGAGACAGCACAAGGGAGCCAACCAATTTGGTGCCTATTTACCATAACTATTTATATTTACGTCATGATCCGAAGATGTGTATCTTCATAGCCATCTGGCATACCATGTAAGTTAGAGATTGCTAAGGTATTATTTGTAAATGCAAGATGAGTAATGCAACTGTCTACGTCGCGTCGGCGTCTCACGGTATGGCTCGCCGACAGGAAGTATGATAAATATCCGGTCCTCTAGGGAAACTAATTATTTTCGATATTGGTGATCCAGTGTTTCCAATCCAAGGTAAATCTTGAGTTTAGCTACGATAATCGGAAGCTGGAAAATTTCTCCAAAATGTCGGAGATTTCACGCTGATTCCAAAAACGATAGTTTTTACCCGCGGAAAAACCGAAAATGACCTTTTTATTCCGAAATACGTCGCGTGGTATTCAAATCAACAGGGATATTACGCTTATCACGAATATGTAAGAATTATTCCAATCCGATTTTAAATAAGTCAAAAAATGCTGAAAAAGGTTGGAAAATCCATCATATGAACTATTTTAAAAGTATGTAATGTGGGTACTCAAAAGACGTGGAATTTCATGTAGAATACAAATATTCATTTATTAATTGAATAGAACAAACTAGTAGTGAATAAAGAGAAAAAAACACTTATAAATCAAATAGAAACCCACTGAAACTTGCATAAATGAACCACTAACAATGTTTCAAATTGTTGTTATTGATGTACTACTTTAAACTATTAGGTAATGTGCTGCAATATATATAGGTACTAACTTACATTACATATAATCTAAAATAACACCAACATAATTACCATAACTTAAAGCTAACTTAACCTAACTACTAACCTTCATGTAAGTACTAACTTGGTGTAGCCTATTTTATTTCATTAATATGTGTATATTCGTATTCTACATAAAACCCTTGACTATATACACTAAAGTGAATAGACTTCTCATAGCATATGCGTGTTTGAAACCTAATGACAGTGGTGCGATCTTTTGCGGTGTACATGAAGTACAAGAGACATATGATAGATTTAAATCAGTATTACCACTCTCCTCAACCGAGGATGAAACATTTTATAAGTGAGATTTATGTTTATGTTTTGGTAAAGTATTTTTGGAGCACTGTATATCCAGCTGAATAATAACAACATCGATTGCAGCAACTCTGGTGCCGCATACACGAAACTTCCAAATTTATGCCTTAAACTAAATGCATTGGATGAGAGGTCTATTCACGTTAGTGTACATAGTCAATGATAAAACTTTTGCTTGTTACGACTCACATGATGATTAGGTTAGGTTATGTTTGTTAAGTTAGTGTTATTCTAGAATATACGTGATTTTAAAATGTAAAAATACAATATATACTTAAATGTTACCAGTTATTAGTAGGTCTACATGTAGGCCCACTGCATTCTGTTATATACTTTTTTTATTTCGAGCTATAAGAGACTACATCTCTTTATTTACAGTTCTATAAACAATATTTAGTCCATAAGAATAACTTCTTGGAACTTGTAAGGCCACTGAGGCAGAGCCTTATAGCAGCATTAGAAGGATGGGACTGGGGCCTACCGGTATCTTTTTCCCAAGAGTGCCAACTTAAGTTGTACAAAATTTCAGGTCAGTTGGTCCAGTAGTTTTTGCGCGCATTCAAAACGATGACACAAAGGAATTAATTTTTATAAACTTTTTGGAACAAATCTTAGAGAAAGAAGAAATTTGAAATGTAAATAAAACAGTGATAACATTTATTTGTTAACAATACTTTTCTATTCTTCACTCATAAGACCAAATATTTTTTAATTAATCTACATTGAACCATAGATTGAATTGAGTCATCAAAGACAATGAGGTTTCTGCAATCTTGTTTAATGTAATTGCAACTTTTACTAAATAAGTAGGCCTACTATTACTCATCATTATTTGCTTTTCAGCGCTTTTAAACTTTGTCTACTACTGTCAACAATATTGTTGGCTATTGAATTTACGATGATGCACAGCTTTGTCATCACTTTGATGAATAAGTAGGCCAGGAGATCTGTTTGTTGCCAATAGTAATTCAACTAGACATTGCAAGGTTCTGTATCACAAGGCTCTCTCAAGTACTTAATTGTTGGCTTGAATACATAACTTTTTATCAACTTATTTCACTTGACCTTCTCGTATTGGTATTCCCTTGTTAAATATATTGATTTTTTTATATTGTGCTATATTTGTTTTAGCAATCAAATTATATTTTGGTATTTTTTATCAGGTTAAATGAACGGTGCGAGCGACTCTTCCAAGGTTGAAAGCTCACCAGAATGTGATAGGATGGACATTAGCGAGACCTCGGAAATATCTTCGCCCAGTGAGAAGCTACAAGCCCTGGACAACCAGACAACCAACACTCAGGTTAGAAGGCCTAAGAAATTAACATTCAGCTTCGATCTTACGACCGTCTGCTGGGTTGACAAAGTATACCATACATTCATTCAAAAACGTGCCTTCTCTCTTAAATAATAAGGATTAAGGTGCTAAACTGGGCAACAAAATGTAAAACGTATCTCCTGTGTTATTTTGTGTTTTGTGGGTTGCACAATTAGCAAAGAAAATAAACATTATCCATCCAAGCTATATAATTTAAAATTGATTTGATTTTACTAACTTTTATTTATTTATTTACCCACGGCACACGCCATTTTATAAATTTACATACATATTTATACATGTATACTAATAAGTATATATTTTCTTATAAAATTATTTTAATGAATATTCTGTTTGTCATCTGGGGACTCTGTAGTAAAAAGTTAACATGGTTAAAGGCTTATATCTAACCTTCGGCACCACCAAAATATGGTATTTCCAATAAAAGAAATTCGCTTAAAATCCCGCAGTTGAAAGTAGCTTTAAAGAGAAATATCACCCTTATTACATATAACAACTAATACATAATATTTATCAAAATGTGCAGAATTTAATTTTCTATATTTTACTCACTTACATAGTTTAGCTGCCTTTAATAGTTCAAAAAATATTCAAAAAAAAAAAACTTTGCCGCCGTTTGAAAAATTGGCTATAGCAGGCAAAAGCAGCTTCGGAGAGTGGTGGACTTTTAACCATAGTTTTTCTTAGGTAATTTTACGTAGGAATTGATCAAAATGTATTAGTTTGCAATTACTTCCGGGTTGAACCATTATTTGACTAGACTATACTGACAATACTTGAATATTGATTACATAATATGAACCGATAGTCTACAGTCAGCTAAACAATATGAATAAATGAACATATAGCATAATGAAAGTACAGTACAGTAAATTTTGACAACTACCAACACTTAATATAAATTTCATTTAATACAGTTCAAGTGATTTTAATCTGATGGTTGTAACATGTTGATGACTAGAAAGGATTTTGCTTCTCTCTTGAACTGTGCTGCACTCACCCCAAACATGTCAATTCTGCTGCTGGGGACATTAAGGTCCCAGTTTGCATTCAGCCGTCCGATGAAGCTCTGCCACTGATAAGTGGTGGAGTGGTGTTGTTTTGAAAAAAATGCTGGCACCTTGATTGAAAAGGTTGTCTGTATGAAAGTAAAATTTTACAAGTAGGTCAAGGTAGTCAATCATTCCACTAATAATTATGACGACTTTTCCCCCTGCTGGAAGAGCGTCACAAGTTTATTTGCCACAGATGGTTCAGCCTACAATGGCTGGGATTGAACCAGGGTCCAACAAAACAGGGGCTAAGTGTTGCCTCAGGACTAAACCTTATCCCGTTTAGGGTGGGCTCATACAATTAATTAACAACCAAATATCTAAAATATCGAGCCAATAATCATTGCCACACCCAGGGATGAAAGTAAAACCGCCGTGACCCCACCTGAAAGTAAAACGGGCCTCCCGTACCCACGAGGGTCACTCGCCCAGCACAAGTCTTTAAGTCGACAAATTCGTTGAATTTAACACCCAGACTAGTAAACGAATAAAACAGAAAATAAACTCGATTAAAATAATCACTGATAATTACAGTGGCCGAGATTCCCCAATTCGGCACTACTAGTCGGGACTTCAGGGTCTCGCCACGTGGTTTCCGCTCCGCCTGTCGGCTCCTGTCCCCACCGCCAGGCCTCTGTACCTCAACCACTGTCTCGTGATATTCACAAAAAATATTCCGTGAGACGGTAATATAAATTAATAAATTTGATATAATTATTAACAACACACCAACAATATCAATTGCTTCAATATTAATTAATAAATTAAATATCATACACGCCTAGGCGGTGCCGGACCAATCGGCAGGAAGTAACTGGCAGAAATCGTAATATAATTAATTTTATAAATCTCAAATATTAATCAATCAATTTAATATTGGTTTATTTCACTGTAAATTAATAAGCAGTGACAGTACTCACCAGTTGCGGGTCACTACCCAACAAATCCAATGATCACTCGTACGAACTCGTACAATACACACGCTTCATGGTCACACGACACACGATACCCCGGAGACGCGAACTACGGAAGCAAATCACTCCAACGTTCACGTTACGGGTCTCGGGACGAACTGCCTGGAGCGGCCGAGCACCCAACCGCTTATCAGTGCTGATAAGGTGGGTCAAACTCCAACCGGCCACTACCGCTCACCTGGCGCGGACATGGTTGCACCGTCTTTCACCCCGCGGAAAATGGCTCGTTACATAATTTTGAAAAACAGTATGGAATCAAGAAGAGTTCTTGAGTTCTTCTATGAGCCAGAGGCAGCAGTTCAAGATAGCTTGAGACCTCTGCATCAGGGCCGCCCAGAGCCAAGCGGGGCCTTGGGAGTGATGGCCGAACCCACGAAGTACCAAACAAAAGTCGGCGTTTGCTCAACACCTTGTAGACCATATCACTCTATAGGTAACCTACATAATACCCTGGAAATTCTACACATATATGAGAAAAGTACAGTAGTAAGCTGGACACGCTTGAGGGATTCAAAATATATCTAATAAACAAAGAAGAACAATTATTCAAAGACCATAACTTCAATGAAAAACTATAATTTAAATCCCACTCTCTCTTCAAATCGATAATTCAATCAAGTACAGCTGACAACCGGGCTGATAACAGAGATAACGGAGGGGGTGAGGGTGAGATTACGCAAGACTCCAGTCTTCTACCAATGCCGGGACCGCCGCCATGATAGCGCGCTATCATTGTTTTAACTTTTATTCGTTCATGTCGTACTTATGTTGGTGTCTGTATTGTATTGTGTTATTTAAAATTACTGACAAGTCGCCAACTCAGAAGATGTTTCTTCGCAACAAAACATGTCAGTTTGATTTTTATACTGATGAAATTGGCCTGTTGACGGAGGTAAGGTCTGATAGGTAAGGTTTGTCTATATGGCTATATAGTCTGTATTACAGTCCAGGGGCCAGCATCATGGATTTTAATTATCATTTAGGCTTGACTGCTGATCTAAGAGCTCAGTCACCCTTCATCCGCTTTGCTGGAATGAAAATGGTTGAACCCCATTTTCTGAACTACTCTGAACTACCGATGACAGACAGGCCCGACCAGAAGGAAGGGAGGGAGCAAAATCCCTGGGACCCGGCCACATGCTTTAAAATGTAACAATATTTTAAAAATACCACAAATCCCCTTTTATTGAAATACTTTACAAAAAGTTTAATTTGCTTGTGGTCTTAGTTATAAAATTATCATAACCAATAATATGCAATTGGAAAAGGAAATGTGCAAGAAATTATTGCTTTGTAGACAGTTAATGAAAATAAATTGGGAAGGCATTGCCATAGCATCATTTAATATGAGGCTGCGGCCAGCAAAATGGAAACGCGGCAACGCCACATTTTAGGCTGTCACGAGAGCGCTGCAGCATGTAGTTCAAAAGGAGTGCTTGAACGATTTTAATTCAGAATTCATAGAAAATTTTGCTTATTGTTATTTTTAAGGTTTATCAGGTGAGACGCCGTACAAGTGTTGCAGTATTGTGTACCGTACAGCAATTAGAAATTTCTAGATTTAAGTGTTTTTTTATGAGCAAGAATGCAGTAAACTTAAATCACTGTCTCTTTAAAAACAGCTCTTGCTAGTTATTTTATAGAACAGAATTTTAATCACACTGTTAACATTTTCAATGAAACAGCATTTGACAAACAAGCATACTAAAATGCAGAGGATTGTTTTTGAAAATAGAACGAGATAAGTGTGGGCAGCAGGCAGTAGGCCTAGAGACAGAGCCTAGCCGGCCGAGTGGGGCTAAAGGATTGCGACATTGCCACATTTTATGGCGCAAACGTTTTCGATGTTTTACTTAGCTTATTTATCGTAGTTGATACCTAACTACCCTGGCTATCTGAGAAAAAAAGCACCTTCATACTTGGAATCAAAAAATGTTTTGCCCTGCTATGATTATTGTTTTTCACATGCTCTTTTATCTTCCTCGGGATTGGCTTTTCAACCAGTTCTGCATCTTCTGTCTCCAAAAAGGGTTCATTATTTTCCAAAGCTGTTTGTTTCCAAACAGAAAACCTCTTCTTTTTGATTCAAAAGTACTGGTACCGTACATCATTTTTAATGGTTTGGTGATTTTTTTACTAGTTACTTTTAACCACTCATCTTCACCTTCATAGCATTGATTGATCAAGTATGATACGCTTTATTGTTAAACACATCCTAGTTTGTTGTTAAAACACACATATAATACAGGTCTCTGTTTAACTCGTTTAATAAACTGCCAGTTAATCCACCCATATTGAAATTAGGCCGGTGGTCCGGTCCCAAGGTGGCCGGATTTAAGGGCTTCTACTGTATGATGATTTATGTTTCTACATTTCTAACCTGTGGTGTTCTTGAATTATTTCAGCTTTTTTCCAGTGTAAGAGTGAGGTTGCCCTAGATCTATTTTATTATTATTTTAATTTAACAAACATTGAATCATTATTTTTCATAAATATACAATTAAATACTTTTCATAAATATATAATTCATAAATAAACATACACTATGAATATCCCTAGATTGCTAAATTCATCTTTTACTTGCGGTTCTGTTCCTATGTTAAATAATCCAAACCCTACTAAAAGTACCTGCATATTCAAACTATCAGAATAATTGTTGTATTTAACCATTATAAATAGTTCTACTTCATGAAGCTATTGTTCAAACAATATTGTAAATATTGTTAAATCTCTAATTAAATGTAAAATTAGCGACTTTTATATTCTGTTTGTGTAACATTTGCACCATAATGATCACTTGCGAGTAAGTTATACCAACTGAAACTTTACACTAGAGCAGCCTAAACTCTCAAAGGTTGCAAGATTGAGATCTGGGATGTTTTCCCAATGCATATTATTTTAAATAGGCCTACTAGAAATTCATATTTTTGAGTTTTTGACTCCGAGTCACTTGAATTGACAATAAAGGTTTAATTTTACGTGATTCTCTGTCTCCTTCCTAGGTGACGTGTTTTGAGTATTAAATACTCATTGTCGAACCTCATCTACAAGAACACTTAATCATCACTCGTACGATGTCGTCAAAGTTTTTAAAATCACAAACATAAAGCATTTAGGAATGGACACGGACGGTAAAACAGTGTGTCCTAAATGTTTTGTATGTTTGTGTGTGATTTTAAAAACTTTGACGACCTCATAGGAGTGATGATTTAAGTGTTCTTCTAGGTAAGGTTCGACAATGAGTATTTAATACTCTAAACCCATCATCTAGGAAGGAGACAGAGAATCACGTCGGCAGACTCAGGTAAACTTAAACCTTTATAACCAGAAATTCGCCTGCTGCCGTATAGGAATGTAGTAAACCCCCTCCCCCCCTATTGGCTGTGTGACCTTTGAACACGGCGCAACCCCCTTCTGCGACCACTCCCCTACTCCTTTCTACCAGTATGCACTATTATTTACTCCTTAGTACGGTACTCACTATTCCAACATCGCTCATCCTCCAGTAAAGAGCATAGAGCCTATTGGTAGACAGTATGCAATGTTTTATTCCTTGCTAGAAACAAATCCGGATAATTGACGGTCCAGATTTTTGACATCCGAATGATCGACGTTCTACTGTATTAATTACTGTACTGGTATGGCTAGGCTTCACTTTGCTCTGGTTTTAATAGTTTTACTTGAATAAAAATGAGTTGTGTTCTTATTTATTCTGTGAAATATGCGAAGTAACTGTGATCCCTTAAGCAGAAAAATAAATAACATCTCGGCTAAGCAGACTTATCCGTATTAACACAAATGCAACCCATTGTGAAACATCACAAGCTGCTGGCAATATAAACGTCCTAAAAGCGCGGCAGCATTGAGTATCAAAGAAGAAATTAATTTTTTTATCAAATAAATATATTTATAAAATTTATTTTATTTATAAATATTTAAGAATATTTATTTCTCAAAATGCTGTACAATAACACAAAGTATTATACAATGATACATGTTGGACTACCTACCTTTTAGTAGGTAGGTCGACTTTTAACAGGTGACAAACTTCCCAGGTTTTTCACCTCTCGTTAAATCTGGGATTATTCAGTAAAAAGCATGTCATTAGACGTTGTAGTTTTGGAGTTTGTTAGGGTTATCCTTTGGAAAAAATCTAGATTTATTTCATTATTGGATATTATGTCCTCAATAAGAGAGTCAATAAACCAGCATATGAAGCTTCATAGTCATAAGAAGTAGGCTATTGAGGGCAAGATACAGGATTGAGGGTCACTGTTAATGATACTCCATTCAAATAACCTGTAAGTTTTTTCACAACTTTCCTGGCTGACTGTAGATTGTAGTTATTAAAAGAATCAAAGTAGTAAAAAACATTTGCTGTTTTGTCATACAATAAACAGCTCCAGTGAGTTCCACTCTCCTCCCCTAGACTCTCAGAATCATTTAGAGGCAGTATTAACACATTCGCTGCTAATGGCACAGTACTGTGCCATGAAAATCTGTACACTCACCCTGGTGGCACAGTACTGTGCCATGCTACAATGCACTCATCATTTGTATTTTGTGAGGTTAGCTCCTGGCGGAGTTAGTTGTATACCACGTTAGCGTATATATGGCGTATATATGGGTAGGTATGGCTTTACCTTAGGGCTGAGCAGTTCCCGCGTCGCAGCGACAGCAGCGCTGTAGCGGCGGGAACAGTAAAGTGCCATGCCTGCGCTCATTGCCACCATTCCTGTCAGTGTGAAGTTTGCCTTTGTTGTGGACAGTCGAGTTTGTAACTACGTTTAGCGCACCTCGAAAACCAAACGAACACTATACTTTTGTGCGCAGTGCCCAGGGGAGCCCGGACTATGCCCTATGCCATGTTTAGTGATAAACAATGAGGATAGATTAGGGTAGTTAATTTCAAAACATTTTAAATAACCCCCCTTTGTGTTTTTCATTCATAATTTTATTATCTTTATTGTGTTTTACTCAAATAAACAAATACTTCTTTCAATTTTAGTACATTATTTTCACCTGTATGCTGATGGCACAGTACTGTGCCATAAATATGACTTCACGAAATGACGTCATAAACACAACGGATAACATTTTTGACCTCTGTTCCTTAATTATGTCATATAAAGGAATGTTTTGGTACAATAAAATTTTTCAGCTCCTGGGGAAGGTTTTAGGTATGTTTTTATTAGCCGCAGCGAATGTGTTAAATAATTACTATTCTGTAGATCAAAAGGTTCCAGTAGCAGGGTTTAAGCTGCGGTCGCATTTATCGCATTTTGCGACACCAGCCACAAAAATGCGACAATATTCGGACAGTCTGTCGCGATTTTGCTACAAAGATTTTACTATAATTAATAACAAGTACCTCAAAAATCAAAGGTATTCAAATTCAGTGGCGGATCCAGACAGGGGGCGCGGGGGTCGCGCCCCCCCCCCCAGCCAAAGAAAAATGTGTATAAATAGTATTAAAGAAATTATCTGGTAGCACTGGTCTGTGAATCCCGACGACCCAACGTCGAGGTGCGTGTTGCGTGGTGCGAGGTGCGTGTCCTCATTATTATGCATCTTTTGCTATTTTGGCGCAAAGATGCGTCCGTACGCACTCGACTCAAGAGACAGAATTTCAACTTGCAACCCCCTCCCCCATCACTTCTCTTCACGGTCCACGAGCGTTGTCGAGGATTTCCGACGTACAACCGAGCCGCAATCTACGAAACCTTGCCTAACGATTCCGAAGAAATCCGATTGCTGAAACCGTCTTTAAAAGTGCAAAAGAAATAAATACTTTAAAAATGATGCTTACAGATCAGTTATATACTAATGAATCTTATTAATTAACTGACAGTATCGTGTGCTGAATGCAGATGGAAACACAGCGCCACGTGCCGTTCAGGTTATCATCATCAAGCCTCGGTCATTTCATTATTCGTTGTGAGGTTACCACAGTCCACAGTCTAATATAAGTTATTGGGAGACAGACGTAACACTCCATCACTTAGGTTGTTCGCCGGAACCATCCAAGGACTCCAGTTTACGCAAGAGTTTCTTGGAGTGGAGTGCAGACGCAACTGCAACTATACAGCACAGCTGCTAGTCCGGCCACACACTGCAACAAGGCGAGGCGAGCGACAGAGAAAGCATTACTGGTATTTATGGAGCCCCACACATTGCAAAGGGCGAGGCGAGGCGCGAAGACGCGGACAGGCGTCTTTAGTCAAAAAGTGCAGCAGACAAAATTTTCGTTTTGTCGACAGTCACTAACAGTCAAAGCGTCCTGTGCATGCGCAAAGTCACGTGACACCCCGCACCTGTCGTCTGTCTTTTCCGTGCAGATTTGGCCATAAAGACAATAATTTAATGAAAATGATGATTCGTAATCTCAATATTCCCAGTAATTATTAGAGAAGGGTACGGCCATACGAGCGTTTTTTTCACACACAAAGGCAGCATGAAAATACAAGAGAAATATTATCAGCACAAAATGTCACACACAGCGAGTTTTCCCATAGCTCTTATATTGAAAATTGAAACCTAAATTCAAGCAGCATGAAAATAAACTAGTATTTAATAGTAAATTTGTGTGAAAAAAAAAAAAAAAACGCTCGCGTGCTGGTGTAAACATTTAAAATGTTTTACTTATGATTGCCATTGAAGGTCTAGAGAGAAAGGATTTTAACTTTTAAGCCGTTTTTGCAAAATGGGGTTTAAAACCAAGAATTTTAGATTAGACTATATATTGGTGAGTAGGTCTACACCTACCTAGCCATGTTCAAATGTTGATGTTTGAATCCGGAGACAATTTGGAGTTTATGTATAATCTTAAGTACTTATCTAAATCTGTAACTTTATATGAACCAATTTTAACGTTTAGAAATTAAATAAAAACATTTGCAACTTTTTTGTGCTTTTTTTAGGTAAAAAACAACAGCGTAAACAAAAATATTTTCACGGTGAAAGTATTGTTAACTAGTGACAAATTATACTACGCTTGATAAAAATGCTACAACATTTTTCATTTTGCTATAAGTATTCAAGAGCTTGTAGCATTTTTGCTCCAAGAAAATTTTTCTCAGCTTAACACGTTCGCTACCACAATGTTAAAAAAAAATCGTAACCACAGCCCGCCGCCGCAATTTTGCGGCGGGCGAGTTCTACTGAGAGCCCACCGCCGCATATCTGCGGCGGCTGGGCTCATTAAAATAGACTGCCGCCGCATATCTGCGGCGATGGTTCCATGATACTAAATACGAAATTTCTTCAGTGCGGTCTATTTTAATGGTCAGACAGTTTAGGCGCGGTCTACGGGATAGTCCGCCGCATATGTGCGGCGCTTGGTCTGTGGCTAAAACGATCACTGACGTCACTAAAATGTTTTACGTACATTTTATTTAATGTATTTTTGAAAGTAACATTTTTAACGTATTTGATATACCTTTACACAAATATTCATCAAATCTCTTATATGACACATTGAAAAAAGTTTATTGTGTAAGAAAAATGTATAAACATTTGCATTTTGTAAACTTGTAAAACATCATAATTATACTACGTAAATGAATTGTAAACAACTCTTTCTGTAAACTAAATATTTCAATACAATGTTTTTATGTATAAGCAGTATTTTATTTTTCGCTTTTCAAAGGTTATGACTAAAAATAAGGTTATATTAGTGCCGACGCTAACATGCGTCACTTAGTCTCTGACCATGAGCCGCAAATGTGCGGCGCTCAAAAAATTACCAAAAATGAAGAGAAAATTGTATATATTTTTTTATTTAATGAAATTAAGATATTTTGAAGTGTGAAAACTAATTTTGGACGGTTTCTATTCGTGGTCTGTGGCATAAGTCACAACCACTAGGGCCGGTCTACAGGGAAGTCCATGATTATTTTGGTGGGCTGTGGGATTGGCCGGACCGCCGCATATATGCGGCGGCTGGTAGCGAACGTGTTAAACCCTGTCCAGTATTAGTATTCTGCAGATACTAACTAGCAGGAGCTGAAGTTCTCAATGTGTTGTATTGCGTGGACCATCAATGAATTCAGAATAATACAAGATTTATTTAGTAGAAATCTATCACTAAATTAGGAGGTATTCATTAATGTGTCATCAGATAGACATTGTTTACTTTAATTTTTAATCTTTAGTTTAAATCTTTAATTTTTTATTTATTTCTTTGTCTCTCGCATAGACCTACCACCTGAAATGCTCTCACGTACCACTCGTGGTATGCATACCACCGGTTGAGAAATACTGCTCTAAAGTGTAATAAGTTTAACACTTTCCTTTTTTATTGCAGATGAACATTCCTATACCAGCCAAGAGACACAGTCTTACCACAGCCAAGCTACAAAACGGTATTTCAAGAAACACTCAGCCTACCACAACCCATCCATTGGATAATGCTCTTGAAAAAGACATGTCCTTAAGCTTGGAAAGTCTCGACTTGGAACTCCCGACTCTTGAAAACTACATCGATGCACCCATAGATTTCCCGAGCAGCCCTAAAGAGCTGAGGCAAAATTTGGAAGCCTGCGGTATTCCATTACCACAAGAACTAGACTCAGGTGCCACTGGTCTCAGTGATGATGAGGAAGAGGATCATTCCATATTCCAAGCCGTCTTGTCTCCAGATTGTCAAGACGTCAGGTTGAAACGTGAAAGGCCCTCCGGTTTAGCAATAAAGAAGAAAAGGATAGCTCTGACAAAAGAAATACTGAATGGTTTAGATGATGATCAGATTTCTAGTGTAATGTCTGACGATGACATCGATCAGCTTTTGAGCCCAGCGATGGACTCACCAGATGAGCTTGAAGATTCTATTTTGGAACAACTGGATATCTCACCTACAAATGATGTGGAACCCATTCCGGAACTGACAGCGGAAGAAGAACGAAATGAAAGCAGAAATTGGCAGCGATGCAATGTCGCAGGGGTCGAGAGAAGAATAGACATGAAGGTAATTGAGCCGTACAAATGTGTGCTTTCGCACGGAGGTTACTTGAACGCGGGATCTCACAACGCCATCATTGTGTTCAGCGCTTGTTTCCTGCCGCATCACGGGAGAGTGGATTACAACTACGTGATGGACAACTTGTTCCTGTATGTGCTATCCACCCTGGACCAACTCATCACTGAGGATTACGTCTTGGTCTACCTCCACGGTGGCACCGCCAAGGACTGCATGCCGACCTTCTCCTGGCTCAAAAGATGTTATCAGATGATCGACAGACGACTACGTAAAAACCTAAAGAAACTTTACCTCGTTCATCCCACGTTCTGGCTCAAGACCATTGTAATGATGGCCAAACCGTTTATAAGTTCTAAATTCAGTAAGAAGCTCCATTTTATCAGTAGCCTGACAGAGTTGATGGAATTAGTTCCTTTGGAACAAGCGAGCATTCCCGATCGAGTGAAGAAGTATGATAAGATAAAGCAGGCCATGGTGGATGGCAACTAACGCACAGTGCCTGCCTTCCCGATGCTCGGCAATACACGAGAGATTCACTCGTACCCCACTCGGAATAAAGTGGATGATAATAATGTAGATTAAGTCGAAACCATTCCAGATCTGTTTTTACTCGTTTGTCTTTCAGAACTTCTCCAGAAATATCTATTATGGTTTTTATTTTGTTGAATTTTTACTTAAGAATATCTCACACAAAGATCTGCTTGAAAGTATTTATACACGTTTTGTAATCAAATTCAAACTAGTCATTTTTATTTTTGTATGTCGATAACCATATTTCAATCATGTTAGATACGGCCTGTAGGGCTCGTAACGTTACCATGTCTGATTACTTGTTGTATCCTATAGGTTTGTACACTTGAATTACTGCAGCTTGTATTTATATTAGAATCTTCACATTGTATAAATGCTGCAAATTCACCATTGTAAACAGCTTTTGTCCTTATCAAGATTTTAAAATTTACAAGTGATTTATAGCTTGGTAGAAGTTCTATTTTATTTCAATTGCATTCTCACAGAATAGGGATACTAAATTTTATAAATATTGATCGGATAACTGTTTATGCCGCAAAAGTGATCTTTCATATTGTATTATGAACTAATATTTTTTTAATGTTCAGACATCACTACATCGAATATTTTATCTTTTAGTAAAATAAATGTATAATTAATTTGATATCTTTATAAATGTCCCTTTGTAAAAGCAGACTATCCATCAGACCAATTATTTTAAAGAAGTAACAACTGCTAGTTGTGTTAATTGGTCAGTTTTTTTTTTTTCAATTCTCTACAGTGCCATCCAAATAGCATCCTGGAACCAGATTATGACTGCTAGTGAACCACCAAATACAATTTTTAGCCTTAACAGAATATTCTAGATACTGTATATAGGAGTTGTGCTGTGAATTTTAAATATTTCCTTTTCAATTTTCATTGTTTATTTTGAGGTTATTCAAGTTTTTAGTAAAAGTACTCGATTTTAAGTGCTATTTAAATATATTTCACCAGCATGATACACTGTAATGTTAACATATCCTCAACAGGGTGTCTACCGTTTGGGAAAAGTCCAGAAGTTGGGAATTGTGTGAGGTCTGAAAAGTAATGAAAAAGTCAGGAATTTAGTTTTTTGGTCGGGAAAGGCTCGTTTTATCACAAAAAGATTTTTACAATGAGATTTTTACGGTATTTTACAAAACTTTGTAGTATATTATGGAGAGTTTGGCAAAAATTTGGGTTGTGAGGCTGATTTTTTGGCCGTTCATTTTCAGAAAAGTGGCCTAGAAATGTCGGGAATTTGTGAAATTTAGTAGACACCCCGCTCTAGTAGAGAAATTTCTCAATTTTATTTTTGTTATTTTATTACACCTCAATGTTGGCAACATTTGTTAGCCCGCGTAAGTCTAACAATAATCCAGTTCAACCTACGCATTTGGCAACAGATTATGGGAACAGGACCAAATGCATATTATGGCCATTGAGATACCCAACCAAGCTACGAGACGTAGAATGTAAAAAATGATAAATATTAACAAATTCGTGACCTTAAAACGAACAACCTGTCGTAGCAAGCTGAAACACAGGTTATACATTGGGTGGTTTTCGCTGCGGCGAAAAATCCTCCACATATTTAAACGAACATATCCTCACGTATGCCACTGCGTAAAGGTGACAAAAAGACCGCACGGCATAGTGGCAGTAACCATGTATGGCAAAATGGCCATCTTGGCAGCCATTCAAATCTATTCACTACTGCTGCACAGGCTTTAACGGTAGTTTGGCCGCAGCAAAAACCACTTAGTGTGTAAACTGGTGAAAGGATTTTTGCAGCAGTAGCTTCCAAATTAGGTAAATTAAGTTGTGTCAAAGCTGTAAGAAGAATTAGAAAATTGTTTCTAAGAAATTTAGACAAACACTAAACTATAAACGGTATTTGTATTAAAGGGTGTAAAACTCACAAAAACTAAAAAAATCCTTGTTTAAAATACATTTATTCATTTTACATGCTGTTTGCATCGTTTTAGATTATGAAACATTGTTTTGTAACTATATAGTTTCATGCAATAAGGTTAAAATGACATTTAAAATCGAGTACGGTCTTTTTTTAACCACTGTGCGCTTTAAGTCATTATTAATTAAACTCTTTTTCCTGTTTTTTGTTTAGTATCCATGTCTACTGAATAATATTTGTATACATAGAAACTGATCCAATCTAGGAGTACACCTATTTAGGGGAAGTATATAAATAGATATAGTATATTATACTACGTATTTTTAAGTTTGTCCAATTTTACTCTCATTAGTCAGAGTAACAATGACTGCAATTCAAAGTCATTGAAACTCCAACGCTGAATTTAAATTTATATGAGGTTATTAGGTTAAAAACACTATCATATTTTTTTGTTTTTTTAAATTTTATTTATTTTTATGTTATATAAAGAAATGGGACAATCTATAATCTGATTTTATGTTTGTATTTAATTTGAACTAATATTTTCACACCACTAGTTATAAATTTGAACTCCCAAATAACAACGCTGTTGTTTCCGAGCATTCTATTTAACATTTTATTATGGAACGCTGCAATCCTCATTTCTGATATTTGTCCAGTCGTTACGGAAAAATTTCTTTTCAAACTGAATTGTTTGTTTCTTTTGCATACCTTTGCATCCTTAGGTTTGCATTTAAATGTTACAACAAACTTGCCATAGATGAGAGAGGAGATAAAGAAATTTAGTTATTTACCTGTGATAGGAGTAAATGATCTAATACCCCTTTGCCATTATTTTTTATATTTAGAATTTAAGCCTTTTTGTTCCTAATGATTTGCTTGGCTATAAAATTATATGTGTTAAAACAGGGTTTTGTTCTTCTTTTGGTGTGATTTCTCTGGCAGTATTACTTGTTTTTAATGTGATGTCTTATGTACTTATATAATTTGTAGTGTAGGCTATTCTTAATCACTTGCGTGATCGTTTAGTTCCTGGTGTAAGGTGACTGTTTTCCGAGATATGAGATAGCCCGCTTAGCTTTTACATTATCCTTTTGCGTGTGCTGGATCACAACTCGTGCAACCAGTTGTGAAACACTTCCAAAGTTAAAACACAATCTTTCCTTTCTTTTAGAAAAATAGTTTTTCTATATTTTAATATCACTCATGTGCAATTCACATTCCATCTAGTTAAATTGGGCTATCATAATTGCACAAAACTCATTGTGAATTAGTCTTATTATTCCAGTTAACGATTTAGAAGCTTTGTGCATACCTAATCTTAAAGCATTTGGACGTTTTTAAATATTTTAAACAGTCAAATTGTAATTTGATTTATCTAAAGTGATTACAGAGCTCAATAAAAAATATATTGTTTAGTAATAGCAAATTGAAGTATATTTTTTACTGCACTCATCAACGCTTAGTAAGGTAGAGTGGTATATGTTGCATATCTGTAAAGTTTACGTGCCATTGGCTTTGCCAATGCCTTGCCATGCCACCAACTTAAATATTTTTGTCTCCAGAGGTATAGATGAGTTGTAAGTCAAAGTAGAATATATTTTTATTGTATTTTATTACAGTATTTTCTTCAGATATTGTATGATAATAAATAGAGCAATATTTATTTATGGTTGTTGAAACCTAATTAGAAATAAAGATTTATAAAGTGATAGATTAATAAATTAATAATGGTTTGATTTGTTGTTTCACTCTTACAGCATTAAGCCGGTTACATACTGGGCTGTTTTTTTCTGCTGTGGCGAAACTGTCGCTAAGCAGGAAATATGACCATATCTGTAAACATCCATTTCTTCACATACTCCACAATATTGTTAAAGGACCGTGTTGGGGAAACAACCATGTGTGTAAGCTTCCAATCAATCACTACTATACACTACTACACTAAACACTACTACTGATTTTATTATTTTTTTTTAACACTTACTAATTTTATTTTATTATTGACGGCAGTTTTGCTGCCGCTACAGTATAAAAATCGTCCAGTGTGTAACCGTCGTTACCCTCCTCCCTTAAGTCACCTCAGAGGTTCTAGGTACAACATATTTATCTATACAATACATAATAATAACTAAATGAAGAAAACATAGGTTTTAACTTTTATTATTACACTAGCTTTTACTTGCCGCTTCGCTCGCATTATCTATATATTAATAGGCAAGCATGTTTCATTTCCTCCTTTTTTCTCAGCTCGTGTACATCGTAGGAGAAATCCGCTCTTACCGTTAGAAAGGTATTGTGCTGTAGATGAGCAGAATAGCAGAATCATGTTTTAATTTCCTTCGGCCCACGGAGCTACGCCTTACAGGCTTTCAAAGTTTCAATAGTTGATTGAATCATAAGACAGCTGTTGTAATAACAAATGATAGCAAATAAGGAAGAACAGATGTTTCATCTATAAAACATTTTAAAATTAATTGGCTCAAGATCAACTGAACTTTTTGGTCGAATTTTGACCAGTGGGCGATCTCTAGTACCCATTAAAAAACTAGCAGAGATCATTACAGTAGGCCCATTCTATACGGACCGATTGTCTGCCGCCGATTGTCGGCGTCGATCAGCTGATATTTTACCGAACAATGGAGTTTAAATGAGAGCTTCTATACGGGCAGATTTTTAACGCGCTATGACGCGGTATATTCTGCTTCCGCCGCCGATCTCGCAACCTCACGCCAAATCTCGTAATTTCTCTCTCGTTCTCGCCATTTCTCGTCCAATGCCTTTTCTAATCCTTTGTCCTCACCGTTCTCCAGTTTGTTTTGTTTTTGTTCTTAGAAAACATGTTTGACATGAAAAACTCATTTTTCTAGAAATTGAAAAACATCCTAAATTATAAGAAATGACATCTAAAGATTATGCAGACAAGGTTAAAAATCTCAAAGTTGAATTGAGGTAAAATTTCAATGTACAGTTAGTTTTTGCCTGCATTCTCTATTCACGAAAACAAACAAATACAACTATATTTATCTCAATGACGCAGAGGTTATTCATTTCAATTACATACTGGTAGGCCTACTTTAGTGTAATTGGTTACTTACTGATTACATGACAAAAAAAGTTTAAATGATTACTAGGCCTCGACCGACGGTTATACAGTTCAAAGGCCATGTCAAGTTGTTACATAATACTGGTCAAAATGTATCAGGCCCTTTCAATTATTTTTAGGTGTATATAAGCCTACCTATATCTATTATTTTCTTTCTTAAAGTTAATTGTATTATTTAGTCATCTACCTTTATTTCCCTCTAAAAAAATAATTATCAAATATTGACCAATCTTGTATTTTAGTATACATGTTTCGTAGGAGTTTGTGGCCATATATTATCCCTTTTTATAATAACTTTTGTAATACGGTATTTTCAGTATTTTGGAAATATTGAAATCATATAAAGTCATTTTTTTAAAACATAAATACGTCATCACTTGATTGGAAAAAGACTTTTTCCTTTCTAGTTTGAATTGTGATGTCGTGTGTTTATACAATATTTATGTTTTTGTAATTTTATAATTTTAATTGATCGCAATTGAGTATTTTCTTGTGTTACATAATTTGTAAAGCATGATAATATAAGTGGAAACAATTTTAGCAAGGTCAGATGTAAGTGCTACTTAATGCTGTATTTTTTACATTAACAGAATGGTTGGCAACACTGTTGCGCCGATTAACCGCTCGTATAGAATGGCCGGCGGACGGCAGATTTCGCATGAGCAGATCCGCCGCCGACAATCGGTCCGTATAGAATGGGCCTAAAAATTGATAAATATAAAAAAATTCCAAACAGCTGATTATTTATAATTAAAATACATAATTCTAGTTGTCGGTTACTGATGCAGTGCAGTAGTAATCAATAATTGTCAATGGTAGTCAATTATTGGTGATTCGCACATTTTTTATGCTCAAAAAAAGTTACTCTAAGATGTAAAAATAAAACTACTATATACTAGATAAAGTTTCTAAAAAAAAATCAGACATGTTTAATTTGTTCATGAATTATTTAGGCCTACCTTTTTCAAAGTTAAAAAAGTCTTATGGTCAGGTATCGGTGTATTCACCCTACATTACGCAGTTTTCATCCAGCAAATAGCTGACAATACATTAAATATGTCTATAAAAATGTATGAAGTTATAGGTCTTTGCAGTCGACAGGGACCACTAGAGGTAAATGCATGAACTAGGTTTTCTTCAACTTTGAGTTTCTCCCCCAATCTGAAAATAAAAATTTTTGATTATAAGAATTATATATTTATATCATTGATAAATAATTAAAAACCAGTTTATTTATATAATATTTTGCTTAGACATTCAAAGGTTTAGAAAAAGATCAATAGATTGATTAAGTTTATATGTCTGATAATTTATTACGTCACTGAGAAGATTTATTACATCACAGGAGTGCCTGGATAAAAAAAGACTAAGAGGAATATTCAGTTAATCTGATTACCAATTATTAAAATATTACAAGATGGAGTCAAATATTTAAAGTAATTTAGTCTAGCATTGAACAAATAATAACATTTTGAAACTAGTGATGGGCAAAACGGCTCTTCTTGGTGAATCGATTTGTATGAATCACTCAATTTCAAAGAATCGAAAATTGAACCGATTCATTTCGTTCGTTTGATTCAGTTGTTTCTCCGTGCTATTTAAACATACTAAATCGGTTGCAAACGGTTATTGGACGCTCCCCCTACCCTACAATACATGTCAGACGTATAATCGATTCGCGAACCGATTGTATTAAAATCAACAGGTTCTCCTTGCTTCCTAACCCAAATATAGAATCGGTTGTAATCGATTATTTGATTTTGTCTTTCCCCTTAAATACATGTCCAGCGTCAATGTTCGATTTGCGAACCGATAGTTCATATACAAATTGGTTTCGATTCACGAAACAAAATAAGCAAAGACAGGTGTTATGATGCGCATGCGCAGACGCTAAAACTTCCGCGCGAAATGAAAGTGAAGAGGAAGTAAAGAGCCAATAGAACATGTCGACTGATCAGCTGACATTTCTGCTCAGCTGTCATGCTTATTGTACCCAAGGTCGTCGAACTTGACCTATTTGCGATTTGTCTCTTCCGTCTGTCCCGCTCTTCACCCCTCCTCGCCCCTCACTCCCCAGTCCACACTGCATTAAATTAATTTACTATCAACTTAACATTGTAAACATTTTATGGAAACAAAAATTATTTTAAGAAACTATTTCTGGCCTTGTATGTAGGGTGTATTCACTCTGTTGACATTATAAACAGCAATTATTAACTGAAAAATATTCCTATGTAATAACCACTGTTGTCTAGAAGCATACACAATGTTTTGGGTAAAAATCAAATACATTGTCTGTCCTATTTTTAACACTGACCTTCTCCCACTGTAGAGTCTCCCCCTCTCACCAATAATATTTTTATTTTGTTGTTTAAACCAGAGTTATAGAATTATAAATTATGAGAGTAATCAGCATATGTATTCTATTAACAGTAATTTACTTTAGTTATTTTATAACGGATCCATTAATTTCAAAGATGTGGGATAAATTAATCAGTTAAAACCGTTTAGCTTATTGATTCGCGAACCGAACTATAAGTTATATCAATATGTTGTCAAAATATGGAACACATTACCGATTCGCGAATCGGTTTTTGCGGTAAATAAGTCGTTTAAAGAAACAGAGAAGGTGACAGATTCGAACAGAACTATGGGACCTCACCAAAACATCCCGCCCAAACATATAACCAATGAGCGAGCGTCTAGAGCTTCGTCTATTGGCTATTCTCTACTTCTCTCTTCCTTCTCCTTCAACTATCCCCCCCCCCCCCCCCCCTCTAAACCCACCTAGCGTTGTGGATGTACACAATTGAATCACGATTCGCGAACCAATGACAACGACAACACTATACAGTATTCTCATTTGGTTCGCGAACGAAACGAACCGAACCACCAGAAAGCGAGCGAGAAACATTCTGCAATTGATTCGCGGCACGAATCGGCTCTTTTATAAATTGAGTCATGATTCGTTTGATTCACCCGTTGATTCGTTCAATTTGAACAACTCATTCGCGAATCGCCCATCACTATTTGAAACTGTATCCACTAATTTTACTGGATGTCCTGGTAAAAAAAACAAAAAAAAAAAAAAAAAAAAAACATTACCGTACCCATATAAGAGCGAAGTGATAAAAGATGTAAAGGTTGTCCAGGCCCTGCCCTTAATATTTGTACGTGTGTCAATCATGTCTTGATGAAAATAACTTTTTAAATACTTGAAAGACTAATTTTGAGCCCTTGTGCTGAACTGCAAATTACACTTCAAAAGAAGAAAATTGACAAGTAGTCTTTATGAATGATTTCCCTACATGATTTAATGCAAACATTGCAACGATTGTTTGCTGCTAACATTGTTAACCCACAAATGGCTTTTTTTCAAACGCCTTAAGCCACGTCCGCACTGGCCTAAAAAATAAAAACCTGTGCAAAGTTGCAAATTAATATCAGCACAGCTGACCTGTGATGATGCTGTTTGCCAGCTTGTAGAAAGGCTGCTCTATCGTTAAGTACAAGACAGCCGCTACCAGAAAACTGATGACCATATCTCCTAGCCACAAAAATATCTGAAACAGCCAATAATACACAGCGATTTGATTTTATACCTATTTTGTTTTGTTATATAAATACATTGATGACTCTGATGACAGCTTAAATTAAACATATTTTGGTGTTATGCTTTAGAGAAATGGAATACATTTACTGGTTTTGGTTGTGTGGTTGAAACATCATGTTGTATCCTGGAAGCTGGAAACCATATCCGCCTTTCAATTTTTAATCCTAACTTCAGTTATAATTATAATTTTGTGTGAATAGTGTAAACTATTTTAGTATAAAATCAATTAATTAAAAAGTTTCCTTCAACTTCTAATGTGCATTCAAAAAATATTTAATAAACAATTTTAATTGAAGTTGAAAAATAATTACAGTCACTCAGAAAAATTATTGAAAAATTTGCTGTGGTACATCAGTAAATGCTATAGTATACGGTCAACTAAATCTACGTCAATTTTCTAAGGACTTCTAACTGTTTACTGCTCTTTGGTTATATGAGTGCTGAACACAGTTATAACAAATTTTAATTCGGCTAAGACAACCTGTCCTGCATTGCGTTTTCTGCTACCACTTGCCACCATGTGCAGCTTATTGTTATTGCACACTCATAAGTTGTGCCTCTTTGAGCCTCTTGACAAAATAAATAAGTATAAATAAATAAGTATGTATATAACCTTACCTGTTCTTTATACCTAAAGTTAACGGGAGCCTCAATACTGAAGAGATAAAGGTAGAGAAAGGTTAAATGGCACAAATAAAAGCTAAAGACGAGTCTTGCTAGTGGACGGAACCCTCGCCAAGAAAGGAACTTGTTCACATAACCTGCAACATAAAAGCAATAAATAAATACTGAGGCTACAGAGGCCTCCTAGAAGCCGAACTTATGGGCCACATCACACACATACTATTTTGACTACCCATTCACCACCATTTCATTCTTAAGGTAAGATCAATGGATGGCGACTTTTGTAGACTACCAGCTACTTGTGGAAACTAGACTCTTAATATAAATGGCTTTGAATATTCAAGTGTAATCAAAGAGTAACGATATTCAAAATGTGATATGTGTAAATGTGATCAGTTAGAACAAAAAAATACCGGGTGTCCATAAAGTCTTTCCCTGATAAAGAAACCTCATAGTATGGAAACAGTTTGTGGTAATATAAAGTTTTATTTTCAGTTTTAACACGTAACTTCTTAAGTTTTTTACAGCTATGCACAAACTCAATACACTTCAATGTGTGCGCCTTGGGTAGCCTGTAAATCGGTGACTTTTATGTTAGTTTTTTATTAACATATATTTTTCGGTTTCAGATAACATTTCCTGACTAACGGGCGTCACTTTATTTATTACTTTATTGTCTTTTATAGTTTTAAAATTAGGACCTGGGGAGAAATAAACCAAATCTTCGATACAGTAGACTCCCTCTTAACCGGCCACCTCGGGACCAGGACACAGCCGGATAATGAATTGGCCGGTTAAACCGATGTTCATTTAAGAACGCCATCCCACAATTTTATATGACCTAAATATAATTATTACTTGAAAAACAACCTTAAATATATTACTGTATATGATTTATAGCTAATATCCACCACCCACGAAATCCACAACAAACCTACACTAATAATAATTCGTTTCTTTATTGTGGTCTACTGGATAGTAGGCCCAAACGCATTGATTCCCGGTGGCAGTCACTTCCACCCAGGACATTATAGTTTAGGCCTAATTGGTTTGGGAACGTCAATATGAAATGAAGTTGAATTGAATGATACATTAGAAAAGAAAACTTAGTTTCCGGCGAAACGCAGCCGGTTACAGCGATGTTGAGATAAAAAATGGCCGGTTAAAAAGTTGTTATTTTGTGTCAGAGTAGGCCGGTTAAAGCGGAGACCGGTTAAAAGGTGGCCTGTTAAGAGGGAGTCTACTGTAAATCAGAGGACATAAAGAAATCCAGAGAGGTCAAGCGTGGTGAACGAGGTGGCATTTTAGTCGGGCCACCACAATTTCTTTTTGTACCTAGTGCATTTTAATTAAACTGAATTGTATTCAATCACCTGAATTTAGGTGTTAACAAATTAAGAGAAAAAACTAGATTAAATTTCCTTGAAAACAAGAAATGTAAGGTGCGTGTAGCTATAATGGTGTCTGTACATCAAAGCTATGAAATCAGGGCAAGACTTTAAGGACACCCGGCATATTGACATAAAGCA
Source organism: Neoaliturus tenellus (assembly GCA_030545055.2). Classification (NCBI taxonomy): domain Eukaryota; kingdom Metazoa; phylum Arthropoda; class Insecta; order Hemiptera; family Cicadellidae; genus Neoaliturus; species Neoaliturus tenellus. Next base: position 3,175,425 of record CM061532.1, on the reverse strand, counting down.
TATAATGCCCTACCAGTCCAAAACCTTGAAAATGTAATGTGCCCTCGCCAGGTACAGAGAACTAAAATACGCGTTGCTCGAAATCGAGCAATTTATTTAAATACAGTACAAATGTTACTTTAGCTCTAAATCAATGACATCCGACCAATCCAATAATGTGAATATCTTTAATCGCCAATAACTACGCGTATTTACAGCTGATTGTTAACAGATGTTTCAAATGCTTTATTCAGTCCCCAATGTTATTTTAATGGGAAATTTTGGGATTTCAATGTTGGATAGCGCCTTTATTTTCCGTCCGATTCTCATCAATTTTTGGCGGAAAAAACTACAGACCAAGCCCTATCCAACGACACCAAAAACTTAAATCGGTTGAAAATTGTAGGAGGAGTTCTCAAGACAAAAAAAACTCTTAGCGTATTAAATAAGTATAGATAGATTACAAATGAAATCAGCTGTCAATCGTAGAGGTCAAATCTACGTTTTACAGATTTAACTTGTTCCACAAAGTTATACCAGATTCCTACATTATTCCTACAGATTTCTACATACCATAGGCCCGTATTAATACATTAAAATATTCTGAAAGGCAAATGAGCAAAGCGAACAAGCTTGTTGCGAATACGAGTGAACTAAGTAAAGGAGCTCGTCTTGAATAGTAACACGCCTTTTTATTCTAGGCATTTTAGCGCGCACCGTTTGCTACTGATATTGTTAGGCCTACATGGGGATCGTTTAAGTTTATAGAGCCAATGCTCTGCCCCCATGTACTATTGTACTATACGATATCATTAATTTTATGTAAAATAATATTTACATGAAAGAGTCAATTATTTTACTGTCCCTTTCTGTAAAGGAATAATTTTTTAAAGGAACATAGCGTATTATTCCCCTTATAATAAACTCTTAGCGTATTAAATAAGTATAGATGATTCCAAACATATTTTATTTTGGATATCAAAATGAGTAAATAGCTGGTTTTATATGTGTTAAATAGACTAAATTGAAGCAATTTGGTGGAACCAGATTGTGATTGGTATGTAATCACAAGCTAGGTATGGCTTTAACAGACTACCGGTAATCTTTTACCAGCCACAGTCTGTGAGCATATGAAGGTAAAACCCTACATTTTTTATACTTCTTAACATCTTATCTCCGTTCCAGTGATCAATTTTCCTGCCAGTCCCTTATTTCATTTGGACTATGATATTCGCTCATTTCCTTTGGTAGGCCTACATGACACCCTCAGGAAAAATTAACTTTATGGGTTGATTTACCCGCTGCCAGATGGCATTCCAGTGGAGGTTTCTAGTCACTGGATGCCAGCAACTAGCGCCAGTCGCTGGACTTGGTTGTGCCACTCACTGGAGAGGCCAGTTGCCACTGTCGCGCCAGTAGCTGGAAGCGCCAGCAGAACAAAAATGTTGAGACTGGCGCCAGTTAACTCGAATCGTGTAAACAGACATGTATTTTAACAGCTGATTGTAATATTATTATATTAAAAAAACCCAAAATATTCCAGTAGCTGGCAACGTGTAAACAGCCACATTTTGAAGTGTCAGTTCGCTGGCATTCCAGTCCCCGCTTGCCATTGCCTTTCTAGTCAAATTTCAACTGGCGTGCCAGCCACTGGCAGCGTGTAAACCAGCCTTATGTTAAAAGTGGTTGGAAGCGATTTGGAATCATATCAAATACATTACCTCCACCATTGTAGTGACAGGCGAAGATTATCCATGCAACACAAGCACAAAATATTGGGCGGCTAAACGTAAAAAAGAGAGGGTCGAGCACAGGAACGAACTGGTGACCAGGCTCCATCAGCTTGACCGCGAGTGTGGACAGGGAGACCAACGTGGCGAGACAGAGAGTCCAGCCGAGCCAAGCCGCTCGCTTCACCAACATGAACATAACATACATATAAATGCTGACCCATCTAAATCCTGTACTATAATACAAGCAATGTCTGAAGGGATGTGTGTTCCACGATCTCGAAATCTAGCAGGTAGATTTTTCTTAAACTTTGCGTTTAAGAGTGTTTTGGCCCAACATTAAGTTTAGAAACAGCCTCAATGCCAGGAAATCGAATTTGGAAAATTCGAATTCAGGAAAATCGAATTTGGTAAACATTTATGTTTAAAAATCGTAATTTTTACCATAGGTCTTATGGGTTGCTATTTTGGTAACGAAATAACAACCAAAAGTAAAAAAACATAAAGTAACAAAAGTTTTAAGCAGTTTTTCAACAGCTATTATTTGTGCAGAGTATAATGTAGATTTAATAGTTTGATTATCATGACATTATAACAAAGGTGAATTAAAACCAACGAGCAAGGGTCGGTTAACCTGGTACTACTACCTTAAACAAATCATTGTATACAAAAGATAAACAAAATTAGTAAATTTTCAGCTGTAAGTTTGTTTCAAAACCTAAAATAAAAAAACCCAGCAATACATTTTTCATGTCATGTTTTCAGAGTCTAAAATGTTTTACTTTTAGTTATTACAGTTTCATAACGTGTAAAACGAGTTAAAAACACAAAATTATTTCTTTTTCAAGCTCTTCTAAAGGATTTAGTTAAAACTGTTTTTAAAATTGAGGTTCAAAAATTAAATAAACGTTTAGTTAAAAGAAATTACCTTAGACAAAGAGAACGGATGTTTTGACTGCTTGAAATGAAACATGATGAATCCTAAGATCAACCCCATAAAAAAGGTCGACCCTCTGAAAAATACTAATCGGTAGGCAAACGGGACGTGAAGATAAGTAAGTCTGTCCATAAAACTGGGAAAAGAAGATTGTAAATTGTTATAGAAGAACATTCATTATAAAAAAATTGCAGTAGTATGTATAACATTTATAGAGTAAATACCCCCGTCGCAGCAGACCTCTGCGTACTCAACGAATTTCCAAACAAAAAGGATTACATTTTTTTAACTTTCCCCATAAACACCATGGGATCGAGGATGTAGGTTTGCTGCCTTGGGGGTATCGCAAGTAGAATTAGGAAAATCCATTCCCAGAGTGCATGTCACTAAATTGCATCAAATTATGAAATTTTTCTTTTTCTCCATAAGAGTCTTCGGGTTGAGAGGTTTGCCACCATTTGGGAGTAAATATAAGTTAAATCCTACCTAGTGAATGTGTATACCAAATTTTTGATCAAGTTATGTCAATTAATAAGTGAGATACAGGGTTTTGTTAAATCCCCTTAAGAATAACATGGAAAACCTATTTTTTATTTTATCCGTAACCTGTTAAGCTATGTTAAAAATTCAAAATACTAAATTCTTTGTTTTCTTAACCTCTTTTAAATGGTTTTAGTTAAAATTGTTGAATTTTGAAAACTTTGGTCCGAAAATGACAAAAAACCATTTAGACCCTTTTACCCCATAAAACCCCGTTTCCATAACCCGATAATGCTTGTTTGCGAACGGTACCATAGACACACACACATATATCCTATAGTAATCTAAAGCATCCTATAGTACTAATAGAACTTCCCAAAATATGTGTACAAAGTTTCATGATGATTCTTATTCGAATAGTTTTGCGTGAAAGCATAACAAACTATAAACACATTTATGATATTAGAAAGGATATCATAATATATATATATATATATATATATATATATATATATATATATATATATATATATAAATATTCTTATAATAATTCAGTTTTGAAAATTTTGGCAGAATCAAATCTGGAGTTTCACTGGACCGATTTTAATTTTTTAGATGTCGTTGGAAAGCTCTCATCCCGTAGATTTGCCAAAAAATATGAAAGTTTGATGTTTTTTAGTATTTATGGTAAAAAATAAATAAAACATGTTTTCCATAAGAAATACATTGGAAACAGGTTTTTACGATTTTTTTATTTGAAGGCAATTTTTGGCTGCCTTTATTGTGGTTATTAAAGAAATGCCAAAGAGTGATTTGAAGGAAATTTAATTCTCTTTCAGAAAATCACCATCCACTTTTGTCGATTTCCTCACCGTTTAAAAGTTATTTACAAAAAACCAAAGCTACTACCAGTTTTGTTTGCGTTTCCAAAATACTGAATTAAGTTAAATCTTTGGGAAATCGAATCTGGAGTTTCACTGGACCGATTTTAATTTTTAAGATGTCGTTGGAAAGCTTATATCCTGTATATTTGCCAAAAAATATGAAAGATTGATATTTTTTAGTTTTTATGGTGAAAAAATAAAAAACATGTTTTTCATAAAAAATACATTGAGAACGGGGTTTTACGACTTTTTTATTTTAAAGCAATTTTAGGCTGCATTTTCTGGTTGTTCAAGAAATGCTTAATAGTAATTTGTAGGAAATTTAATTCTCTTTCAGAAAATCACCATCCACTTTGGTCGATTTCCTCACCGTTGATAAGTTATTTACAAAAAACCAAAGCTACTACCAATTTATTTGCGTTGAAAATTCAGTTTTGAAAATCTTTGGGAAATCGAATCTGGAGTTTCACTTCACCGATTTTAATTTTTAAGATGTCGTTGGAAAGCTTTTATCCTTTATATTTGCCAAAAAATATGAAAGTTTGGTGTTTTTTAGTATTTATGGAGAAAAAAATAAAGAAACATGTTTTTCATAAAAAATACATTGAGAACGGGGTTTTACGAATTTCTTATTTGAAAGCAATTTTTGGCTGCATTTATTGTGGTTGTTCAAGACATGTTTGATAGTAGTTTGTAGGAAATTTAATTCTCTTTCAGAAAATTACCATCCACTTTGGTCGATTTCCTCACCGTTGATAAGTTATTTACAAAAAACCAAAGCTACTACCAATTTATTTGCGTTGAAAATTCAGTTTTGAAAATCTTTGGGAAATCGAATCTGGAGTTTCACTTCACCGATTTTAATTTTTAAGATGTCGTTGGAAAGCTTTTATCCTGTATATTTGCCAAAAAATATGAAAGTTTGATGTTTTTAGTATTTATGGAGAAAAAATAATAAAACATGTTTTTCATAACAAATTCATTGAGAACAGGGTTTTACGAATTTCTTATTTGAAAGCAATGTTTGGCTGCATTTAATGTGGTTGTCCAAGAAATGCTTAATGGTAATTTGTAGGAAATTTAATTCTCTTTCAGAAAATCACCATCCACTTTGGTCGATTTCCTCACCGTTTATAAGTTATTTACAAAAAAACAAAGCTTCTACCAATTTATTTGCGTTGAAATTTCAGTTTTGAAAATCTTTGGGAAATTGAATCTTGAGTTTCACCGGACCGATTTTAATTTTTAAGATGTCGTTGGAAAGCTTTTATCCTGTATATTTGCCAAAAAATATGAAAGTTTGATTTTTTTTAGTATTTATGGTGAAATACATTGAAAACGGGTTTTTAATTTTTTTCATTTGAAGGCAATTTTTGGCTGCTTTGATTGCGGTTATTCAAGAAATGCTTATTAGTAATTTGTAGGAAATTTAATTCTCTTTCAGATAATTACCATCCACTTTCGTCGATTTCCTCACCGTTTATAAGTTATTTACAAAAAACAAAGCTACTACCAATTTATTTGCGTTGAAAATCTTGGGGCAATCTAATCTGGAGTTCCACTTTACCGATTTTAATTTTTTTTATTTGAAGGCAATTTTTGGCTGCTTTGATTGCGGTTATTCAAGAAATGCTTATTAGTAATTTGTAGGAAATTTAATTCTCTTTCAGAAAATTATCATCCACTTTGGTCGATTTCCTCACCGTTGATAAGTTATTTACAAAAAAAACAAAGCTACTACCAATTTATTTGCGTTGAAAATTCAGTTTTGAAAATCTTTGGGAAATCGGATCTGGAGTTTCACAGGACCGATTTTAATTTTTAAGATGTCGTTGGAAAGCTTTTATCCTGTATATTTGCCAAAAAATATGAAAGTTTAATGTTTTTTAGTATTTATGGTGAAAAAATAAAGAAACATTTTTTTCATAAAAAATACATTGAGAACGGGGTTTTACGAATTTCTTATTTGAAAGCAATTTTTGGCTGCATTTATTGTGGTTGTCCAAGAAATGCTTATTAGTAATTTGTAGGAAATTTAATTCTCTTTCAGAAAATTACCATCCATTTTCGTCGATTTCCTCACCGTTTATAAGTTATTTACAAAAAACCAAAGCTACTACCAATTTATTTGCGTTAAAAATTCAGTTTTGAAAATCTTGGGGCAATCGAATCTGGAGTTTCACTGGACCGATTTTAATTTTTAAGATGTCGTTGGAAAGCTTTCATCCTGTAGATTTGCCAATAAAATATGAAAGTTTGATGTTTTTTAGTATTTATGGTGAAAAAAAGGAAACATTTTTTCCATAAGATATACATTAAAAACGGGTTTTTAAGTTTTTTTTTCATTTGAAGGAAATTTTTGGCTACTTTTACTGCCGTTATTTAAGAAATGCTTATTAGTAATTTGTAGGAAATTTAATTCTCTTTCAGAAAACTATCATTCACTTTGGTCCATGTCCTCATCGTTTAAAGGTTATTTACAAAAAACCAAAGCTACTACCAATTTGTTTGCGTTGAAAAAATACTATGGTAGAGATATTTTTATTAAACTTTGTACAGCTAAATCTAGAGTACTGGACCGATTTTAATAATCTTTTATGTGTTGTCCGAAAGCTTCGTCTATGTTTATTTACTCAAAAATGTGAAAGTTTCATGTTTTTCTCAGCAGTTATGGTGAAAAAGTTAAAAAGATAAACATTTTCTTCCTTTAAACTGTGTCCATGAAACACATGTTATTAATTTAACAGCTGATTGATGCATTGTTGTGTCCTTGACTTTTCTTTGTTTATATTTTGATGTTTACATTTGGGATTTGTAATTGTGAGTTCCTTACGTTTTGATGGCTTTTAAATAAAGTTATGTGATAAAACAGTGTGTGGTTTTAAGCAGTATGTGATTTTTACAATCATAAATTAATTGTTATTTGAAAAACTAAACTAAATTAAATCAAACTAAATTACTATAAAACTGAACTAAATTAAATAATTACAAGTATAAATTTTTAATTGTTCTGAAAATGAATAATTTTACCATTTATAATATAGATCGCGACTGAAACTGTTTGTTTAGAAGTTTATCTTTTCTATGCCATTCAACACAATCGAAGTACGCTGAAATATGAACCAATTATTTTTCTCAAATAAAATTTCAATATTGAAAACAAATACTACAATTTTTTTTATTTCACCGGAAATAGCCTATAGGTAGGCCTACCATTTTTCTAGAGACCGTTGTATTTAACCACAACGGGCTTTGTTCCTAGTATATATATATAATTCCGTAAGCGAATCGGTCCCCACGAAATATCTCGAGTTTGAATAAAGATAGGGTAACGTATGATGGCTCATTTTAAAGCTTGAGGACCAAGGACGCAAGGAAAAATACCAGAATTATGAAAAGTTACCTGGGCTTCGCCCCATTGGACCTTGAAGTTCCAATGTTAATCTAATGGGAAGACGATTTTTAGATCTACACGTGTGATTAAGCAGATGTTTCAGTGTTTTATCATAAACTCAGCTGGTAATTGAGCAGATATTTTGAGTTAAGATAACCGCATAGTTATAAGTTTTTAAAATTGGCAATGTACTATAAAAAAGACAACACTAATAGTCATGAGCGGATTACGGATTCACAGGAGATTTCATCTTCGTGACCCCATCTATGTCATTAAGGAAACAAGAGTAGAACGATTGGTATATTCATAATAATTTTTTTAAAGTTAAATTTGGCTTAAACATGGCTTGGTAATATAAAGGTTGATTGTCTTTACTCAGTGAGTCGTTTAGTTATTACGTTACCGGTACTGCTTTATATATTGGCTATTTAGTAGATAGAGTTGAATAGTTTTGTTAAGTATTTGTTTATTTTCAGCTGAATCATTATATGTAAACTATACTAACATTGGATAACTTCCATATGAGGAATACCAACAAAGAACATGTTGTATTGGGAATAAATTGAATTGAATATTTTGTTTTGGTTTTATCAATTATCTGATTTTTTCTTTACGTAGGTCGTAGGGAAACAATAAACACCCGTTAATCCATATAAAGACGTCGAGCTTTTTATGTAAATGATAGTGTGCGAAAACTAATAATATATCAATCAGTGTTCTACTTCATTGACGAACAGACAAAATAGACTACAATCAAAGTACGAGGGTTGTTGGTGGCATGGAGGGTAAGGGGACATGGAGGCACGGGGGAGACATGGGGGAAATAGGGGAAACGGCAGGGGCACAGAAGGGCACGGAGGTACGCGGGGGGGGGGGGGGCGGCGGAGATGGTGGCACGGGACCATGGAAGCACCGGGGTTTAGGGGATATGGGGGCACGGAAGGCAAGAGGGGCACGAGGGGTGTCGGTGGCACTGGAGACAGGGGGGCTTGAGGGGCACGGTGAAGGCATGGGCAACATAGGGGCACAGGGAGGAATGGCATCATATTGATCATAAGGGCAAGAAAGCATGGAGGGTACAGGGATGCGAAGGCATAGGGGGCACTCTGGGGAGGCATGGGGATGCACTGGGGAACGTGGCGGCGGGGGTGCAGGGGCACAAGGATCACTAGGGGCGTCAGTGGAAAAAGGAGTAGATGGGCATGGGAGGCACGGTTGCCACGGGGAGCAACGTCGGGCAAGGGGGTACGAAAACATAGGGTGTCGGGGCATATGGTGGCGCAGGGGTGGGAAGTCGCAATGGACACTATCGGCGTCGGTGGCACGAGGCACGGGAGGCAGATGGACATGGGGGCACGGGGGAGGCTTGGGGGACATAGTGAGCATGGGGACCACGTGGAAAAACGGCGGACATGTGGGCACGGGAGTACTGTGGGTGCGGGGGTATAGGGGCACAGGGGTCCAGGGTTCCAGGGTGAAAGAGTGTACAGTATTAATGGGCTTATGTTGTATTGAACTATTTTATTTATTTAAGTTACAAACTCATCATAAACATGTTTAAGTTTGAAACTATTTTTACCGCGTTCGTTAGTATAAAAGTGCCATATTTTTCCACAAAATATACTACTGTATTTCAATACAGAGGAAATTATTGGTAAATAACTGATTTGATACCGCCAAAAAGTTTCGTCAAGATTATATTTTAAATACAGTAATACTGTACTGCAAGAAGGTGATAAATTGAAACTTATTTTTCTAGACAACATCACCATTTTGATTTTTAGGGGCCTTTGCCCCTACATGCCACTAGTAAGTTATATAATATAGATGTTGAAATAACAAATACTAGGTCTCGTTACCCAGCCAATTTTGTCTAGGTCAAGGCCTTATTTTGCCTAACGTTCCTGGATTAATTAATAGTTCTTAACTCAGAGTTGTCATCTGTAACTTACCTTTTAAAATCAAACCATAACACATGTTTTAATGTACACAAAGCAGACGTTTTTCGAATTCCTATGCTATATTCTAATGGCATAAAACATTTTTTTAGGATTTTTAGGGGCATGGATGGACGTTTTACGTGATAACTCATTTCCTGTTAACATTATGGACACGCCGAATTTACTCTCGAGTATAGGACCAAGACCTTTAATGTGCGATCACTCCCATCTTTTTGCAATTTGTATAACGCTCACAATTTTACTCGAGAAATTTCGCTTACAGAATTATATATACTAGAGATCGCCTCCTGATCGAAATTCGATCAAAATTTCAGTTGATCTGGACCCACGAATCTAAAAACAGTTTAGAATTAAATCATCTGTTCTTCCTAATTTTCTAGCATTTGTTTTTACAACAGCTGTCTAATGATTCATTCAATTCTTCTTTCTCCATAAGATTAACATTGAAATTTTGAAAGCCTGTGGGAAGTATCCCTGAAGTCCGATGTGAATTAGAATGTGATTCTGCTCATCTACAGGACTATACCTTTCTAACGGTATGCCCGGATTTCTCCTACGATGTACACGAGCTGAGAAAAAAGGAGGAAATGAAACATGCTTGCGTATTAATATATAGATATAGATTAGGTACTAAATTCACAGCTGAAAATGTATTACTAAAATGTATACTTACATAAATGAAACCATATATCCTGTAGCAAATTGAGCATAGGAGGCTAACAAAAAAACCAAGGCCAATGATGAAATAATGCACACAACGATGCAAGTAAGCCCCAGCCGAGGTCTGCGGAGGAGCAACAAAAGCAAAACTGGAGCAAAACATTGCAACTTGTAGTCACATGCAATGTACCAGCTCTCCCCGACACACTGAAATGTACAAAGATCCTCATTATTAAAAACTGTTCAATTCATAACCATCATGAAGGGATCAACAAACTTGGAGTTCCAACCAAAGACCAGCATATATCTCTTAGAGAGTGTATATGTTTTATATTCCAAATTTTATGATCACAAGGTTATAATAATTAATTTAATTACTGTATTTATTAATGGGCAAATGGGGAACTGGAAGCACGGGTCACTAGAGGGGAACAGTGATCACGGGGAGGCATGGGGGCCACTTCGAGTGTGGGGGGTACACAGGGGTGCAGGATACAGGAATACTGGGATGCACAGTATTAATGTTTTAATATTATTTTGTCATATTTTATTGAACTAGTATTTATTTTATAGTTACAAACTCAAAATATGTACATTTTTAAGGTTAAAATAATTTTGATTGCGTTTGGCAGTCTAATAGTGCAATAAATTGTTTTTTTTTTCTTTCACAAAATGGACTGCGTATTGTATTTTAATACAGGGGAGATTATGGGTTGATAACAGATTTGATACCACCAAAAGTTTAGTTGAGATTAGGTATAATATTTTTAAAGAAAATCAAACTTTGTAAATTCATGACTTAAGAAGAAATATAATAATTGTGCAAGGAGGTAAAATGAAGTGAAACTTAATTTTGGAGAGAACTTAAATATTTGGATTTTTAGGGGCTTTTGCTCCCACAAGCTCCTAGTGTAACCTAATCATCTAGTCTATGAGCTTATGCAAAACGATTTGGCGCTGGTCTAAACATCAAGACCAATGAAAAATTATTTTTTGTTTGTATAATTGACCTTTGCAATGCAATGTTAAGTGTCGACTGCAATAAAGAATTCATTTATTGAATCATTTTATTTGTGTTAAGACTTGGTATAGAAAAGGTGGAGTTGCAATATATGCAAACAAAAATCTAGGCAATGACATTTCCTGCATCGACATTGCAAAAAACCAATAGAACTTGTCTGTGAAACACAGCTTATAAAAATAAAAATGAAACAAACAGAATTGTATATCCTAGGAATATACAGGCCCCCAATCTATACCAATCTCGACCTGGCTCTTGACACCCTGTCCAACATTCTTGATAACCTACCAACTTGGAAAAATCCAGTTATTATAACTGGAGACATTAATGTAGACAGCCTGGCTGATGAAGATGACAGTAAACTCCTAAATCAAGTTCTGCTGAGCCATGACATCAACCGAATACCTCTACCGCCAACAAGAATCACCTCTCACTCAAAAACATCAATCGACATGATTGCAACGAACTTGTTGCAAACAAAAGTTGACACTGCAGTTCTGCTCACAGGCCTATCAGACCATACGGGCCAGATCTGCACAGTACATCTTAAGTTTGACAAAACTGTCATACCAAGCACAACTCGAAGATACTACAGTGCTCGAAACATAGAAAACCTTAAAAACCTTCTGGCACAAGAAACTTGGGAAACCGTAACCAACACTCAAAACGCAGACCAGGCTTACTCAGAATTGACAAAATACTGCGAGAAGCACTAGATACAGCTTGCCCAAGTGTACAATCAAGACCAAAGAAAAGAAAAATATTTACAAATCAAGAACAAGAGCGTGAACTTAGGAGGAGGATATTAGGCTGAAAGGAGCATATACTACAGCACTCAACAACTCAATTCTGATTAATAATGAAGAAAATAAAAGACAAACCAATGACAGAAAGAGAGAATATGACCAATACTTCAAACAACTCAGAAAGGAAGCTTCAATAACCTATATTGAAAATGCAGAAAACCAAAGCAAAGCAGTCTAGCAGGTTATAAACAACAATCGTTTCAACTCATTGCTATGTGTACAATTGTATCACCTATTGCAATAAATATTATTATTATTATTCTACAAAAAATCTCAAAAAACCAAATAAAATCTCTTGACATTGAGGGCAAAACCCTAACAGATCCCCAAAAAATAGCTGAACATATGAATCACTTCTTTGCTAAAGCTGCTTCTATTGGATTCTCAACAAGCACTCCCAAAACTACATCCAACACTACATGAAAGAGAGTTAATGTCATTCGAAGAGAACCTTTCACCAACAGATAGAGCTGAGGTAGATAGAACTATAACATGTCTTAAATCAAAACCATTATCAGGAATCGATGAAATATCATCAACAATTCTGAAACACTGCAAAAATGAAGTGCTAGACTCAATAAGTTAACCTAATAAACAAGTCTTTTCAACTAGGCGCTTTTCCCTCCATACTTAAACAATCATTAATCTACCCGAAGCATAAGAAAGGATCCACCTCCCTTGTCAACAACTATAGGCCTATTTCGCTTATCTCAATCCTATCAAAGGTCTTTGAAAAAATAGTTCTAACTGCTCACACATCTAAAAAACAATAGTATTTTAACCAATCACCAACATGGCTTTAGAAAAGGCAAGTCTACCATCACGGCTATAATTGACTTGGTAGAAACTATCACTGATGCCACAGAAGCAGGGACTACAAGAACAGGTATTTTTCTGGACTTTAGTAAAGCATTTGACAGTCTGAGCCACAAACATCTTCTGGACAAACTTCTAACACTTGGAATACAAGGAACCGCACATCAATGGTTTCAGAGTTATCTCAGCAAAAGGACTCAAATGAAAGAGATAACTAATGTAAGAAACAACACATCCAGAAAATACCGATCCACACAAGTACAGACAACCAGAGGAGTTCCTCAAGGATCTGTCTTAGGTCCAGTTTTATTCATCCTGTACACAAATGACATTATTTCTGTGTTACACGACAATTGTGATGCTTTCCTATATGCTGATGACACTGCCCTTGTTGTATTCCACAAACATATTCAAGAGCTAGAAATAAAATCCTACATTGCTGCCAGCATTGCCAAACAGGACAGCCAAGAGAATGACCTCGTGCCAAATGAAGACAAGACGCAACAACTCTTCTTTGGTTCACAAAGAAGGACTGTTCATGCGCTACCAGATGTAATAGCATCCCAAGAGGCCAAATACCTTGGGATAACCATTGATAGTGACCTCAACTGGAAACCCCATGTAGATCAACTCCGTAAGAAACTTAGCACTGCTCTTTATGTCATCAAGCACCTGAAACACATCAGTAACGCAGAAATCTCGAGGACAGCCTACTTTGCTCTATTTGAGGCGCAAATGCGTTATGGACTGATTGTATGAGGGCTATCATCTCAGGGGAACCTTCAAAGGGTATTACGTCTACAGAAAAAGGCAGTCAGAATCATGGCTGGACTGGCATTTCGTGACTCATGCCGGGGGGAGTTCAAAAGGCTGAAAGTACAGACAGTAGCTAACCTATACATTGCCGAGGTAGTTACCCACGTAGTTAACAAAAGACCCATAGTAAACTTCTCAGTGGCTCATCATTATGACACCCGAAACCAAATCAACTACATACTCCCTGCACATCATCTGTCAACCTATGAAAAAAACCCAGCTACATCGGAGCAAAACTATTCAACACCCTTCCACCTGCACTGAAAGAACAAAAAAACAACCGGAACTTCAAAGGAGCTGTTCTCGACTGGCTACTGAAAAAAGAATTTTACTCTGTTGAAGAATGCCTGGTGGGACGAGGCCAACCTCATCACTGAAGAAGAAAAATAATGTCGCCATGACTGTACTTAATGTTCATGTCAATAAAGAGTATTTTGTCTTGTCTTGTCTTGTCTTGGTGGTATAAATTGTCTTAGTAATTTTCAAAGTTAATTCAAAATGTTTTTAAAACTCCTTTTGAATGGCCTTGAACACGTTTGAGCATTTTAGAACCCGTTTTCGTACCCATCAAACGAAATATTTACCCACCGAAAGTCATCACCATCGTTGCCAGAAATTGGGCTACCCGGGACCAAAGCAAATTAGCGGTTTTCAATCAGGATCACGTATCTCTGTCGTACGATGACTAATGAGCGACGTCCCACCACGTCACACACTCCACCTTGTCACAATATGACGTCACACATACATCACACGTCAGAATAACATAACCATTGCTTAAAACCGCTGAATGTGAGTTTTGTCCTGAAAATCTCAAAGTGTCTATACTGTTAAACGTAGAAAAATACAAGATTATAGTCCAAGCAAATCCCACATCAACAAACATGGCTTAATTAACATTTTGGGACAAAGGTCATAGTATAGATGAGCCATCTCACAAGTCTAAAGAGACTCGCGAACGGAGCAATGTGAATATGTCCGCATTCTATGTTTCTGTGCCCAAATTAGTTTCGATAGGAACTTTATCAGCAAAACCAATAGTCCAGGCTCTGAACAGGTTGAGCATGCACTAAAAGTCTAACGAAATTTGACTTTGGATTATTGTTGAGGACATTTAGTAGATGTAAAAAACCGATGTTGCCACATTTCCAGAATGGGCACAACACGGGGGACGGCCTTTAGAGGAAGTCGTAGAGGAAACTGTATTGGCCTATGTCATGTTGTATATCATTTTAAAGGTCTTTGAATGTAGATTAAAATGCCACAAACCCGATCTCTAAAGGTCAAATATAACGCGAGTTATTGCGTTTTGAAATTTCGGTAAAATCCTTTCATGCGAAATTTGACTGCCTTCCATTTCTGGCTCAGATGTTCATTTGATGTCGAGTTGGCAACATTGTTTTTAACTCTGTTTAAATTCTATCGCTCTCCTCTTTATAAAGATCCTGAAAATCAAGTTAAATGTTTTATTTTAAGTCTTCATTTGCCGTCTTCAATTGCTGTCCGAAACATTATGATTACATTATGATTTTCAGCCCGATTGGGGACAACCCATGAAATCTTTTATGAAATATTTAACATGAGCTTAAGGATCATGTTTAACAGAAAGAAATGTTGCAAAGCCGACCTTAAGTTAGTGCTCGAGTCAGAAATGGCAGGTAGTCAAACTTTGCATAAAAAGCATTTTGGAGAAATTTCAAAATGCAATAACTCGCGTTATATTCGACCTTTGGAGATCGGGTTTGTGGCATTCAAATCTACATTCAAAGACCTTAAATGATATACAACATAACATAGGCCAACACAGTTTCCTCTGCGACTTCCTCTAGGGGGCGTCCCCCGTGTTGTGCCCATTCTGAAAATGTGGCAACATCGGTTTTTTACATCTACTAAATGTCCTCAACAATAATCCAAAGTAAAATTTCGTTAGACTTTCGTGCATGCTCAACCTGTTCAGAGCCTGGACTACAATACGTGTATTTGATTTTTAAATGAAATATCTTAACTTTCTCACTCCATGAGACACAACAGAGGAGTTGAATTACCGTAAAGTCCGCGTTGGCCAAGTCACTGATGTGAAGAAGAGTGGTCCACCAGTTCACATAGCATTTGTCCTCGAAGGGTGCCACAGTGTATAGCCAGAGCGGTCCACTTCCCGAGTGCACGAACAGACTGGCCTCGTACAGAACCCACACGGCCAACAACGGCGTCACCCTGGCGGGGAGAGGGAGTAGAGAAAATAGTAAACAGTTTATAAAAAGAAATGGTCTCCAATGTTAATACTCCATATGAACAAACTCTTACTTTTCTTCACACTGGAATTATTTTCGAGTTTTCTATTTTTACTTTCTCCCCCTATACCATAGTATATGGAGAAAGTATTGTTTTCGTCAAAATTTTCGAATTTGAGTTGTTTGTGGATTTATCCGTTTTGGTGGCCCCTGAGCCCAAAAAAGTGGTTTTCAGAGTGATATCTGTGTGTGTGTGTGTGTGTGTGTGTGTGTGTGTGTGTGTGTGTGTGTGTGTGTGTGTGTGTGTGTGTGTGTGTGTGTGTGTGTGTGTGTGTGTGTGTGTGTGTGTGTGTGTGTGTGTGTGTGAACACGATAACTTTTGAACGGAACCTCCGATTTTAATGAAATTTGGTACAGGGGTGTAAGCCAGCATCTACTAGGTTGAGTTCGCGAACTAAAATGATCGGATCATGGGAACGGGGTTTTATGTTTTATGGGGTTTCAAAAGGGTAAAAATGGGTTTTTGGCTTTTTTTACTTTAACTTATAAAATTCAACCATTTTAACTTAAACCATTTAAAATAGCTTAAAAAATAACAATCTAGTATATTGAATTTTTTACCTAGCTCAAATGGTTATGGAGAAAATCCAAAAACTATGTTTTCATGTTATTCTTATGGTAAATCAACAAAACCTTCTATCTTACTTATTTATTGACATACCTTGATAAAATTTGGCATGCACATTCATTCGGAAGCGTTTAACTTATATTTGATTAGATAACCCAAATGGCGGCAAACCTAAGTACTCACCCCTATGGGGTTTATGGGGAAAATAAAAAGAACACCATAACTTTATAAAATTTGGTATGTACATCCACTAGGTAGGGTTTAACTTATATTTACCAACAAACCCCTTTATTTAGAGTCCGATAGAGGTGGGAGGGGTTTTAAATGAAAGATAAAGACTTTTCTTAACCTATATTTGATTTCATTATTAATTTTTGTCTTGTTATGGCGGCAAACCTACATACTGTCATCCCCATGGATTTTATGGGGAAATTGAAAATATACCAAAATTCCATCGGAAATTCGCTGAGTACGCAGGTCTGCTGCGACGGGGGTATTTTGATAAATGCATTGGACTAACAAAAACAAATTTTAAAATGAAAGTTACTACTTTTAAAGCTGCGCCCACACTGGCCGAACATTGGTGGTGAACTTATTTGGTGAAAACAAAATATCGACAGAAATTTCAAATGAACAATTATAGACCATGTGATTTACATTAGAATTAAATAGGGGCCTACCAACAAACTAACAAAAATTCTGCAGAACACTGTTATATAGTTGAACATGTATGGTTTTGGATAATTGTCTAAAAATTAAGAGGGGGCTAAAGGACCTCTCATTGAACTTCATGCATTGGTTCACCTGCTCCAATTTTTCGCCTTTATTTAGAGTCCGATAGAGGTGGGAGGGGTTTTAATTGAAAGATAAAGACTTTTCTTAACCTATATTTGATTTCATTATTAATTTTTGTCTTGTTTTGAATTTATATCAATCACGCAATAATGCATCAAAGTTGTTCAGTTTTAGGTTCGACCATATAACATCAAACCTTAATTTTTAATTCAAAATTTTAAAAAAGTCAAAAAGTGCAAAAATAGTCGAATTATTTGTCTTTTATTTGAAAGCCCTCCCACTTTTACGGGACTTAAATAAATGTGCAAACTGGGAGCATGTTAAGCACTTCACGATGAATTTTTGATCCGCGAGAACCCCGATACTGACAGCCTCTACTGACAGCCGCTGAAACTGCTGAGCGCGCATGCTATGAACGTAGTCAAAGAATAACATGAATTAAAAGGCCTACTTTCCGCAGCCAAATGTCCTCCCTCTCCATCACCTACCTTAGTTTTGGTCTCACACTTGATGGAGAGCAGCAGCGTTAGTCACAGTGTTTTACACCGAATATTGATATTGTTTCTCGCCCAGAGTATAATTTTCAACAATGTCAAACGTTTCTGGTAGTTTCCTCAACGGCCACTTGACTTCTCTGGCAAAATAATTTCTCTATCCCTTTATAACTCTCGTAAGTTAAATAATCAGTGAAAAAATGTAAGATATACTCTTAATTTTTCATAACGTTAGTATTTTCTGATTTACAGACACAAACAATACACGGTACTTTCCAAAATAGGATACGCATCATACTTAGAATAAAACTATTGTTTAGAAATAAACTGTAAAAAAGAATATGCCACACTGATGTGAGACCAATAAATAAAAATCAATCATCTATTAAACATTTAATATACTAACCTGAAGTACCTCCTGAGACAGAAGTTCACAAAACTGAAGTTGTCCTCTTTGTATTTGTATTTAATAAAGAAATTGTAGCTCAGGACACATCCTCCAACTAGAAAATATACGTCCACAGTTTTCATTCCGAAGAATTCCACTAAGTCCATAGTTAATGATGTGTAGATCTAAGAACAAGTAATCAAATTAATTCAACGTGCTATTTACATATAAGAGTACGCAAAAGTTAGAAAGAAGTATACCAAGCTCTTGCGATATTTCACTCGGTAAAATTAGGAGGAAGCTATACAAATAAAGAGAACAGTAATTAAATGCGTCCTCATAGAACGTCATCGTTTGAAATTCTTTTTTTAATATAGTACCTTTTGTTTTTTTTCTTTTTTTTTAAATTACTTTTTTAATAATCTGCTGAAAACAAAACATGATCAAATATTAGTCTTTCTTAAATTTTAATTTCCCACAAAATCAAATGTTCGAACCCTTTTTCAAATAGCGCGGAATAATTAATCCATCCAGCATTTAGGAAATACTCAGCACTTTGGTCAATTTGCCGATTGACACACATTGGCATGCAACATGTATGTGAGGTACCCGTACCTTAACATTGGTGAGCAGATGAGCGCTGGGCGCTAGCAGAAGGAGGATCACCCGGTGCACGTAGTGGATCAGAATCATCAACAAAACTCGGAGGCCGTTGAGACAAGTCACTTCGTCCGGGGCAGCGGCGGTGCCCACCAGCTCTTTATAATTGGTCAACAACGAGAAGTGCGACAGCCAACCTGGGGACATAGTGGATCAGGATCATCAACAACACACGGAGGCCGCTGAGACAAGTCACTTCGTCCGGAGCAGCGGCGGTGTCCACCAGCTCTTTATAATTTTTCAACAACGAGAAGTGTGACAGCCAACCTGGAGACATAGTGGATCAGGATCATCCACAAAACTCGGAGGCCGTTGAGACAAGTCACTTCGTCCGGGGCAGCGGTGGTGTCCACCAGCTCTTTATAATTGGTCAACAACGAGAAGTAAGACAGCCAACCTGGGGACAAAGTGGATCAGAACCATCAACAACACTCGGAGGCCGTTGAGACAAGTCACTTCGTCCGGGGCAGTGGCGGTGTCCACCAGCTCTTTATAATTGGTCAACAACGAGAAGTGCGACAGCCAACCTGGGGACATAGTGGATAAGAATCATCAACAAAACTCGGAGGCCGTTGAGACAAGTCACTTCGTCCGGGGCAGCGGCGGTGTCCACCAGCTCTTTATAATTGGTCAACAACGAGAAGTGCGACAGCCAACCTGGGGACATAGTGGATCAGGATCATCAACAACACACGGAGGCCGCTGAGACAAGTCACTTCGTCCGGAGCAGCGGCGGTGTCCACCAGCTCTTTATAATTTTTCAACAACGAGAAGTGTGACAGCCAACCTGGGGACATAGTGGATAAGAATCATCAACAAAACTCGGAGGCCGTTGAGACAAGTCACTTCGTCCGGGGCAGCGGCGGTGTCCACCAGCTCTTTATAATTGGTCAACAACGAGAAGTGCGACAGCCAACCTGGGGACATAGTGGATCAGGATCATCAACAACACACGGAGGCCGCTGAGACAAGTCACTTCGTCCGGAGCAGCGGCGGTGTCCACCAGCTCTTTATAATTTTTCAACAACGAGAAGTGTGACAGCCAACCTGGGGACATAGTGGATAAGGATCATCAACTAAACTCGGAGGCCGTTGAGACAAGTCACTTCGTCCGGGGCAGCGGCGGTGTCCACCAGCTCTTTATAATTGCTCAACAACGAGAAGTGCGACAGCCAACCTGGGGACATAGTGGATCAGGATCATCAACAACACACGGAGGCCGTTGAGACATGTCACTTCGACCGGGGCAGCGGCGGTGTCCACCAGCTCTTTATAATTTTTCAACAACGAGAAGTGCGACAGCCAACCTGGGGACATAGTGGATCAGGATCATCAACAACACACGGAGGCCGTTGAGACATGTCACTTCGACCGGGGCAGCGGCGGTGTCCACCAGCTCTTTATAATTTTTCAACAACGAGAAGTGCGACAGCCAACCTGGGGACATAGTGGATCAGGATCATCAACAACACACGGAGGCCGTTGAGACAAGTCACTTCGTCCGGAGCAGCGGCGCTGTCCACCAGCTCTTTATAATTGCTCAACAACGAGAAGTGTGACAGCCAACCTCGGGACAAACATTTATAGTTCATATAGAAACACTAAGATTTTTTTCCGGAAGTAAAATATCAAATGGCTTCCGAAATGCCATAGATGAGTAAATATTAAAATTAAAAAAATGAAATATAGGTATTTCATATGTTTTCAAAAATTTACACAATATGGTATTCCACTTGTTGGTGATCCTATACAACAGCATATTCCTAAATTTGTTGCTCTACGGATGGTCATTTTTGCATCAATATATTTCTTTTAATCCATGAATGATGTTAAACTTTATGTGGTCCACCCAAAAACTTCGGGTTAACGTAATACTTCGAGGAAAATTCAAGATGAAATTATATTTTATACATGGTAATAAATCTTTTCGAAAATTGTATACCGCCGTAGATTTTAATATTTTCCCTGTTTGTGGCTCTGCACATCTAATCCTATGTCTTATTAGTCACCATGTGTGCTGTGACACGTGGCTATCCTTTCTCTAAAGTGGTTATGTAGCATCCTGCCTGACCAGCATAATCCCTTATGAGACTGGTCACCTCATTTAATTATCGTAGTTGAAGTGCTCGCCTTCAACGTTGGGATACCAAATATGAGGTGAGTT
This sequence comes from Neoaliturus tenellus, assembly GCA_030545055.2. Classification (NCBI taxonomy): domain Eukaryota; kingdom Metazoa; phylum Arthropoda; class Insecta; order Hemiptera; family Cicadellidae; genus Neoaliturus; species Neoaliturus tenellus. The sequence goes on along the minus strand of CM061532.1, from coordinate 3,154,581 downwards.
GCAATTGCCTACCCACCCTTTGCAGGCTTTATAGAAATAATATAATCTGCATAATTAGCAATAAATATTTCAAGTGTAAAAAACTACAATTAAAGTAAATTTAATATTCACTTATGGCTACAACAATGTAATTTAAAGAGACATACTATAAAAAATAAATAAATAATAATTACAAGAGCGCTGCAGTAGCTACATGCAACAATTTAATGGCTAGTTAGCTGATTGAGTTAGAAAGTGAAAGTGCCTCTGCGGTAGGATCGACAAGTTGCAGCGCCCAGATTTTAACTTGCCGGCTGATAAGAAGGTTCCAGCGTCTACTGTAACTATTGGAATAATGATTTGTTGGTGACCAGACTTTTTGAGAGAAGGAAGACAACCCTCTTATTCACATAGCTGATTTCACGAGGTTAGTATTTTAGTGACATACGGCAATTCGATTTAGAATTTTGGTCCCTTACACCTGTTTACTACTGTGGAGCACTCAACTTGGAGAAGACAGATTGCTTGTTACTGCCCTTCAAGTACAGGGTGGGGCAGTATAATTTCCTTTTTTGTAATGCACGCCATTCGGTCGGTAGATGTCGTAGCGGAGGGCTAGTGGTCTCTTTCGAGGGTTGGGGCTATAAAGTTTTGCCTTGGCATAGCTCAGTCGCCATTATGCGTTGGAACAGTGAGGAATGTGCGTTTGCCGTTGAGGCCTACTTTTCAAGAGGGCGTTCTGTGATCACAACCCAGCGTGCCTTTCTTAATCGCTTTAATTTAGCCCCGTTGGCCCCTGTTCCGGAAAGAAAATCTATTGTTATGTGGGTCACTTCAGAGACTTCAGAGACTTCATTTGAAACACCGACGCACTTTGGCGTATTTTAAGGTGAGTATGACTGAAGGGGTGAGTGTGATGATTGTGATGGATCAGATGAGGTGTAGCTTTGTTATTGACAAATATCAGCTGTTTTTATTTGTCAGGATCATTAATTAATAGCCCAATGACCAAAGGCAGCTGGGTCCAGTATCGAACCATCAAAAAGCACTAACTTTTCTCAGGATCGAACCGGCTACCTTCAGATTCAAAGGCGAGCTCTTTAACCACTCAGCTACCCAGCCAGTACTTTTAGACAAACTGCAAGTGCGATAAAACAAAGAACCGGAGTCCCTCGGCCCGTTAAATCGCTTGAGAACATTGAGGCAGTCTGAGCTTCGATCACCACGGCTTCAGAACCACGGCGTTCTGCGCGCAAACATGCGTCTGTCCTGTAGGACTTTCCAATCATTCTGTGAGAAGAATTCTCCATGAAGACCTACATTTCCATCCATAGAAAATGGCGATTTGGACATTTGGTTCCAACATGACGGTGTAATGGCACATACCGCAAGAGCATCGATGGCTGTTTTGAGGGAACAATTGCCAGGACGCCTCATCTCAATCAGGAGAGATTTGCACTGGCCAGCCCAATCTCCAGATTTAACACCTTGTGATTTTTTTTATTTGTTGATTTTTTTAAATCCCGTGTTTCTGTGAATAGTCCAAGGGCCTTACAAGATCTAAAGAACAACATCCAGGAAGAAATTGCCAACATAACGCCTGCTATGCTTGAGAGTGTACTGAAAAAAACCAGAAATCGGTATACTCAATGAGTAGATATGATAGGCGGTTTCTGAAACACCTCGTACTTCCGATTTCCGACCCTCTGTGAATTTCATTTTTGACTGGTTTTGGACCAGTTTGTTATAGGATTGTAGGCTAATTACAACCATTTTACAACATTTTACAACATTTTCTCATGTTTTTCCAAGGGTCTTTTGAGGAAGTACGAGGGAAGTACGAGGGAAGTACGAGGGAAGTACGAGGAAGTACGAGGGAAGTACGAGGCGCCCTCTTAACCTACCCTTGTAAACCTCATATTTGACTGGTTCTGGGTCAGTTTTCATCTGATTTGGGGTTAATTTCAGCCATTTTCCAGGTTTTTCAAATGGTAAATTTAATCCAGAAAAAATTAATCCAGAAATTTAATCCAAGGAAGTACGAGGCGTCCTCTTCGCCAAACCCTCGTAAACCTCATATTTGACTGGTTCTGGGCCAGTTTGTATCTGATTTCGGGTTAATTTCAGCCATTTTCAGGTTTTTCAAATGGTGAATTTAATCCAGAAAAATTTAATCCAAACAAGGGCAAGTCTTAACCTTTGTTGTTTAACCTAACATAATCCTGATTTCAAAAGGATTTTCATCCACATTAGGTATTTTAGACAGCGATTTTCACCACATTAATAGGTCATGTGACAAGGAAGAGCGCTGTGATTGGTTATTACCGTTACTTAAAATCTGAGGTTGAAAAAAAATCTCGAGACATTTTTGATTTCCGACATAATTTTTTATAATTCAATCAGTTTACACCGGTGCTTCCGAATCCGCCGTCTTTCCGTTCAGTCTGTTCGACTTTTTCCAATCTGATACAGGGCGGTTTTTTATACATTTCACATATGATCTGCGCAATGCTATCTCCACGACGCACGGGGAAATCGATATCGGAATTATTTATCAACAGAATACAGACATTGCCGGTATAGTCTCTGTCCACCACACCAGCACCGACACTGATACAGTGTTTTAGGGCTAGACCAGATCTCGGCGCGATCCTTCCATAACAGCCTTCGGGAAATTTAAACGTTATATCCGTTTTTACCAATTGTTGTCCCCGCTTTGGTACAACAAAATCATATGCGCTTCTCAAATCGAGACCAGCTGCATCCGGTGACCCGTTGTACGGTTCAAATCCGTTTTCAGTCAAGCAATAATGACCGTAGCTTTCAGCCATTATTGATTTCTAATGGGTTTCCACATCATATAGGTAAGAAAATCATAGATAGTCCGGCATGGAGACTATTGTATGTAGATAGTCCGGCATGGGGACTATTGCATTTTAGATAGTCCGGCGTGAGGACTATTACATTTTAGATAGTCCGGCGTGAGGACTATTGCATTTTAGATAGTCCGGTGTGGGGACTATTGAATTTGAGATAGTCCTGCATGAGGACTATTGAGTTTTAGATAGTCCGGTGTGAGGACTATTGAATTTTAGATAGTCCGACATGGGGACTATTGTATTTAGATAGTCCGGCATGGGGACTATTGTGTTTAGATAGTCCGGTGTGGGGACTATTATATTTGGATAGTCCGGCGTGGGGACTATTATATTTAAATGGTTCTGCATGCTATTAAATTTAGATAGTCTGTAGTGCTTATTATATTTAAATGGTCCTGCATAAGCAATATTGAATTCAGATAGTCCCGCGTAACGACTAGTCCTGTGCAAGGACTGTTGAATTTAAATGGGCTGGCGTGGGGACTATTGTATTTAAATGGTCCTGCAGAGCCCTAAAACCTAGCAGCGAAGGCTTTAACCTGTGAATAGGGTCTATTGGCCACCAGCTTAAACCTAATGTTTTGCACCTAAGATCTAAACCTAAGGCCTTACACCTGAGTCCAAAACCTTAAATCCTAGCAGCTAAGGCATTGACCTGTGAATATGGCCTATTAGCCAACAGCCTAGACCTAATGTGTTGGACCTAAGATCCAAACCTAAGGCCTTGCATCTGAGTCCAAAGCCCTAAAACCCAGCAGCTAAGGAATTGACCTGTAAATAGGGTCTAATAGCCAACAGCCTAGACCTAATGTGTTGGACCCATGATCTAAACCTAAGGCCTTACACCCAAGCCCAAAGCCCTAAAACCTATCAGCTAAGGCTTTGACCTGTGAATAGGCTCTATTAGCCAACAGCCTAGACCTAATGTGTTGGAACTAAGATGTAAACCTGAAGCCTTGCACGTGAGTCCAAAGCCCTAAAACCTAGCAGATAGGCTTTGACCTGTGAATATCGCCTATTAGCCACCAGCTTAGACGTAATGTGTTGGACGAAAGTTCTAAACCTAAGGCCTTGACCAGAGTCCAAAACCCTAAAACTTAGCAGCTAAGGCTTTGACCTGTGAATAGGGCTATTATCCACCAGCTTAGGCCAAATGTGTTGGACCTAAGATCTAAACCTAAGGCCTTACACATGGTTCCAAAGACAAAATGCCTTGGACTAAATTAAATCCTAAGACCAACGATCTAATTCCATAGACCCAAAGCCTTAGACTTAGGTTCAAAAACCTAGCAGCTAAGGATTTCACCTGTGAATAAGTTCTATTAGCCAACAGTCTACACCTAATGTGTTGGACCTATGATCTAAACCTAAGGCCTTGCAACCGAGTCCAAGGGCCTACACCGTATCAGCTAAGGTTTTGACCTGTGAATAGGTCCTATTAGCCAACAGCCTAGACCTAAATGTGTTGGGGCTAAGATGTAAGCCTAAGGCCTTACACCCATGCCCAAAGCCCTCAAACCAAGCAGCTAAGGATTTGACCTGTGAATAGGGCCTATTAGCCAACAGCCTAGACCTAATGTGTTGGGACTAAGATGTTAACCTAAGGCCTTGCAACTGAGTCCAAGGGCCTACACCGTATCAGCTAAGGTTTTGACCTGAAAATAGGTCCTATTAGCCAACAGCATAGACCTAATGTGTTGGGACTAAGATGTAAGCCTAAGGCCTTACACCCATGCCCAAAGCCCTAAAACCAAGCAGCTAAGGATTTGACCTGTGTATAGGGCCTATTAGCCAACAGCCTAGACCTAATGTGTTGGGACTATGATCTAAACCTAAGGCCTTACACCCGAGTCCAAAGCCCAAAAACCTAGCAGCTAAGGATTTGACCTGTGAATAAGGCTTATTAGCCAACAGCCAAAACCTAATGTGTTGGGACTAAGATGTAAACCTAAGTCCTTGCACCTGAGTCCAAAGCCCTAAAACCAATCAGCTAATTATTTGATCTGTGAATAGAGCCTATTAGCCAACAGCCTAAACCTAGTGTGTTGGGACTAAGATGTAAACCTAAGGCCTCGCACCTGAGTCAAAAGCCCTAAAACCTAGCAGCTAACGATTCGACCTGTGAATAGTGCCTATAAGCCAACAGCCTAGACCTAATGTGTTGGACCTATGATCTAAACCTTACACCCGAGTCCAAAGCCCTACAACCTATCAGCTATGGATTTGACCGGTGAATAAGGCCTATTAGCCAACAGCCTAAACCTAATGTGTTGGGACTAAGATGTAAACCTAAGGCCTTGCACCTGAGTCCAAAGCCCTAAAACCTAGCAGCTAAGGCTTTGACCTGTGAATAGGACCAGGAGGCCTTAGACTTAAGACCTAAGACCTAGCAGCTGAAGTGACCTATGAGCCATTAGCCTAGAACTAAAACCTGAACTAATTAGACCTAAGATCCAAACCTAAGGCCTTACATTGCACCTGAGTCCAAACTCCAAACACCTTAGACTAGACTAATTCCTTAAACCTAAGATCAAATTACTAAGACCCAAGGCCTTAGACTTAAGACCTAAAAACCTACAAGGGGGCCGCGATTCACAGCCCCTCATGTATTGAGCAAACATCAGGCAACTAGGTCTTGTTTCTTTGATTTTAAAATCATGATCAGCTATGGTTGTCAGATTCAGATTGGGGTGTTTGAAGACCAACCTCCATCTATCTTACCCAACACCTAAGACCCTACCGCATGGACCAGACCCAAGACACAAAGCTAGACACCATAGTCTTGGCTTTTAAGTTCTTAGACCCAGGACTTAAGGCCCTACACCAGGGCCTAGAACCAACACCAAAGGTCCGTGGTCTAGGATTTTAGGTTCTTATTCCCAAGACCTAAGACCCTACACCCGAGCATAGGTCCAAGGTCTAAGTTCCGTGGTCTAGACTTTTAGGTTCTTATACCCAAGGACTAAGGCCCTACACCAAGGTCTAGAACCAAGAGCAAATGTCCATGGTCTAGGATTTTAGGTTCTTATTCCCAAGACCTAAGACCCTACACCAGAGTCTAGGACCAAGATCTAATGTCCGTGGTCTAGACTTTTAGGATCTTATACCCAAGGGCTAAAGGCCAATACCAGGGTCTAGAACCAAGATCTAAGTTCCGTGGTCTAGGCTTTTAGGTTTCTTATACCCAATTCCTAAGGCCCTACACCAGGGTCTAGAACCAAGATCTAAGGTCCGTGGTCTAGACTTTTAGGTTCTTATACCCAAGACCTAAGGTCCGTGGTCTAGGTTTTTTGGTTCTTATACCCAAGTCCTAAGGCCCTACACCAGGGTCTAGAACCAAGACCAAAGGTCCGTGGTCTAGACTTTTAGGTTCTTAGACCCAAGACCAAAGGCCCTACACCAGGGTCTATAACCAAGACCTAAGTTCCGTGGTCTAGACTTTTAGGTTCTTATACCCAAGGACTAAGGCCCTACACCAGGGCTTAGAACCAACACCAAAGGATCGTGGTCTAGGATTTTAGGTTATTTTTCCCAAGGACTAAGGGCCAACACCAGGGTCTAGAACCAAGACCAAAGGTCTGTGGTCTAGGCTTTTAGGTTCTTATTCCCAAGACCTAGGGCCCTACACCAGGGTCTGTGACCAACACCAAAGATACGTGGTCTAGACTTTTAGGTTCTTATACCCAAGACCTAAGGCCCTACACCAGAGTCTAGGACCAAGACCAAAGATCCGTGGTCTAGGCTTTTAGGTTCTTATACCCAAGGACTAAGACCCTACACCAGGGTCTACAACGAAGACCCCGTGGTCTAGGCTTTTAGGTTCTTATACCCAAGACCTAAAGCCCTACACTAGGGTCTAGAACCAAGACAAAAGGTCCGTGGTCTAGGATTTTAGGTTCTTATTCCCAAGGACTAAGGGTCAACACCGGGGTCTAGAACCAAGACCAAAGGTCGGTGGTCTAGGCTTTTAGGTTCTTATACCCAATGACTAAGGTCCTACACCAGGGTCTAGAACCAAGACCAACGGTCGGTGGTCTAGGCTTTTAGGTTCTTATACCCAAGACCTAAAGCCCTACACCAGGGTCTAGATCCAAGACTTGAGGCCTGTGGGCTAGGCCATTAGGTTCTTTGACTCAAGACCTAAGGACCCACACCCATGGTCTAGACCCAAGTCCTAAGGTCATACACCATGATCTAGACCCTAAGACTAAAGGCCTTACACCATGGTCTAGTACTCGGCTCTAGTACTCTAGTGACGCAGGTGCTATGCACCGCAGAGAATGTTTTATATTTTTCTGAAGTTGGTGGCTGGCTATAAAGCCATACGATATATATAGTACTCGGCTTCAACCGTGTGCAGTTGTATTTGTTTTATCCATACCTAGACGAAAGTCAGCCAACAAGCTCTTCGGCCCAAGACCTAAGACCCACCAGCATGCCCTAGAACCTCAAGCCCTGAGACCATACACCGTGGTTTAAGTCCTTAGACCCAATTTCTAATCCACCGTGGTTTAGATCCCCAGACCTAAAGCTATACACCGTGGTCCTCAGGCCATACACCGTAGTCTTAAGTCTATAAACATTATTCTTAGACCCAAATTCTAATCCACCATGGTCTAGATCCCCAACACCTAAGGCTATACACGGTGTTCTATGTTCTTAGACCCAAATTCTAATTCCACCATGGTCTAGATCCCCAAGACCTAAGGCTATACACCGTGGTCTAAGTTCTTAGACCCAAATTCTAATTCCGCCATGGTCTGTATACCCAAGACCTAAGGCCCTACACCATGGTCTAGTATTAGTCTTAAACCGTGCTCAATTAATTGTGGTTGTTTCGGCTATAGCTAGAGGAAACTCGGCCTTTAAGTCCTTAGACATAAAACCTAAGGGCATACACGGCGATCGAGACCTAAAACCTCATACCATACACCATGGCCTAGACCCAAGACCCAAGTCCCTACACCGTGGCCTAGTACTCTTCTTAAGCCGTTTGCAGTCATTACTGTTTCGACTATACCTTGAGGGAAATTGGCCTTTTATGTTCTTTGACCTGAGACCCAAGCTTTTACACCATGGTCTAACACTTGTTTTAAGCCGTGTGCAGTTGTGGTTTTTTCATCCATTGCTACAGCAAAGTCGATTCTTAAGCTCTTAGACCCTAGACTTAATGCCCTACACCATGGTCTAGACCCAACCCTTAACCCATCATGGCCTGGTACTTGTCTTAAAGTCGGGTTTTAACTTCTTAGACACAAGATCTAAGACCCTACACCATGGTCTAGTACTCGTATTAAAGTCGGTGATTACGTTCTTAGACCCAAGACCTAAGGTCCTACATCTTGGTTTATACCCAAGACCTAAGGCCATACACCGTGGTCCAGTATTTGTCTTAATCCGTGTGCAGTTATTACTGTTTCGTCTATACCTAGAGGTAAATCGGCCTTTTATGTTCCTACCTGGGAACTAGGTTTTTACATCATGGTTTAATACTTGTCTTAAGCCGTGCGCAATCGTGGTGGTTTCATCCATAACTAGAGGAAAGTTGGCCTTTAAGTTCTTAGACCCAAGGACTGGGGCTCTATACCACGGTCCAGACCCAAGACCTGAGGCTCTATCCCACGGTCCAGACCCAAGACCTAAGGGCATATACCGTGGTCCAGTACTTGTCTTAATCCCTGTGCAGTTATTACTGTTTCGTCTATACCTAGAGGAAAATCGGTTTTTATGTCCTTAGACCTGAGAACTAAGTTTCACATTCATCACCCAATTGAAAAAACGTTCGCAGACGTTAATTTAAAAAAAACATCGTCTTCACATCGATTTTCAAAAACGATGTGTACACGTTGATTTTTAAAAACATCGATTACACATCGATTTTCAAAAACGATGTGTACACGTTGATTTTGAAAAATATCGTCTACAGATCGATTTTCAAAAACGATGTGTACACGTTAATTTTTAAAAACATCGTTTACACATCGATTTTAAAAATCGTCGTGACGTTTATTAAAATCGATGTGTAAACGATGTTTTTAAAAATTAACGTGTACACATCGTTTTTGAAAATCGATCTGTAGACGATGTTTTTCAAAATCAACGTGTACACATCGTTTTTGAAAATCGATGTGTAATCGATGTTTTTAAAAATCAACGTGTACACATCGTTTTTGAAAATCGATGTGAAGACGATGTTTTTTTTAAATTAACGTCTGCGAACGTTTTTTCAATTGGGTGATGAATGTGAAACTTAGTTCTCAGGTCTAAGGACATAAAACCGATTTTCCTCTAGGTATAGACGAAACAGTAATAACTGCACAGGGATTAAGACAAGTACTGGACCACGGTATATGCCCTTAGGTCTTGGGTCTGGACCGTGGTATAGAGCCTCAGGTCTTGGGTCTGGACCGTGGTATAGAGCCCCAGTCCTTGGGTCTAAGAACTTAAAGGCCAACTTTCCTCTAGTTATGGATGAAACCACCATGATTGCGCACGGCTTAAGACAAGTATTAAACCATGATGTAAAAACCTAGTTCCCAGGTAGGAACATAAAAGGCCGATTTACCTCTAGGTATAGACGAAACAGTAATAACTGCACACGGATTAAGACAAATACTGGACCACGGTGTATGGCCTTAGGTCTTGGGTCTAAACCAAGATGTAGGACCTTAGGTCTTGGGTCTAAGAACGTAATCACCGACTTTAATACGAGTACTAGACCATGGTGTAGGGTCTTAGATCTTGTGTCTAAGAAGTTAAAACCCGACTTTAAGACAAGTACCAGGCCATGATGGGTTAAGGGTTGGGTCTAGACCATGGTGTAGGGCATTAAGTCTAGGGTCTAAGAGCTTAAGAATCGACTTTGCTGTAGCAATGGATGAAAAAACCACAACTGCACACGGCTTAAAACAAGTGTTAGACCATGGTGTAAAAGCTTGGGTCTCAGGTCAAAGAACATAAAAGGCCAATTTCCCTCAAGGTATAGTCGAAACAGTAATGACTGCAAACGGCTTAAGAAGAGTACTAGGCCACGGTGTAGGGACTTGGGTCTTGGGTCTAGGCCATGGTGTATGGTATGAGGTTTTAGGTCTCGATCACCGTGTATGCCCTTAGGTTTTATGTCTAAGGACTTAAAGGCCGAGTTTCCTCTAGCTATAGCCGAAACAACCACAATTAATTGAGCACGGTTTAAGACTAATACTAGACCATGGTGTAGGGCCTTAGGTCTTGGGTATACAGACCATGGCGGAATTAGAATTTGGGTCTAAGAACTTAGACCACGGTGTATAGCCTTAGGTCTTGGGGATCTAGACCATGGTGGAATTAGAATTTGGGTCTAAGAACATAGAACACCGTGTATAGCCTTAGGTGTTGGGGATCTAGACCATGGTGGATTAGAATTTGGGTCTAAGAATAATGTTTATAGACTTAAGACTACGGTGTATAGCCTGAGGACCACGGTGTATAGCTTTAGGTCTGGGGATCTAAACCACGGTGGATTAGAAATTGGGTCTAAGGACTTAAACCACGGTGTATGGTCTCAGGGCTTGAGGTTCTAGGGCATGCTGGTGGGTCTTAGGTCTTGGGCCGAAGAGCTTGTTGGCTGACTTTCGTCTAGGTATGGATAAAACAAATACAACTGCACACGGTTGAAGCCGAGTACTATATATATCGTATGGCTTTATAGCCAGCCACCAACTTCAGAAAAATATAAAACATTCTCTGCGGTGCATAGCACCTGCGTCACTAGAGTACTAGAGCCGAGTACTAGACCATGGTGTAAGGCCTTTAGTCTTAGGGTCTAGATCATGGTGTATGACCTTAGGACTTGGGTCTAGACCATGGGTGTGGGTCCTTAGGTCTTGAGTCAAAGAACCTAATGGCCTAGCCCACAGGCCTCAAGTCTTGGATCTAGACCCTGGTGTAGGGCTTTAGGTCTTGGGTATAAGAACCTAAAAGCCTAGACCACCGACCGTTGGTCTTGGTTCTAGACCCTGGTGTAGGACCTTAGTCATTGGGTATAAGAACCTAAAAGCCTAGACCACCGACCTTTGGTCTTGGTTCTAGACCCCGGTGTTGACCCTTAGTCCTTGGGAATAAGAACCTAAAATCCTAGACCACGGACCTTTTGTCTTGGTTCTAGACCCTAGTGTAGGGCTTTAGGTCTTGGGTATAAGAACCTAAAAGCCTAGACCACGGGGTCTTCGTTGTAGACCCTGGTGTAGGGTCTTAGTCCTTGGGTATAAGAACCTAAAAGCCTAGACCACGGATCTTTGGTCTTGGTCCTAGACTCTGGTGTAGGGCCTTAGGTCTTGGGTATAAGAACCTAAAAGTCTAGACCACGTATCTTTGGTGTTGGTCACAGACCCTGGTGTAGGGCCCTAGGTCTTGGGAATAAGAACCTAAAAGCCTAGACCACAGACCTTTGGTCTTGGTTCTAGACCCTGGTGTTGGCCCTTAGTCCTTGGGAAAAATAACCTAAAATCCTAGACCACGATCCTTTGGTGTTGGTTCTAAACCCTGGTGTAGGGCCTTCGTCCTTGGGTATAAGAACCTAAAAGTCTAGACCACGGAACTTAGGTCTTGGTTATAGACCCTGGTGTAGGGCCTTTGGTCTTGGGTCTAAGAACCTAAAAGTCTAGACCACGGACCTTTGGTCTTGGTTCTAGACCCTGGTGTAGGGCCTTAGGACTTGGGTATAAGAACCAAAAAACCTAGACCACGGACCTTAGGTCTTGGGTATAAGAACCTAAAAGTATAGACCACGGACCTTAGATCTTGGTTCTAGACCCTGGTGTAGGGCCTTAGGAATTGGGTATAAGAAACCTAAAAGCCTAGACCACGGAACTTAGATCTTGGTTCTAGACCCTGGTATTGGCCTTTAGCCCTTGGGTATAAGATCCTAAAAGTCTAGACCACGGACATTAGATCTTGGTCCTAGACTCTGGTGTAGGGTCTTAGGTCTTGGGAATAAGAACCTAAAATCCTAGACCATGGACATTTGCTCTTGGTTCTAGACCTTGGTGTAGGGCCTTAGTCCTTGGGTATAAGAACCTAAAAGTCTAGACCACGGAACTTAGACCTTGGACCTATGCTCGGGTGTAGGGTCTTAGGTCTTGGGAATAAGAACCTAAAATCCTAGACCACGGACCTTTGGTGTTGGTTCTAGACCCTGGTGTAGGGCCTTAAGTCCTGGGTCTAAGAACTTAAAAGCCAAGACTATGGTGTCTAGCTTTGTGTCTTGGGTCTGGTCCATGCGGTAGGGTCTTAGGTGTTGGGTAAGATAGATGGAGGTTGGTCTTCAAACACCCCAATCTGAATCTGACAACCATAGCTGATCATGATTTTAAAATCAAAGAAACAATACCTAGTTGCCTGATGTTTGCTCAATACATGAGGGGCTGTGAATCGCGGCCCCCTTGTAGGTTTTTAGGTCTTAAGTCTAAGGCCTTGGGTCTTAGTAATTTGATCTTAGGTTTAAGGAATTAGTCTAGTCTAAGGTGTTTGGAGTTTGGACTCAGGTGCAATGTAAGGCCTTAGGTTTGGATCTTAGGTCTAATTAGTTCAGGTTTTAGTTCTAGGCTAATGGCTCATAGGTCACTTCAGCTGCTAGGTCTTAGGTCTTAAGTCTAAGGCCTCCTGGTCCTATTCACAGGTCAAAGCCTTAGCTGCTAGGTTTTAGGGCTTTGGACTCAGGTGCAAGGCCTTAGGTTTACATCTTAGTCCCAACACATTAGGTTTAGGCTGTTGGCTAATAGGCCTTATTCACCGGTCAAATCCATAGCTGATAGGTTGTAGGGCTTTGGACTCGGGTGTAAGGTTTAGATCATAGGTCCAACACATTAGGTCTAGGCTGTTGGCTTATAGGCACTATTCACAGGTCGAATCGTTAGCTGCTAAGTTTTAGGGCTTTTGACTCAGGTGCGAGGCCTTAGGTTTACATCTTAGTCCCAACACACTAGGTTTAGGCTGTTGGCTAATAGGCTCTATTCACAGATCAAATAATTAGCTGATTGGTTTTTGGGCTTTGGACTCGGGTGTAAGGCCTTAGGTTTAGATCATAGTCCCAACACATTAGATCTAGGCTGTTGGCTAATAGGCCCTATACACAGGTCAAATCCTTAGCTGCTTGGTTTTAGGGCTTTGGGCATGGGTGTAAGGCCTTAGGCTTACATCTTAGTCCCAACACATTAGGTCTATGCTGTTGGCTAATAGGACCTATTTTCAGGTCAAAACCTTAGCTGATACGGTGTAGGCCCTTGGACTCAGTTGCAAGGCCTTAGGTTAACATCTTAGTCCCAACACATTAGGTCTAGGCTGTTGGCTAATAGGCCCTATTCACAGGTCAAATCCTTAGCTGCTTGGTTTGAGGGCTTTGGGCATGGGTGTAAGGCCTTAGGCTTACATCTTAGCCCCAACACATTTAGGTCTAGGCTGTTGGCTAATAGGACCTATTCACAGGTCAAAACCTTAGCTGATACGGTGTAGGCCCTTGGACTCGGTTGCAAGGCCTTAGGTTTAGATCATAGGTCCAACACATTAGGTGTAGACTGTTGGCTAATAGAACTTATTCACAGGTGAAATCCTTAGCTGCTAGGTTTTTGAACCTAAGTCTAAGGCCTTGGGTCTATGGAATTAGATCGTTGGTCTTAGGATTTAATTTAGTCCAAGGCATTTTGTCTTTGGAACCATGTGTAAGGCCTTAGGTTTAGATCTTAGGTCCAACACATTTGGCCTAAGCTGGTGGATAATAGCCCTATTCACAGGTCAAAGCCTTAGCTGCTAAGTTTTAGGGTTTTGGACTCTGGTCAAGGCCTTAGGTTTAGAACTTTCGTCCAACACATTACGTCTAAGCTGGTGGCTAATAGGCGATATTCACAGGTCAAAGCCTATCTGCTAGGTTTTAGGGCTTTGGACTCACGTGCAAGGCTTCAGGTTTACATCTTAGTTCCAACACATTAGGTCTAGGCTGTTGGCTAATAGAGCCTATTCACAGGTCAAAGCCTTAGCTGATAGGTTTTAGGGCTTTGGGCTTGGGTGTAAGGCCTTAGGTTTAGATCATAGGTCCAACACATTAGGTCTAGGCTGTTGGCTATTAGACCCTATTTACAGGTCAATTCCTTAGCTGCTGGGTTTTAGGGCTTTGGACTCAGATGCAAGGCCTTAGGTTTGGATCTTAGTCCCAACACACTTGGTTTAGGCTATTGGCTAATAGGCCCTATTCACAGGTCAAATCCTTAGCTGCTAGGTTTTAGAACCTAAGGCCTTGGGTCTATGGAATTAGATCGTTGGTCTAAGGATTTAATTTGGTCCAAAGCATTTGGTCTTAGGAACCATGTGTAAGGCTTTAGGTTTAGATCTTAGGTCCAACACATTAGGCCTAAGCTGATGGATAATAGGCCCCTATTCAAAGGTCAAAGCCTTAGCTGCAAAGTTTTAGGGTTTTGGACTCGGGTGTAAGACCTTATAGGCTTAGAACTTAGGTTCAACACATTAGATCTAAGCTGGTGGTTAATAGGACCTATTCACAGGTCAAAGGCTTAGCTGCTAGGTTTTAGGGCTTTGGACTCAGGTGTAAGGTCTTAGGTTAAGATCTTAGGTGCAACACATCATGTCTAAGCTGGTGGCTAATACTGTAGGCCCTATTCACAGGTCAATGCCTTGGCTGCTAGGATTTAAGGTTTTGGACTCAGGTGTAGGGCCTTAGGTTTAGATCTTAGGTGCAAAACATAAGGTTTAAGCTGGTGGCCAATAGACCCTATTCACAGGTTAAAGCCTTCGCTGCTAGGTTTTAGGGCTCTGCAGGACCATTTAAATACAATAGTCCCCACACCGGACCATCTAAATTCAATAGTCCCCACGCCGGACTATCTAAATACAATAGCCCCCACACCGGACTATTCAAATTCAATAGTCCTCACGTAGGACCATCTAAATAATAGTCCTTATGCGGGACCATGTAAATTCAATAGTCCCCACGCCGGACTATTTAAATACAATAGTCCTTACACCGGACTATCTAAATTCAATAGTCCTCACGCAGGACCATCTAAATAATAGTCCTTACGCGGGACCATCTAAATTCAATAGTCCCCACGCCGGACTATCTAAATACAATAGTCCCCATGCCGGACTATCCACATACAATAGTCCCCATTCCGGACTATCTAAATACAATAGTCCTCATACCGGACTGTCCAAAACAAATAGTCCCCATACTGGACCATCCATTCAATAGTCCTCACGCAGGACCATCTAAATACAATAGTCCTCATAGGTTTTATTCATAGGTCAAAATCTCACTTGCTAGGTTTTAGGGCTAAGTCTAAAGCCTTGGGTCTAAGGAATTAGATCATAGGTGCAAAACATTTTGTTTAAGCTGGTGGCTAATTGGTTCTATTCAAAGGTCAAAGCCTTAGCTGCTAGCTTTCAGGGCTTTCTACTAAGGTGTAATGCCTTAGGTTTAGATCTTAGTCCCAACACATTAGGTCTAAGCTGGTGGCTAATAGGCCCTATTCACAGGTCAAAGCCTTAGCTGCTATGTTTTAGAGCGTTCTTCTTAGGTGTAATGCCTTAGGTTTAGATCTTACGTCCAACACATTAGGTCTAAGCTGGTGGCTAATAGGCCCTATTCACAGGTCAAAGCCTTAGCTGCTAGGTTTTAGGGCTTTGGACGCAGGTGTAAGGACTTAGGTTTGGATCTTAGGTCCAACACATTAGGTCTAAGCTAATGGCTAATAAGGCCTATTCACAGATCAAAGCCTTAGCCGATGGGTTTTAGGGCTTTGAACTCAGGTGCAAGGCCTTAGGTTTACATCTTAGTCCCAACACATTAGGTCTAGGCTGTTGGCTAATAGGTCCTATTCACAGGTCAAATCCATAGCTGATAGGTTGTAGGGCTTTGGACTCAGCTGTAAGGCATTAGATTTATATCTTAGGTACAACACATTAGGTCTATGCTGGTGGCTATTTGGCCCTATTCACAGGTCAAAGCCTTAGCTGCTATGTTTTAGGGCTTAAGACTAAGATAATTTCGAATTTAAGTTTGCGGTTCGAGAAATTGAGGATGCCAAGATAATATACTGCTATGATTGCGGGTTCGATCGCATAGTTCAACTAGAAGCGAATGATGAAGCTGTTGAGTTACCTGATAAGTGTTTTAAATCGCTGTGTTTCCTATGTCACAAGTCAGCATTTAAAGTTACGAGATGCGGACGTGATCTGTTGGCGGACCCCGATTATGAAGATGAAATGTCGGATGGTGACGAAAATGTTTGTATATTGTCTGAGATACCCTTTCAAGACTATCCAGGTCATGTGGGAATTTTAGATCAGCTGGGGTACTTGCAGTATTGTGATGAATAAGACGATGGTTGAAAACTTATTTGTTCTAATCGCTATTATTTTTTATTGCTTTTGTACGGTGAAAACCCCCACTTCCCTCGTACTTCCTTCGTACTTCCCTCGTACTTCCCTCGTACTTCCCTCGGACGTCCCTCGTACTTCCCTCGTACTTCCCTCGTACTTCCCTCGTACGTCCCTCGTACGTCCCTCGTACGTCCCTCGTACTTCCTAAATTCACCATTGGCAAAACCTGATCAAAATGCTGGAAAATGGTTGAAATTAACCTATAATCAGATAACAACTGGCCCAAAACCAGGACTAGTCCTCACGCGGGACTATCTAAATACAAAAGTCCTTGCGAAGGACCATCTGAATACAATAGCCCCCACGCGGGACTAATCCTTGTGTAGGACCATTTAAATACAATAGCAAGCGGGACTATCTAAATACAATAGTCCTTACACGGGACTAGTCCTTACGTAGGACTGTTAGGAAATTCGCACTTCTTGCACAACTCTTGGCGCAGTCACCCTCCTCAATCAATGTTTTTATTCCTCGGAAATCCTGAAAAGTGCTGTAAAATTGCCAAAAAGTAGGCAAAAATCACTGACAACTGGTTAAAAATAGGTCTGTAGGGCTGTTAGGAAATTCGCACTTCTCGCACTTCCTCATGGCCCCATCAAGGACTGTTAGGAAATTCGCACTTCTCGCACTTCCTCATGACCCCATCAAGGACTGTTAGGAAATTCGCACTTCTCGCACTTCCTCATGACCCCATCAAGGACTGTTAGGGAATTCGCACTTCCTCATGGCCCCATCAATTTTTTATGCCTCGGAAATCCTTAAAAATGATTTGAAATTGCCGAAAAGTTGGCAAAAAATCACCGAAAATTGGTTAAAAATAGGTCTGCAGGACTGTTAGGAAATTCGCACTTCTCGCACTTCCTCATGGCGTCGGATCGGCCCCTCCTTACTACTTCAATGTATCGATAATGGTGGACGTCATCTAAGAGATCTGATCTTCAAAACGAAGTGAATCAAAACTTTAGGTGTGTGCCCACATTGTAAAACCAAAATAAAAATGTTCTGAATCATACAATGTGTTTTATTAAATTTTAAAAAAAGGAAATTATGTTGCCCCACCCTTGTACTTCCAGAGCAAGGTGGCTCCCTGAAATAAATATTGTATTTTTGCTATCGTTAATGTTTCACATCTGAGCAGGAGTCACACCCTAACCCCCCCCCCCCCTGAAACAGCCCGAAAGAAAATTGTGACAGTTACAATATTGAATTTTCCCAATATACACCAGGTTATTTAAATGACCTTTTTGAGGAAAATCCATAATAGAAAGAACTAATTTTATTTGTGGCCTTTTCCCATAAAATGGATCAAAGCCCTTCTTTAGTTTTCTCGCACGAAAAGCACTTGATTTTTTATTTGCAAACAAACGGATTAGAAAAGCAGAGTTTTCTCGCTATCACAAAAATGAAAATATTTTACAACTTTTTCATCCACTATTTATGATGGTTTTAGAATTTGCACGTGATTAAAACTTCTTTATAGATATTGTTTTCTAACCTTAACTGTTTAAGAAATAATTGGATCGCAATTTTCGTTTTATGCTTATAAGAATTAATTCGTCTTCTCTACATGTAAATTATAGAGGGTTTATATGCTAATCTACAAGACACAATCATTCCAACGGTGTGCACGAATTGCTCCTAAATTGCACACGATCCATCGTGTTTGCCTTAGAATTTCATTGAATATAACCTTTTATCGCGGTTAGGGTCCGTTTACTCTACCGACCATAGACTCTACGGCCCTCTTAAATATTAAATAAAATATAACATGGGGCCACTTACTCTACCGATCATAGGCTCTATGGCCCTTCTTAATATTAAATAAAATATAACATGGGGCCACTTACTCTACCGATCATAGGCTCTATGAGCCTGTTTGAATATTTTTATATAATTTAAAGCGATCATAGAGCCTATGCACCCATTTAAATTAAATGTATGGGTCCAAAGCATCTACTGGCTCATAGAGTCTATGAACCTTTTCAAATTAATATTAAATAAAATTATAAAATAGGGCCATAGGCTCTATGAGCCGTTTTATATTAAATACGTTATATATTGGAAAAGAGGTCCACTTACTCTACGGGTCCGTTATATCTACTCTGTACGCACCACTCGCTTCCTTCAGCTCTCGTGCACAAACGGAGATAATGTCACCCGGTTTTCTGCATCCTATTCTACGATGAATAAATATCAATCTATCAATATATGTATCTCTGCATCTATATATCTATGTACCTATCAATCTATATATTTATCAATATCACACGAAAAGGCGATTTTTTTTAAACGAAGCTCCTCTCTTATTTGTAGACAAATAAGACGTTTAACGTTTAAGGTGTAGAAAAATTCGTTTCAATCAATGCATCTCTTTCCATTCACTCATCTATCTATCTATCTATGTATCTGTATACATATTAAACACAGATTTATGAGTATCATATATCTAGAGAATTATCTATCCCATATTTATAGGTATCTATCTATTAAACACCATCCGAAACTGGGGAATTAGCAGAAATATTTCAGTGATTTTACAGCGGAGACGATGACTCTTAATTGGTGTTTACACAAACATGGAGGGTTTTGCAGTTTTAAAAATTTCCGCCTCCGTGACCAAAACCGCACAGAGTGTAACCAGCATTAGTGCATAAAAACTAGCTTGTATCCGCATGCTTTGCAATGCCAAACTTAGGAATTTTTGGCTCTTCAGGAGATTGTTTTTGCTATACGCTCACTCTCCACAAGTCTATATTATCCTCTATAGTTTTTATTACCAATCTTCATACAATACTTTAAATGAGAAAACTACCTAATTCATAACATTGTATTTACTTTCACAGTAGAAGGGAATAGCCGGTTCTGGCACAGGTCAAGGTCAGCGGTTGTAACTGGCAGGTGTGTGTTGTTGATTTGGGGGTTTTTTGGGGGGTTTGGGGAGGGGTTGGTAAGTGTGTCAAGGTCATTCGGAGGGGGTTTTAAAAAAGGTGGGGAGTCTGGGGATGAGTGGGGCTCCGGGAAATAAATTTATTCATTCATCAAAGCCTACCAGTGATCGTAGGATGGCTTCTACATCGTTTGCAGCCGTACTGTTGATTTCATTGCTCTGCATGGGTCGGGAGTCGGTGGTGGTAGTGTATGTAGGCGAATTTTGTGTGGGAACACCACCATTGTTATCGTTAGTAGTGGATGTCACTATTGGAGATTGTATGGGTGCACCCTGCCGTGTGTCCATAACTTGAAGAAATAAGAGCTGCTAGATGGTTATATTGTGAGTTGATAGAGTAGAATGAGAGATGTGTGTGATGAAGAACGGTTATATAAACCCGGTAATATAGTGAATAAGAATAATTGGATAACATCATCAATAGGTGTGATAAGATTGTAATGTTGATATTTTAGCATATCAGTTAAGACTGTTTGCAAAATAGTGTCAGTAGAATAACTGTTGCGAAGGTTGGATCTTGTAAAATACAAGGGGTGAAAGCTGAACTGTTTCTTAAGTTTAGCGAATGTATTACGAGGTCTTGAAACTGTGTAGTTAGACTGTTTTTGTAAAATATGTTTGGTGCGTAAAAGTTTCAGCTGTAAAGTGTGGGAAGCCATTGTAATAGTGGTGACTAAATGTGCACTGCGTAAAAAAAACAAACTGATAAATGGTTAGTGTCTATAAATGTGTTTAAATATATAGAGAGTGATTAGCATATTAACCGCGAACACATGTTTTAGAGTAAGAAATGTAAATTAGAAAATTGTTAGAAAAGTAAAGACCGAAGTTTACCCTACGAAACCCGGCGAATAAATGAGACGCTCGCGGTACCGACCCCGTATTTAAGCAATTTGTGAGTCACGAACAACCCCTCCTCTACCCTCCCCCCTCAGCCGATGGGATAAAAAGGGTGGGATTGCGGTCACCCCGGTTATTTGTTCGGTAGAGTTGCGATAGTTTGTATTAAAGGGAGAGGGAAATACTTTAAAACTATTTTGTTAAAAATATTAAGATAACATCTAGTTGAAAAAAAAAGGAATTTGTTACTCTGTATGAATTGGCTATGAGCTGCACAAGTGCAAACAACAATCTGTTAATAAGTTGATGAGGTAAGAACTAGTATTTGTACAAACATTATAGTTCAGCAATAATTATATGTGTTATTAATGTGAAAAATGGTAAGTTAACACCATGGATAAGACTAACAGTAATGTAATACTATAAATGTTTAAAAGGATTAAATATAATTAAGAGTTTAAAAAAAAGCAGATGTGAATATGAATAATTAGCAGCAGGTGAATATAAATATTAAATAATAACAAAAAATAATATTGATGTGACGTTAATTTATGCAGTAATAAAAAAATTGGTAATGGGAGAGTAATATGTGTTTATAGTAAATAAAAAAGAAATAGTTGAAAACTAAGTTATGCATGGGGTGTTAAAAACAAGTAGACCTAATTGGAGTAAGTTAAAAGAAAGCATATATAATATTATTAGACGGTAGCGACTTACCGAGGTGTTGTGTCAGCTGTGGGTCCCGCGAGTGAAAAGAGGCGCAGCTGCTCGTGTAACGGTATTTATAACAGCAGGTGGTAATTATTATGAAAGTGACCCCCCCCCCCTCCTTCACTTTTATTTTATGTTGAAATGGTAATAGTAGTTAAGCTTGTGTAATACTAATTTGGTGTTACCAAACGGTAACTATTGTGGTTAAGATAATACAACATATACTTAAGATAAATTAAACTGATAGAGTAACGGTAATTTAGGTCTGCTGTTGGCAATAGATAAGAATCATAGTTGAGCGGCGAAAGGGAACACATAATTTCCTACTGTTATTAAATTAATAGCAGTGAACAACTATGGTGTAATGCTATAAGGAAAATTGTGGTTCGATTAGGTGGAGATTATAATTAAATGTTGGCCAACATTATTGAAAGCCGCAACACTACACTTAAATTATCGATGACCTACTCGTAATAATCGCCGCTACGTGTATGAAACAGTGTTGCTTGGAAATTTCCTATTGAAGTTGTACTTCGAACGTTGTAAGCCCCTCAAATCCCTACGAGTTCCCCCCACCATCTTGAAAGTTTACGAATATTCTGTTGAGAATTTTAGAATCAGTTCGTACCGAAACGCGATCCTTCGGGACGAACTCAAAGGGTAACTTAAATATATAGGCGGCCGATATATATTTGAGTTATTCTTGCTGTTAGGGTTCTAATATTAATATTTGTTGTGTGTGACTGTGTGTGTGTATAAAATGTTATTTATTTTTTAGTTTTAAGTTGTGTTATTTTTAAGTTTTAATTTGCGCATTGCGATGTTAGTATTAAGGTGTGTTATATTATTGCTAATGTTTAAAAAATGTGTTTATGCATTTAATGTTGAGTGTTGATGTAATTATTGTGTATTTGTGTGCATGTGTGTGTGTGTACTAATAACCTTTCACAGCTAGCTGTTAGGAGGGTAGATTAAATTTAAATTTAAATTATAGAAGTTCTGTTGAACTTCATTAAATATGGGTGGGACATGCGTGTTGTGCCATAGGCAGCGCATATTTTTATTTTTTTCTAAATTTTTAATTTTTTGTTAGGAAATAATTATATTTGGGTGGGTTTAGATTAAGGGTGGGAGGTTAGAGTTGCGTTTTGCATTAACTGTTCCAGATTCCCTATTTTACAATTGGAATGGTCAGGTCCAGTGCCCAGGCCCGAGGCCGACCGCCCGTATCACAGCCCACCAAACTGGATCGCCACGTGCGTGCGGGCAAAAAATTGGGATCCCTTGCAAGACGTAACTATAGGGTTGGGATTGGGAGTGTTTGAGGAATACAGAGTGGTGTAGACGGCCGTGGCCGCCTCCATCACTTTGGATCATTATTATTTTTTGGTGACCTTGACCTAAATTAAAGTAATTAACCCCCCCCCCCAAAATTACAATTAGCCCCCCCCCCGAGGTCACTTTCACTCAGCATCCCTATATAAGCGGGGCTAGCTAACATGTCTGTTTATTCTGATTCCAGCCGCTAACGCTGCCACTTCAGAACCATGTCTCTATCAACAACTTCTGCTACTACTATCACTACGCCTGCTGCTCCTGCTGCCACTTCTGTGCCTGCTCCTACTATGAACATACCAGCTGCTAACAAGAAACCGGCAAAGAGACTGAAGTTGAAGAACGTCCCGGAGTCGATGCTGCGGCAGATGGATACACCACCATCTACATCTGCTACAACTGCTCCGGGAAATATTCTTCTCCAAGCCATGGCGGTTCTTGGGAGTATTTTTTCTCCACCTCCATCACCAACACACCCTACGGCAACTCCACCACTACAACCCCAACCTACACCTACAACGTCACCACAGATGGAGCTTCCTGTTCGTTCTGATACTCCTTCAATTCTAGAATCTATTCATAATTTCACCTCATTACCACCACTAATAACACCAATTCCTGAACCAAAGTCCATTAATCCTATCATTCCTAGTTCTAAAGTTAAAAAGTCTTTTTTCAAAATTGCTCCTTCAGAGCGTTTTCAATTATTAAAAGCAGAGCGTCGCAGGGCATTTAAAAATCCTCGTAAATGCACTGAGAAGCTGCTTAGGGGTTCTAAAAAAGGATCGGTCTGTGGTAGGAAATGTGTTTTTAATGAAAAGTATTGCCGTGTACATCTTGTAAAACATATTTCTGTGCCACAACCGACTGTGATTTCCAGCAAGTCCTACCCCGCTACTAAGTTGAAGAGATTGCGAGAAGGTTTAAGGTACTTTTTTGTAAGTAGAACAGAAAAGAGCAATAGAATTATAATAGGGTGTAACGGCTACAAATGGGTAATTAAGCTCTCTGTACCTATGAGAAACCAAAAAGCGATCAAAACACTTGATGCGAAAGACTATCTCTACAAAGGTGCGGATGGTTGGACTCGCTGGGGTCGTAGTAAAGAGTGATAAGAATTAGCTTTTTCCAAATTTTGTTAGAAAAATAATGGGAGAGAAACCAGTGCTATATAACAGTGCGCTGCGTTTCTCTCCCATTATTTTTTGGTCACTCTAAGTCCCATGACCTACTTTCACATGACCTTGAACTTACCCCCCCCCCTTCCTCCTGTTTTCTATTAGTTGCATTATAAAAGCCTGCAGCTCACATATTTGCTTAGAATTTAACCAGTTGCTATATAGTGAACATGTCCAAAAGATTGGATTCATTCTTTGCTAAACATACAGAACTTTGGCCACTATTATATGGACTACATAGAAAGATTGAAGAAAAAATTTTGAAAGATATGGGTGTAGGGGTAAAAGTGCTTGTATATCGTCGAGGTGATTACAAATTATTGTGTTCATGTACAGTTAGAATTGAAAATTTAAATAATTTATTTCCTTGGATGGTGCAATTACGTAATTTTGTAGAAGAAATGGAGTATGAGTTGCAAGCAGCCGCAATGTATTACAAGCTTGATAAAGAAGAGTAATCATACTATGTTACAAATCTTTAACTATATGAAATATAGTGGGGGAAAATAGAATATATAAGACAGCAACTTCATACTCAGTATCACTTTGTCATAAGATATTACTTTGGTGTGAAGAGAAAAGGTTAATAATGGTTTTTAAGGATACACCTTTTTTAAATTATTTTGAAGTAAAAAATCAGTTTAATATAAATGAAAATATAACTTGGATAGAAGAGACAAATGAAGGTTCGGAAGAAGAATTGAATAATAGTCTGGATGATTCTATATTGGAAGAAGAAATTTCGTCCTTTGAACAAGAAATATTTGAAGAGCTAATAAATGATAGTGATGAAGAAATTGTTAAAGAAGCAATTGAAACATTCATTTTAGATTCGTCAACTGATGCATTGATATCCCCTATACAATCTTCAGACTCTGAATCGGACTAATGATATGTTGGTGTTTTTCTTACTGAACCCCCCCCCTCTCCCCTTCCTTCCTCTTCCCTCCCCTCTTCTCCCCTCCCCTTTCTTTTTCCTTCCCTATATTTGCTATAAAAGCAAGAGTTGATCAGGTTTTTTATTCATTATATGCTGTGTTGTTAGTAAAGCCATACACTTTATTAAACTATGTCTCCAAGAGCTACTACCTTTATATACATTACTGAAATTATTACACATCGTCAGATACAAGAACAAGAAGAACTAGAACAAGAGATGAATGTTACATTTGGAGAGTTAATAGAAGAAATAGTAGAAGAATTTATAAATTTAAACCAAGAAACAACTAATGAAACTGGAAATATATCAATGATGCATCAACCGGAAGAGTTAACCGAATCTGAAGAAGAAGAATCTGAATAAAATGGTGGGGGTTAGGTTATTTAAGCAGGAAAGAAAACAGTTTAAAAATCATTTCATAATGGAGGACCGAGAAGCAATGTTTAAAGCTTTTTGTAAGGAAGAACCCTGGGTTCCACCAGTAAATTCCTTTACATATTATTTCCCACTTTTAGACATGGAGGATTGTAAAAAAATTCCAGACATTGGTTTTAAATTTCAAAAACAAGGAATGTTAATTGGTGTCACTGAAAAATATCACAATGAATATTCGGAAAGATTGGCGTTTAACTTTATGATGAACAATATGAATATTAAACCTAGTGAGTATCCATATTTTCCTTATAAATTTTTAGTTGAAAATGGTGCCAGTGTAACTATTGAAATATGTATTCAACATTTTTGGCCTACTCGGGATAGTGGTGGGGGAAAGTAGATAAATGTGTTGTTGAACTGGATAGTCTCTCACTCTTCTAAAATCATTCACCAACAATGTATCGTCCAATTTTGTCTGATTTGACTGCCTCTCATGAAGAAGCCGAAGCTAGAAGGAAGAAAAGCGAACAAGCAAGACAAATTCAGTCTAATATTAATATGGAGTATTATAGGCTACAAATCCAAATCCCAGGCATGCATCTTGGAGAAAACAGAGTAAAGACCGTACATGCGGCTGGTAGTTATATTAAGTATTTGAAATTATTATTGGAAGATAGAGAGTCTAAAATTACAAAATTAGAAGATGAAATGAAGAAATTGAAAAATGAACTATTGCTTTTGAAAAATGGAAATAATGAAGTTGTAGTTGAAGAGGGTGCAGAAGAAGGAAATGAAATATTGGGAATTTGAAGAAAGAAGTTTAAATATCTGTATAAACTTATAAAAAAGAAAAATAATAAAAAAAATTAATAAAATAAAAAAATATTAAAAAAATTAGATTTAGAATAGAGAGCGGGGAATAGATCACTTTGTGGCAATGGAATAACATGTTACTTAGTGCTCTATTCCCCGTTCTCGCATTAATATAATTTGACCTTGACATATATAAAAAATGGTGGGGATAAAGTATTTAAGACGGATGTAACATGTGTAAACACTTCAGTTGAAATATTAATCTCTTTTATAAAACATGGTGGATACTCTATTTGAACTTTGCTTGAGGAAAATTATTTGTGATGGTTTTTTATTTAACCATATAATAAGATCAGGAGAATGTGTTATTCCAAACAGCATTAGAGAAGCTATTCATGAATACCGAAGACAAAATTATGGGTTTGGCATTATTGTTGCTTATAAATTTGCAGATGGGACGACTCTTTGTCAAGATTGAGCACGAGCAGCTATAGATGATTGGGATGAATTTGATCTTGAAGGAGGATATGTAGATCATCGTGTTAAGGCACCACTAATAAGGTTTGAAATCATGAATGAAAAATGTACAATCTGTGCACAACTGTTATTTAGATTTATTAGATGTAGATCATATTAAAAAAAAAACTGTTTAATGTAACACTATGGTGGGGAAATTTATTGAATGGTGGGGGAAAATAGAAGTGGGGGGTATTGGTTATATATGTTGCTCGATGTTCACCAATTTCTTTAGTCTTGTAATATTGTTTGAAAAAGTAACTTGTAATTTAGTAAAAAAAAAAAATGAATTTTGAACTAGAAGTGACAAGCTTTAAAATAGTTGAAGAGGAGTGGACAACAGTTTCAAATTTTATTCATTCAAAACAAGATAATGGAACTCTAATGAAGGTATTTTGTTACATTTTAGAGGAAGGGGATGAAGACATAGTAAGAGACTATTTAAGAAATAGAGATATGTCAACTTCCAGCTCGGACTTTGTTAAATTTTTAAAAGACAACAATGTTAACGCGGAATTAGAAGTTTGGTTTTATGTTTAAAGAACTTGGTAGAGGGAGAATAAAAATGGTGGGGGAATTGTGTATAAAACAAGGTTTATACGCAGCAGGAGTTATTCGCTTACTACCATTTAAAAGAAGAACATCATAGAAAAAAATGGCTGAATCTCGGGACTATTCAACTCCTTCAACAAGTGAAAGAAAACCGTTAAATTTGTCAAAGAAGATTGTAAATTTGTCAAGAAAAGGTAAACCTATAACACATCCGGAATTGAGCATTTTAGCTAAGGAACGTCATATAAAAGAGAAAACTGAATTGTATCAAATGCAGCTTTTAGTATTTTCATTGGACGTAGGCTGTACAAGAGCACATACATTGAGGACTGCAAACAAGTACATAATAGAACTGTTGGGTAAAATTGAAGTATTGGAAAATAAACTAAAGGAGTTGCAAAATCTAAATGTATGGAATCCAGCAAATGAACTCCCTGTTCTGCAGATGGAGCCAAACGATCTTCCTGCTACTTATGCATGGAACGCATTTAATGATATTGATAGAGACTCTCCTGTGAAGTACCAACCTCCTGCTGTGTAAAAAATGATGGGTAAAAAAAATACAAAAAAAATAATAAAATATAAAAGGAAAAAAAATTAGTTGTAGAATAGAGAGCGGGGAATAGATCACTCTGTGGCAATGGAATAACATGTCACTTAGTGCTCTATTCCCCGTTCTCGCATTAATTCTGTTTGACCTTGACCTAAATAAACATGGTGGGGGAAGGTAATTGAGTGGGGGAAACTAGATAAAAGAAGTCCAACGCTCGGTTGGAGTCATTCTTATCCTAAACAGGCGTTTACTAACATAACATAAGAAAAGACAACATGAATAGTGAAAACATCATTTTGGATCTTTCATTAAGTGAAAAGAATAAAAAACAATATGCGGACTCTCGAAAAATGAAGATGAAAGAAATGGCAAAGGCAAGAGAAACAAGAATAAAACTAAAATATTATAAACTACAGAGGCTAATACCAGGAGTGAAATTGGGAGAAGTAAGAACCAGAACAATCGACATGGCTGCTGACTACATCAACCAACTTCTTATAGAGTTGACTATAAAAAATGAAAGAATACGTCAATTGGAATATGAACGTAAACAATTGTTTCACCAAGAAAGATGTGTAATGAATTATAATTGCATCTAGTTTAATAAAAGTTACTACTTTTAAATCAATTGAATAATCAAATGAAATATGTAGGATGTGAAATAGTGTTTTACTTTTGGTCAAGTAAAAGCTGTCATTGGGAATTTTGTAGCGAAGATTCAAAATTTTATTTCTCACTTGAATCATTTATTTGTGAGGTCCCCCATTAGCTGAAAGATTTAAAAGAGCGTCGTAAACTTACGCGGAAGAGCGGAGATTCGCGCAACTCATTATGTTAATGTCTGCAAATAGATTGGGAAGTAACTTACTATTATACAGCATGTCACATAATGGTTTCAAAAAGATACATGGGTAATAGGATAAGACTTAATAACATTTTGGCGTTGAGTTTTTGTTTAGTATAGTTTAAAGAGATTTTCTTTAACATTTGCTCTATTAGAAGGTGGATTATATAAATTGATCGTCTAAATTAATTTAATATAATAAGGATAAAAAGATGTAATATCTGTATTCCATAGAAAAAAGTTCTACCAATAAAGTATAACATTTATTCAGCGTGAGATATATTTTTTCAAAATTTTTATGTGATTTATATAATACTAGCTGTTGCCCGTCACGGCTTCGCCAGTGTTGAATTTGTTTTTTAATCTCTTTTAAGACCTACGAAATCTTCTTCCTTAATATATTCATTTAGATTAATACATTGAAATAGTGTGAGCGGGGTACCTATGGACAAAGAGGAACGATCATGTAAAATATTAACCCCGTAGGCCATAGAGTAATTTTTAAGTCCAGTGGGGCCGAGCCCTAAAAGGTTTCAAAAACTATATTTCCAAAATTGTTACTTGGTGACTTACTATGAACAAAGAGGAACATCCATGTCAAATATTAACCCAGTAGGTTATAGAGTAATTTTGAAGTCCAGTGGGGTGGAGCCCTAAAGGACTTCAAAAACTATTTTTCCATAACAGTTTCTTAGTACCTTTGAGTAAAGAGGAATATCCACGTCAAATTTTAACCCCGTAGAATCTATTGTAACTTAAAGGTTCTGTGGGGTGTAGTTCTAAAGGAAATTTGCAAAATCGTTTCCTAGGGAATGTCAATGAGTAAAGAGGAACGTCCATGTCAATTTCCAACCCCGTAGGCCATAGAATGAGTTAAGTCCAGTGGGGTGGAGGCCTAGATAAATTAAAAAACTATATTTCTCAAACGATTTGAGGTAATTTTGAGGTTACTTCAGAGCCCTGAAGTAAATGTGTAAGCCACTTTTTATTGAGCACCTATGACCAAAGAGATTACTCCAAATTTCAACCCCGCAGACCCTATAGTTCATAGATTCGTTGTTTCTTTCAATTCATATTGTAATTGACCATAATTGTAACATTATATTGAAATTTCGAAGACAACTGGGGTGGAGCCCTAAAGGGATTTTTGTGAAAGCGTTTCTTAGTGATCACCAATGAGCGAAGAGGAACGTCCATGCCAAAATTCAACCCAATAGGCCCTAAAAGTAATTTTGAAGTCCCGTGGGGCGAAGCCCTAAAGATGCTTTAAAAAAGCGATTTTTAATGAGCACCTATGGGCAAAGTGTGTCTTCCATTTCAAATTTCAACCCCTTAGGTCACCTGGCTTTTCATATTCTTTGTTCCCTAGATTTATATTTAAAATTGGCCATAAGAATAACATTAGACCAAAATTGAAATTGTGTGTGGCAGAGCCCTGATAGAATTTTGTAAAACAGTTTCGTAGTGAGCACGTACATATGAGCAAAGAGGAACATCCACTTCAAATTTCATCATCATAGATCCCATAGTTTTTCAGATTCGTTGTTTCCTAAATTCGAACTAAAAATTAGCTATGAATAACATTATATAGAAATTTTGAAGTCCTATGTGGCGGAGCCCTGATGGAATTTTGCAAAACCGTTACTTAGTGAGCATCTATGAGAAAAGAAGAACGCCCATGCCAAATTTTAACACTGTAGGTCCTATAGCTTTTCTGATTCGTTGTTGCCTTGATTTGTATAATATAATATATTGGCCATAAGAATAATATAAAATGGAAATTTTGAAGTTCTTTGGGGTAGAGACCAGGAATTTTGCAAAACCGTTTCTTAGGGAGAATTTTTTAACACAGAGGAACGTCCATGGCAAATTTCAACCCCCTATACCCTATGGTTATAAAGATTCGATGAGACTGAGTGAGTGGTGTTTGACAAAGTAGACTAACCTAACCCAAATTCTTAACTAATAAACATTTTTACACCAGTTAAATTGTTTACAAAGATAAAAATATTGTCGTATGGTTACATCATCATTTAAATGTATTATTTCACTAACAGCTGATAGCTTTGAATCTTCAACAGCTAATTACATCAAATCTTTGAAGTCGTGTGGGGCGGAGCCCTAAAGGAATTTCGCAAAACCATTTCTTAGTGAGCACCTATGGGCAAAGAGGAACGGCCATTCCAAATTTCAACCCTGTAGGTCGTATAGTTTTGGAGATTTGTTGTTTCCTAGATTCGTATTTTAAGTGTTCCATAAGAATAACATTGTAACGAAATTTGAAGTCGTGTGGGGTGGAGCCCTGCAGGAATTTAGTAAAAACGTTTCTTAGTGAGCATCAATAAGTGAAAAGTAACGTATATACCAAATTTTAATCATGCATGCTCTCTACTTCTGGAGATTCGTTGTTGCTTTGGTTTGTATTAAAAATCCCCCCATAAGAATAACATTGTAACAAAATTTTTAAGTCTTGCGGGGTGGAGCCCTGACGGAATTTTGCAAAATCGTTTCTTAGTGAGTGTTTTTGAGCAAAGATGAACGTCCATGCCAAGTTTTAAACCCTCTAGACCTTACAGTTTTGGAGATACTCTGATACGTGAGTGAGTGGTATTTGACAAATATATAGTACATATTACTTTTATTTAGAGATAATATTTAAGAGTAGAATTAACTATAGTACGGTATTGTGCATGTTGCTTTTCCAGCGTCTTTAAAAGAATCAATGTAGCGGAAACGGATAGTGTTACAAAAATACCTCGGATAAAAATTTTTAAACACTCCCTCTTACAACTTCGTCGCGGACACTCTTTCCTTAATCAAAGATAAAAAAACTTCTTTCCCTGCTACATTTTTTGTCAATAACCAACAAGAAATAAACATTATCTTAGTTTCACTAATAATATTAATTAATTAATGCAGAACATTTCTTTGGCATCATAGCAATAGAAAACAAAATTAAAGATATATCCTATATGCTGTATGTGCTTCAGCATGAGTGATAGTTAAATTATTGCTATTATTTAAAACAAATAAATCACCTACCGTGACAATGCCGAGGGGTTTTGGTAATTTTAATTTGAGTTATATTAGTATTATCATAAGATAAAAGGTTAGTGTACATAGTCAATGATAATTGTAAGTGTAAAAATGATTCTATCACCTTTACACATATATATGAAGTACTGTTGTAATTGAAGCAAACAATTCATGTTCTTCAAATGGCGAATAATATTCTATTTAGAGACTGGCACATTTTTTCGTTTTCTTTCACTTCGGTCCGTGGTATAAGTGAACGTCGACGTAGAACAAACAACTCACAACTTAACTATCAATCTCAACCCTTATAATTATATACAACTGCCTCGGCCGCTTAAAATCTGCCAACCAATCCCAAAACGGGTGTTCTCACGTCAAACAATAAAGATCTATCGCACTAGGGCCTTAAAGGGTCTGGAGGGGCTAAAGGAACTACCTAAGGAGGTTGTAAAATTGTGGGAGGTAGGCTAAATCATTCCACACAGACCATCAGTAAATTATTACTTTCTTAATACTCTAAAATATTTCATCTTCGGAAGTTACAGTAAGCACCAATAGTGCCATCAAATTTCAATTAACTTGAAACATAACAACGGTAACACAATAAAAAAATACATATTTAAAAAAAAACTAATTCAAACTATAAATCTTTTTTAACTTAAACTTTTCCAGGAATATTGTGGTGGGGGGTTGATTTAAACTATAAACAAAAAAATCACATAAAATGTAAACTCGTAACAAACACGGTCAAGTAGCAAATTGGATGCAACTAGTAAATGTGTTGCTCGAAATCGAGCTATTTAATCTGCACTATCCCATGACATAATTAATTTGTTGTTTATTTTTAAATTATTTGTTATCTGTGGGGTGTTCCACACAAATCCAATATTGTGATTATCGCCAAAAACCACTTATATACAGCTGTTAAATTAGCAGATGTTTAAAATGCTTTATTTAATCCCAAAGCTTTTTAATTAGAAAATTTGAGATTTCAACGGTGAATAGCGCTTTTGTTTTCAGTCCGATTCTCACCAGCTTTTAGCGGAAACAACTAGAGAAGACCTATCCAACGACACCAAAAGCTTGAAATCGGTTAAAAATTGTAGAAAGAGTTCTCTACAAAAAAAAAAAAAAAAAAAAAAAAAAAAAAAACTTAGAGCATTAATTAAGGATAGATAACGGTTTTAATAACTTACTATAGTCCGTTTTTTTAAACCTGATCCTTCGCGGGAGAGATGGTGGAGGGGGTTTGTTTATACTTGCTACTATCCCATTGGCTGAAGCCTTTTAGTTTTTTTGTTGGTTTTGTTTTATTTCACTGTTACATACCAGCTGGTAATTTTACATCACAACATAATGTGTATCAGTTTACAATATTATTGGTAGCAGTTGTTTTTTAATCAGTTTACTTTAGAACTGTTACTTCTTAACAAGGAATAGGTTTGGCTTAAAAATATATCAGCTGACTAGGAGTTACTGAAGGATATTATAATTTATTTAAAACGTTATTTGAGGAAATCTGATATTCGACAAACGTTTGTCACGAGTTTAATTGTGTTGTTTACAGTTTAAATTGTTTGTTTACAGTTTAAACCCCTCCCCCACCCCAATTTTCTAGAGAAGTATCAGGTTTAAAAAAACGGACTATAGTATACGTGTTGCTCGAAATTGAGCAATTTATTTAGATACAATACAAATGTTACTTATAGTTTTAAATCAATTACATCCAACCAATCAAATATTGTGAATATCTGTAATCACAAAAACCTACATGTATTTACAGCTGAACAATAACAGATGTTTAAAATGGTTGATTCAATCAAAATGGTATTTTAATGGGAAATTTTGAGATTTAACTGGTGGATAGCGCCTTTATTTTCAGTCCGATTCTCATAGGTTTTTGGCGGAAACAACTACAGACAAAGCCGTATCCAACGACACAAAAAACTTGAAAATCGGTTGAAAATTGTAGGAGTAGTTCTCAAGACAAAAAACCCCTTAGCGTATTAAATAAGATATTAAGATAATAGCGTATTAAGTATAGATGTTATTTTTCAGAGAGTCCAAGTCAGCTGTTATGTTTCTAAGCCAAACCTATGCCTTGTTAAACTTAACAGTTTTCAAGTAAATTGATAAATAACAACTGTTACAAATCATGATGTAAAGGACTACTCATAGGTGTGATACTGCGCAGGTTTGATGACGTCAGTTTCGAGAGTTATCAGCTGTTATTAAATTATGTTTATAAACAATCAAAAATCAAAATCAAATGTTTACCAGCCGTTCTTGGTGATGTGTTTTTCTGTTTGTTTGTAGGAAAATGTTTAAGTTTTTCACGTTTAATTGAGTTTTAGGGCTTAGACCTACATTAAAGAAATGTTTGCCTATTTTCTCACCTCAATCAAACTGACCAACTGTCTTATTTATTAACTTCAAAACTGAAACAGGACGTCTTAGAAAACCTCGTTTCCTACATAAGAGCTAATATGATGCAGTTACGATCACCCCCCCCCAGACGCACTGCAGTTTCTCTACAGAATACGTTGGTACATCATTGGCAAACACTCATCTAACATTTTCAACTTAAAATATAACGTTGAGCCTGACGAAAAAACGTGTTTGAGTGCTAGAGTACGAAATGGCCATCGTCTGAAATAGATATACTGAAAAGAAGTGTCAAACAGCGAATATTCTCAACTGTGTTGAGTCATAATTGTGAGAACGACCAATTCAAAGAGGAATCATTCAGAAACATACAATTATTCTCAGAGAGTATGTTTTCAGAAGACGCATTTAATTATGTTGCCGTCTACGTGGCTTAAAACAGTGTCCCAACTTAGGAAGATTCTCTTATGAGCACTTAAAAAGCAGCTTATTTACGTGGAGAAGAAATGTCTTGGATTGAGACTGTGTCAAAGGGGGGTTTGTGTGTACCGGACAGTAACTTTTTTGAAAGCTGCATTATTTGTGGAGGACGTTTTTAATAGAGGTCACGGAATAAATAATGTTTGTATCGAAAACAGATTGTTAAAAAAGTTTGTTTACTTCCTAAACGAATGATAACAGACTTTGGAGTGCCGGACGAGGCTGTTATTAGACTAATTCGAATTAGGACTTATCTCAGAGTAAGACACCTAAACTAAACAAATCTCATGAAAACCTTGATGACATTAGTAAAATGAAGAAGTTGAAAGAGTAATCAATGTTATACCATTTAGCCTTTGTTTTTCAAATAGACGATTTTTTTAGTTTTGTAATAAAAAGTTGGTATATATGCTCGTTTTTAAAATTATTTGTTATTAGTTAAGTTTGTTTTCCTAAACACCATAACACAAGAGATAGACACCAAATAACTTTAAGTTATTTTGATTTTATGAAACTTATATTTTAAAACATAAGTTTTTTATAGTTAGCCTATATAACCTATATTCTAAAAAATCAACGTGTTGAATGACAAAAGCACTATAAAATTGCATTGAAAAAATACTCTATTAGGCCGTACCGATTTAACACTGAAAAGATTAGTTACTATTGACAAAGGTCTGAATTAACCTAAGAAGCATGAGAGTTTCTCTTTCTTCTCAGTTTACAAGGTCTGTAAAAATATTCCGTACTGTGTTTTGCAACGTTAAATTTTACGACGAGGCAGAATGATTGTAGAATAATGTAAAATATTTTTAAAAGTATCTGCCGCATTTTAAAGCCACTTAAAATACACTTTTAGGTATACCTACTCAATAGTGAATGACGAAGAACTTTCCTAAATTATGTTCTAAGTTATTTTGTTTTTGCTCACAATATCATTTTAGTTTCAAAGTTAACTGCGCTGTAATTATTTATGTAGGAATTTTATTCTATGCTTAAAGACCTACAATAATTTTAGTTTATAAAAAAATGTTTTTCTTAGTAAAATATACTATCCTTAAATTTAAACCATCTGAAATTTAATAAAACATAACAATTTATTAAAAGAACAAAAATACAGTATAAAACAAAATGACCCCGATTGCTTTAATAAACTTAAATGAAAACAAGAGTAAATTATTTAAACTTTTTGAAAGAAAAAGGAAAGTTTATCTTAAGGCATTTATTAGTAGCATAACGTTGCGTATACGGCCCTTACAAGGTGTCTAACCTATTAGTTAATGAAAACAAACACTTGAGTAAAACCTGATCACATGTTTAAAATCAAAACAAATGACGTCAACTTCGAGGGATGCGCAGAACGAACCAATTTTCGTCTCCGTAGGAACACACCTATGTGTAGTCCTTTCATCATGGTTACAAATAATATTACAAAAGTGGTACACAATGTGTTTACTACAATGTATGTGCTACAATGTGTGTGGTACAGAGTGTAAAATTACCAGCTAATATGCAACAGTGAAATAATAAAATAAAATAATAAAAATAAAAAAAAAACAACGACAACAAACCAAAAGGCTTTAGTCAAAGCAATGTTTAT
Organism: Neoaliturus tenellus; assembly: GCA_030545055.2. Classification (NCBI taxonomy): domain Eukaryota; kingdom Metazoa; phylum Arthropoda; class Insecta; order Hemiptera; family Cicadellidae; genus Neoaliturus; species Neoaliturus tenellus. The sequence goes on along the minus strand of CM061532.1, from coordinate 3,119,190 downwards.
TACCAAGGATAAACAAACCATTCCTCCATTTGGTCTTCCTATATAATGGTCACTCCCACGAAGGATCTGGTTTAAAAGGGAAACGGACACTGTGCCAGCTCATCGTTATCGGTCGGGGTCATAAAAAATGTCAATATGTATCCATCTCGCGGCTACTGAGCCAGTTGCCAGGTAGACCCGCATTGGGGTTGGGGGAGAGAGAGGACGACGCCGACGCTGGGAGAGGGGCCGGATGGTCCAGTGTAATACGTTTCTTAGAACCCGTGCCCGTGGCTAAACAATGAGGGAAGATGATTTCAATGATTTAAAACTGAATGTAACTTTTGTATTGTATCAAAATGAATTGCTCGATGTCTAGCAACACGTGCACTAGGGATTACTTAAAGGATCATTTATAAACAGCTGTTATTATTAAATTATTGAGGGAATAAAAAAAAAGATTAGTAATAAAAAACTAGACTATACTATAGACTTGTGAACGAGCTAAACTTTACAGGGATTGAACGCAGTGAACGAGCTCACCTGAAGGGCAAAATATTTCTCATGTTGGCATTGCGAAGCATGCCGGGTCAGCTAGTATTAATTAATTAAAGATTACGAAGAAATAAGACTTTTTCTCGTGTAGACTTGTATTTATATTATTTTTATACCAGAACTAAGTAATTTGCAAAGTGTAAAAACTTTATTTTAATCTGGAAAACTTGCGTCTAGTCTCACTTCATTTACGCGTATTATATTTCATTACTTTATTTTATAATGATTTTATATTAGAGCTTGTATAAAATTTTGTATGACTCATACTTGTTTAAATAGTTTTTATAAATAAACAATTTTTACCTTTAAAATGTTATTTTTATTCTTTGGTATTTTTTTGTGATAGAAAAATTAACCAAGCAGACCACTTATCCTCAAGGATGGGAATTTGATACGGTAATTTTTCAATTGTATAGTACTGTATTAACTGAGTAAACAGCAATTATATAAGTAAAATATTGTATTTATTTTTCATTCTAAAACAGAAAAAAATTTGAATATATATGAACTTAAACGTTTTTCTTTAAAAAGTTACATGATTTACATTACTCTCTATTTGAATCGTGTGTAAATTTATACTAAGGCTCGCTGGTTTTAGATGTGTCATCATTATGTCTGCATTAAATGGATCAACAGACTCAACAGAATCAACAGACTCATGTAGTCTTGTTTTTCATTATTACAGTATAATGACAGTTGCTTGTACATTTACAGTAATCTTATTTTTGTTCAAGATAATTTAAACGATTTCATTAATCAAAGCTTTGTTCATAATCATAATACAAGATATGGTGAAGACCTGCTTAAACCGAATATTAGAATTGATAAATATCTCAAGAGCTATAAGTATCAAGAAATTCTGCTTTTGAACAAGTTGCCACTTAATGATATTCTATTACCAATAGAAAGAAATTTTTTAATGTTATTGCCAAGTGGCTTAAGAGTAGAGTTTCTCATACAGTGGATGAATCTTAGCACTGTACATACAGACATTCAATATACTGATGTTATGAAGATTTGACAATGCCCTTTGTATATTAAAGGCAAATGAACTTCTTGATTCTCAATTAATCAGCTGCTAAAAAAAAAAAAATAAGTAACTTTAAACAATTCAAGAATCAAAACGTATTTATGCTAATTTTTTAGTTTTTATTCCATCAACTGAAGATTCAATAGTATAACTCTGAATTATTTTTTCATTCCATTAAAACAAAAATTTATTATAATTATATACGTTTTTGGTACTATCCATAATAAACCAAATTCTTTTGAGCTTTTGCTCTTCTACTTCATTTAGACAAATACCTCTTGTTTTTACAATCAGCTGTTTGAAGGGTTGTAAAATAAATTTATAAGAGTTTTTAAATTTCGATCTTTGTAATATGAGGAAATAAGTTGACGTTAAGTAAATGAAATCAGCTAAAATAACAAAGTTTTTCTTTTATTTGATACAAACTGCATGTAATTTGGTCCAGTAGAAGTCTCAGACAAACTGTCCATAGTAGTGAATAATTTTACTTTTCCCCATGTTTATAAGATAATTTTCATTTTTGACCAATTTAACGTAAATCCTTTTTAAATACATTAAAACCTGGTAGTGAAGGACAGAAAAATAGTATAGGAACACTAATATAAGACAAACTATTAGGACACTAGTAGGAACAACTAGTAGGCAAACTAATAAAGGACACAGCGGTTGTGAGGGTTGTTTTGGCACATCCCCCAGGTAAATTGGCCCCTCAGAAGAACTGTCCAAAGGTGTTTTTTACCCTACGGTTTTATATGGATATTAGACTGCACAGCGTAAATGCTGTGGAGGAGCACAAGTCCCCTAGTTAGATTAAATTCAATTTTTTCCGACTTTTCGTTCATAGCGGCGAAACTACCGATTTTCGTATGTTTGGAAACAGTATCATTGAATTCCTCAGGTGTGAAAACATACTACCCAGACCAATTAATTGTAAGAATCAAGCAAGCGGTTCCTGAGATATGAATTAAATTGAATTTTTCCGACTTTTCGTTCATAGCGGCGAAACTATCGATTTACGTATGTTTGGAACCAGTATCATTGAATTCCTCAGGTGTGAAAACATACTATTAGACTCATTAATTGTAAGAATCGAGCTAGCGGTTCCTGAGTTATGAATTTAATTGAATTTTTCCGACTTTTCGTTCATAGCGGCGAAACTATCGAATTTAGTATGTTTGGAACCAGTATCATTGAATTCCTGTTGCGCCATTTTACCCATAATAAACTCGCTTTTCTCCCTAGAGATAAAAATTACTATTTATACAGGGATTTTCAATTTACATAAAATAACCATATTAATCGTGAAACGCAAATGAGCACAGAAACCCCGCTTTTCGCCATAGCGATAAAAATTACTATTTACAGGGATTTTCCCACAATTTAAATAACAACATACCGTACCTAACATTTATTTTTAATTTTAAATGAATTAGTAACAACGTGGCAGCAAAAGATGGGGAACAGGACGACCATCGGCGCACCTCGACCCTGCCCCTCCGAGGGTCGACGGTAATCCGCAGTGGAATGTCCTGACCATCGGCGCAGCTCGACTTCTCCCGCAAACTATAATTCCTTTTGGAAATTGAATTTATTATTTTACATTTTCAACAATATAATTGATCAAATGTCGTAACGTCTATCTTCACTTCCATGATGTAAGTAAAAATTAGTTGTTTATAATAGAATACTGTACTACTATCTCCTATGATTGGATTGTTTTTGAAGAATCACATTATAAACTAAATAATATTCACAGATAATTGAGTTTTTGTTTTTAATTTAGAATCTTGTATGAGATCAGGTACTGGTCCAAGACTGATTGACACTTTCTTCTTTTCATTTTTCATTTTTCTACCTAGCCTAGCACAATTTTGTCTCCCTACCAAGAACCATAGTTAAACCTATCGATCTGAATATAGAACTGCAGTCCGCCATCTTGATTCTAACCAGTCGGTCTGAAGATGGCGTCATGGAACGCCGAAATATATTACCTGTATGTTAATGTAATGAAATGAAGTGTTGTATGACGAAAATTGTGTTTTTAATTTAATGATATAATTGACAAAGAAGGTTACAAAAAGCATAATTGAAACCTCTACAGTCTACACAATCGTAATTGATCATGAATCAGACAAATAACTGTAGCAGATATGTTACTAAACAAAAAAACTGCTAAATAAATAAGCAGTATAAGAAAAAGTAATGACAGCAGAATGACGAATGATTGTACAATTCAAACAATCTTAAAGCACGTGTTTACTGAACTATGCTAAATTGAAACAAATATGTCCATAGTTTACTTTAACCTTCTAGCCCCTCAAATTGAGTAAAATTAACGTTGGTCGTGTGTGCGTAACTCGGCTTAAACTCGTCAAATTTAAACGATTTATATCTCAAACGTAAGACCGTATTTCACTGAGGTTCTTAGACCATAAAAACCATGCACCTCATTTGGAACTCTTCAAAAAGCAATCTTAAAACATGACTCCAAAAAGAAACTCCCATATGAGGAGTGCATGTGGAAGAATATCTTTTGCGTATAAGTTGAGTTATGCGAAAGGTGAAAGTATGCTGATGTTGTTTGCGTCATCTTCATGTGAATACCTTTAATTTTTAACATAAAACTTTCAGATCGGTGAAATATAACTGCCGGATGGACTCGGAAACGAGTTTATGAATTCTTTCAATCTAAAATATATTATTTGTTAATATTGGGGTTTAGTAACTTACTTTTGGTTTGTTTGTTAATACTCATCCTCATTATAATTTATTATTTTACGTTCAAAAGCTGGAATCAAAAGTGGTTCTATAAGATCTCTTTGTCCAGATTCCATCTGCTACTACGGTCAGCAACAGAACGCCCTCTTTGTCAATACCTCCACGATCCCTTGCGAGACTTATTTCTTCTTCAGCAGCCTTTTCATTTCTGATAGCGCTGTTAACTGCCATCAGTTTGCTACTTTTTTATTGGTGGTTTGGTAATAAGCAAAGAAATTTTCTTGTTCTTAAGCTCATTTCATTTGTCTTACACGAAACTATATATAAAGCACGATTTTGTATTGTTTTCAAAAACTCAATTACAAGATTACTTTCCCTACTAACTTTTGCAAAGGCAATATTTAGGTAAGCTATACAGAAGCAGAATTGTATGTTACGAGAGTAAAACATTTAAGGGAGCTTCATCCTTTGATAATATAGATTAATAGGTTACAACTAACTGTGGATGTTGCCTAACGGGCTTCTGTTCGAATCCAGCTTTCCGCTGGTTTCCTTTCAAACCGACTAAATCTTTCGCCTTAAAAAATATTCACGGGCTGAAAATGTACCTCTTTTCGGTCTGTTTCTCGGTATAAAAATTTTACCATGAATACAGTATTAATAAAATTGCTCACTAAATCTTAATTTATCATAAAAATATTTACATCATCTTCTAATAATACCTCACCTCTTTCTGTTAATTTAATGTTCTGTAAATTACCTCTAAACAGCTCAAAATCTAACACTGATTTATTGGGCTCACGCAATACATTATTTATCACCCTATTTGATTACCATTTAAAGATTGATCCAATTTTTCCAATATGCCCTATTACAAAACTATGAACAGAGACGAATATTTTAACTCCTCAAACGTTCAAATTGGTCCAGAAATAAGTGAAAAGTTGTGTTAAAAAAAACTGCTTCACGTATTACCGTATATAGATAGGTACATAGATATATATAGGTGCATGTAGGTAGATGTATATAGGTGCAGAGATACATATATTGATAGATGGATATTTATTTGTCGTAGAATAGGATGCAGAAAACCGGGTGACATTATCTCAGTTCGTTTGTGCACGAGAGCTGAAGGAAGCGAGTGGTGCGTACAGAGTAGATATAACGGACCCGTAGAGTAAGTGGACCTCTTTTCCAATATATAACGTATTTAATATAAAACGGCTCATAGAGCCTATGGCCCTATTTTATAATTTTATTTAATATTAATTGGAGAAGGTTCATAGACTCTATGGCCCTATTTTATAATTTTATTTAATACTATTTTGAAAAGGTTCATAGACTCTATGAGCCAGTAGATGCTTTGGACCAATATACTTAATTTAAATGGGTTCATAGGCTCTATGACCCTCTTAAAAATTATTAAATATTACTAGGGTTCATAGAGCCTATGATCGGTAGAGTAAGTGGCCCCATGTTATATTTTATTTAATATTAAGAAGGGCCATAGAGTCTATGAACCAGTAGAGCAAATGGACCTCCTTATATATTAAATATTATTAAAATGGGGCCATAGAGCCTATGATCGGTAGAGTAAACGGGCTGTCCCCTTTATCGCGATAGAGATTGGTTTTTTTCTATACAGGGTGAACAACTTAACTGTGCCACCATTGGTATATCCTAAACTATGAGATTTAGAGAAAACTTTAAATGGGGAACATCACCTATTTTTTTAAGGCAATAAAAAATATGAATTCCATTTTCTTCTAAATGGCTGCCATTTTCCAATATGGCGGCCAACTTTAAAATTTCTTATGGGAACCCCCATATTTTATGGTGTTTTTGAAATGTACAAGTAATTTTAAAACATATTTATCCTTTGACATTCTCTAAAACTAACGGTTAGGGAGCTACAGGTAATTAGGTAAACTTTATCTGTCCATAACTCCAAAACCATTCAGTAAAATAAAAAATACTCAAGAATAACAATGTCTTAAAATTATGTTTGAAGAATATTTCACACATTACAATTATCATTTACGCATAAATTAACTTACTTCCAATATGGTGGCCAAAAATTAAAAGTCAATAAAAATTGATGTTATTATAAAAAAATGGCATTAAAACAAAATTTTAAGACATTTTTATTCTTGAGTATTTTTTATTTTACTGAGTAGTTTCGGAGTTATGGACAGATAAAGTTTGGTCCATGTTATTCTTATGTATCTAAAAATGAACTTTAATTACCTGTAGCTCCCTAACCGATAGTTTTAGAGAAAATTTTTAAAGCATAAAAATGTTTTAAAATTACATGTACATTTAAAAAACATCATAAAATATAGGGTGTCCCATAAGAAATTTTAAAGTTGGCCGCCATATTGGAAAATGGTGGCCATTTAAAAGAAAATGGAATTCATATTTTTTATTCCCTTAAAAAATAGGTGATGTTCCCCATTTAAAGTTTTCTCTAAATCTTGTAGTTTAGGATATGTCAATGGTGGCACAGTTAAGTTGTTCACCCTTTATACTTACTTAACCTTAATAAACCTTAATTTTAATCATTAACGAAATATTTTTCTAACCTGAATTTGCTCCCATGTATGTTGCTAAGACAACAACCAATGCAAGAGAGGCGAACACGGCCCTGGAAATTACAATTATGACATGTAGATAATGGTATAGTACAAGTCGCAGAAATTGAAAAATTTACATACTTGTAGACAATGTCTATGATACCACTTATTTTGCATTTTGGGTGTATTTACGCCAGTGGCATTTTTTAATGTTTTGACGGGGAACAGTCCAAACCCCAGACTTGTTACTATTTAAAATCGACCAGTTGTTATAAAGCATCATTAATTAGCCCATTGACAAATGACAACTGGGTCCTGAATTTGAACCTTAAAAAAGCTACTAACTTTATCTCAGGATCGAACAGGCAACCTTTTGTTACGAAAGCCACCGTGGTGAGTGGAGGGGGTCAACATATGATGAGCCCGTGACTCCCAGCGGGCCGAGGGTGTGCTGATACTTACATGGCACAGTAGTCCTTGGTCCTGAACGGGAGGCCGTCCGCGGAGGAGCGGCTGATTCGTGGGATGTCCGTGGAGAGGTGGAGGAGGTCGAGGTTACTATGTGGCAGTGACTCCAGCGGGCCGAGGGTGTGGGGATACTTACATGGCACAGTAGTCCTTGGTCCTGAACGGGAGGCCGTCCGTAGAGGAGCGGCTGATTCGTGGGATGTCCGTGGAGAGGTGGAGGAGGTCGAGGTTACTATGTGGCAGTGACTCCCAGCGGGCCGAGGGTGTGTTGATACTTACATGGCACAGTAGTCCTTGGTCTGAACGGGAGGCTGTTCGCGGAAGAGCAGCTGATCCGTGGGATGTCCGTGGAGAGGTGGAGTAGGTCGAGGTTACTATGTGGCAGTGACTCCCAGCGAGCCGAGGGTGTGGGGATACTTACATGGCACAGTAGTCCTTGGTCTGAACGGGAGGCTGTTCGCGGAAGAGCAGCTGATCCGTGGGATGTCCGTGGAGAGGTGGAGTAGGTCGAGGTTACTATGTGGCAGTGACTCCCAGTGGGCCGAGGGTGTGGGGATACTTACATGGCACAGTAGTCCTTGGTCCTGAACGGGAGGCTGTTCGCGGAAGAGCAGCTGATCCGTGGGATGTCCGTGGAGAGGTGGAGGGGGTCGAAGTATGACGTGGCAGTGACTAGAAGCGGACCGAAGGTGCGTTCTACGTGGGTTAACACGTCGCGGTCAGAGCACGACGACGGAACGCACAGCGACAACATCACGTCCACCGGGCTAAATGGCATACCCTGCAGAAAGAATCATATCTAAGTTTTATAATTAATTGGATTGGAGAAAGCAACAAATTCTATGGAGTAATTGGTAATGCGTGGAAGATGCTCCACGTCCAAGAATATAATTAGTAAAACCTGAGGAAACCGCCACATCGCATTGGGGATATGTGGTAGGATTTGTAGGAATCGTCTTACCCAAGGGCAAAGTAAAAAGTCTAAACAAAACCTCACATCATCAGCAATAAGTAGCAAATCTTTGAGGAATCTTGAGGAAGCGCATGTTCGAATGGGGATTAAAAAGTCCATTTCGTTTCTGGATTCACCCCCCTAGCTTTAGTTTTTTTTTAGGGGGTGTTTTAAAAAGTTGACTTACTTTCATATAAGGTTTTTAAATCGTGAATTGTAATTAATTATATTTTGATTCCTTCAAATGATATCTTAAGTCTGATTTAAATAAAAAAATATCGTCTGTCACTGCATGTAAACATGAATAGCATTGTAAACTAAAAAAAAACATTGGTCAATAGTAAAAGCATGGTCTTCAGGTAACCTCCCTTCAATCCCTTTTCCTTAAGTAGCCGACAGATCACCTCCAGAAATTAATACTAATTCCATCACAGTTTCTGGTTTATACACTAATTTGACGTAGAAGTGAAATTGGAAAATAAATGTACTTTATGTTAGGCTTATGAAGCACTTACCTTGCGACTGATTGCATCAGATATCTCAGGAGGGAGAAAACCATCCGTTTCAATGACACAGTGTTGGCCTCGGAATAACTTATTTGGCTCATCAACGCTAATACATTGACTGTAGTGCCCTAAGTGAACAAGATTGCCATCAAGGATCCCAGACTGGATCTTACTGCTGGCATCCACCACTGAAAGTTAACATTTAAAGGAAGTGTATCTAATTTTAAAAGACTACAAGAGTCATAACTAAATATATAGGGTATCCGTAACTTTCATTACAGCGCTACATAGCGGAATTGCTTAAGTAAAGATCAGATCATTTCTCCAAAGGAACATGGTCAACGGCGCTAAGTAGCTCGTCTATCTGTCTTAAATAACTCCACAACAGTTTGAGTTATACCTTTGATATTTCCTACAAGTTAGTGTCTTATTTAGGAATATTTTGTGTGGGTACAGTACTTAAAATTTGAAACTTGTTATATATAAGCCACTATTTTACAGTGCGCTGCGGTGGATAGGTTATTTTTTATAGATAGGTTAGAAATACTTCCAATAACTCAAAAACAAATCACATCATAGCGACTAATGATAATTCTGGCTATAAGGACAGCGATAAATAGCACAAGGCCAGGTCGCTGATAGGAGTATCCATCCTCCACAACGTGGTGATTGGTAAAGTGATTATTGACTTTGTGTGTTATTGTCACCCTAAATAACTTTTCAAAGGGTTTTTGAAATCAATAACATAATTAACCTGAATTGGGTGAGTCGGTGGCGTAGTGGTTAGCGCGCCGGACTTCGGGACCATGGCAGCGATGTCGTGGGTTCGAATCCGCTTTCTGCCAGTGACTTTTATCATTACCTTTCACCTTGTACTGTACCGGCTCACCCCCTTACTTTGTCTAATACGATCCACGCACAGATCAATAGTCTATGTGGACGGGTCAAAGTAAGGCAAAAAGAGGTCCGCCAACCTCTTTTTAAAAAAGAAAAAAAAGAAGAAAGAATATTACTTACTTCTAAGAGCCCAAATTTCGTTTTGAGAGTCCAAAAAGTTTTGTAGCAAGTGCAGACTGTGGTTACGACAGACTTCAGATTCAGCGTTGATAGGTATCAGCAGTGAGCCGAAGTGTCGATATAGTCGGTCAAACTGGTCATCCGGAAGTGGCACCAGGAACTGACGGACCTCCGACATCCTCTGTCTCACTACGTCACCGTGCCAGGACACCAAGTCATCGTCTGCAACACACCAGCAATGATCCGAGGTAATGGTACAGTCAGTTCCAATTATCATCCGGAAGTTTCACCAGGAACTGACGGACCTTCGACATCCTCTGTCTCACTACGTCACCATGCCGGGTCACCAAGTCATCGTCTGCAACACATCAGCAATGATCCAAGGTAATGGTACAGTCAGTTCCAATTATCATCCGGAAGTGGCACCATGAACTGGCGGACCTCCGACATCCTCTGTCTCACTACGTCACCATGCCAGGACACCAAGTCATCGTCTGCAACACACCAGCAATGATCCGAGGTAATGGTACAGTCAGTTCCAATTATCATCCGGAAGTGGCACCATGAACTGACGGACCTCCGACATCCTCTGTCTCACTACGTCACCATTCCGGGGCACCAAGTCATCGTCTGCAACACACCAGCAATGATCCAAGGTAATGGTACAGTAAGTTCCAATTATCATCCGGAAGTGGCACCATGAACTGACGGACCTCCGACATCCTCTGTCTCACTACGTCACCATTCCGGGGCACCAAGTCATCGTCTGCAACACACCAGCAATGATCCAAGGTAATGGTACAGTCAGTTCCAATTATCATCCGGAAGTGGCACCATGAACTGATGGACCTCCGACATCCTCTGTCTCACTACGTCACCATGCCGGGGCACTAAGTCATCGTCTGCAACACACCAGCAATGATCCAAGGTAATGGTACAGTCAGTTTCAATTATCATCCGGAAGTGGCACCACGAACTGATGGACCTCCGACATCCTCTGTCTCACTACGTCACCATGCCGCGACACCAAGTCATCGTCTGCAACACACCAGCAATGATCCAAGGTAATGGTACAGTCAGTTACAATTATCATCCGGAAGTGGCACCATGAACTGATGGACCTCCGACATCCTCTGTCTCACTACGTCACCATGCCGGGTCACCAAGTCATCGTCTGCAACACACCATCAATGATCCGAGGTAATGGTACAGTCAGTTACAATTATCATCATGAAGTGGCACCATGAACTGCCGGACCTCCGACATCCTCTGTCTCACTACGTCACCATGCCGGGTCACCAAGTCATCGTCTGCAACACACCAGCAATGATCCGAGGTAATGGTACAGTCAGTTCCAATTATCATCCGGAAGTTTCACCAGGAACTGACGGACCTCCGACATCCTCTGTCTCACTACGTCACCGTGCCGGGACACCAAGTCATCGTCTGCAACACACCTGCAATGATCCGAGGTAATGGTACAGTCAGTTCCAATTATCATCCGGAAGTGGCACCAGGAACTGGCGGACCTCCGACATCCTCTGTCTCACTACGTCACCATGCCGGGTCACCAAGTCATCGTCTGCAACACACCAGCAATGATCCGAGGTAATGGTACAGTCAGTTCCAATTATCATCCGGAAGTGGCACCATGAACTGATGGACCTCCGACATCCTCTGTCTCACTACGTCACCATGCCGGGGCACCAAGTCATCGTCTGCAACACACCAGCAATGATCCAAGGTAATGGTACAGTCAGTTCCAATTATCATCCGGAAGTGGCACCATGAACTGATGGACCTCCGACATCCTCTGTCTCACTACGTCACCATGCCGGGGCACCAAGTCATCGTCTGCAACACACCGGCAGTTAGCCGAGGTGACCAACGGTCATCGGTATCACTGGTCAACCGAAAGTGATATTCTTAGTTTAAGATACAACAACAAACGGTTAGGTGTAAACGATCACTTTAAGGGATTATTTAGCCAATCAACTTTACAGAATGAGTCAGTACAGGTTCTGAGAAAATTGGTTGACGAGACAGAAAACCATTTAAGGACACATAAATCTCAAGGTGAAAATGTAGAATACTCGGATACCATTCTATAGTGTTCACAGTCCGTACCAAATTTGACAGTGAAACCCGGAAGCAGTAGGAAATGACTAAAAATATCTGAACTTCCCAGATTTAATTAATTGAAATTATTTCTCATTCAAGGGACTAACGCTTCGCAGCCCTAAAGCAAAATATCGAAATCATCTTCCACCTCCATTTTTCCATCTATGGAAATATCTTTCCATCAGTCAGAGGAACATTATTCATCAGCCAGATAACTAACTATTTCTGTGTCATGTGTGAAAATCACAAATAAATTTCATAAAATGACTGAATAAAACATGATAGACTACGTCTTAAACTATGTTTCAACTGTCCAAAACCACATCGTTCTGCTTCTGAAAATTACAATTCTAAGTCTTGCAATAAGAACCATCATATACTCATTCACATTGATAAACATAATCAGTCACGTATTTTGCACAAATTTGCATTTACTTGCATTTGTTTGTTTCTAGGAATTATGTGAAGAAGATATTTACATTTTGTATTTTGAAGGGTCTTATTTTTAAATGCTCTCTTAAGAGGCAAAACCTCAATAAACTATTTTCAGAGTTTTAATGTTACTATTAATAACAACATCAATAATTTTTTTTACTGGTTATCATAAAATATACATAGCAATACTTAAAACAAACTACAATGAAAATAAACTAGTGTTAATTTAAACTAGAATGTAAAAAATCTTAGTTACACGACTTTTAAATTGTACATAGTATGATTGAATTTTTATGAAGGCTAAGGACACAAAAAATCGTAAAAATTAAACATTTCAGAATTGTATATAAGCTTACTTACCAATTTTCAATCCTTCAAGGTCATTCATCAACCATGTCTGTAAAAGGAATTAACAAGTTAAGGTATCTCTGCAACAACTTTGAAATTTATAGCGTTGTGTGCTGGAATAATACTTTTATTACGAAACAATTTTTACTCATAAAAATTAAAATAATCAATCTTTTCCAATATAATTTTAAAGAAATCACAGAGGAAAATCCCTAAAAGATGCATTTTAACAAATTTGTGTCAACTATTAAGGATGCATGGGGGCGGAGCCCCCGTCAAGCCGTAGGCGAGTCTATCTTTAGAATTCTGTAAGCGAAAATGTTTGAGCAAAATTGTGAGCGGTTCATAAAAGGTAGGTTGACCCGAGGGGTCTCAAATTAAAGATCTAAGTCCCATTAATGAGGGTAAAACATTGGTATATCCATTAAAATACCAGGAAATGAGAAATAACGTAAATGGCTTTCATAACCCATGGTCATTTGATAAAATGCCTACTTTGTACACATTAGAACATGTGTGTATTTTAAGTCGAGAGCCAGATGGTGACAATGAATGAAGAAGATCTAAAGCAAACCACTTAAAGTGCCAATACTATGATGGTGTTACGGGATTATGTGTTCTAAGCAATAACACTGGGATATTTTAGCAACTAACTATAATTTACAGTATTACAAATACAATTATATATACATGCAAAATTTATACTAAATACCTAGCTAAACCTGAAAGTCACTAAAAGAATAAGAACATTGTTTTTCTTGACAAAGTATACTAACAAAAATTGAAACGATGAAATTGTAAAATGCTAAGCTTGATGAAATTCAGCATGACAGTAAAACGGGAAAGAGTAATAATTTGCAAACCAAGCAGGATTTCAAAAAAACAATCATGTATGTTTGGCGTTAGTGATACTTTTTAATTAGGAAAATACTGCTTCCACAATCTGACCAACCATATATAGCCTCGATTGGTCTGATTTTTGAGATATTTAAAAAGTGTTATACCTCTGGCTGGAATGTATGAAAACGCAAATTTGAAGTTCTAATTTTCCCCATGGAGGTCCCCCAGGACCCCACTTCCGGTCTGTGGTGGGTCCTGATGAATGTAGACTTGGGGCCCGGCCTGGCTCTTGCCAGCCCTGACTTATAGAACCAATAATCTGTTTACATATATGTTTACATGTCTTAACAAAAAATTATTAACTTTTCATAATTATATATATACACAGTATATAATATTTTAAATATAAAATACTCATGACCATATTTTTATCAATTTATTTTTCATATAAATAAGACATGTAACATCTTAAAATGTTCTTGCAGGCTTATTCTTCTTTATATTTAACAATTTAATTTACTTGTCCCCGTCACTGATATACAAAAGGGAGTACAAAAAGATGAATTAGATAAATTAGATAAACTATGAAGAAATTATAAATAAAAGACACAAAAAGAAATACCAATAATAAGTAAGGAGATGGAAATAAAGTGCAATAAAAATACCAAGAAAGACAAAAGCCATTTGGATACCGTGAATAATACATGCAGGAAAGACATATGAAATGGAACGAATGGTAATATCGTAAAATATCTATATAATTATTTCGGATTTTGTAATTAATTCATAGCCTACTATATTTTTAAAATTTATCAAAGAATGAACTATTATTGTAACCGGTATACTGTATCTATCTATTCTATATATATAATATGTGATGCCATTTTTTGTTAACACTACTCCTCCCTTTTTTCTGGACCAATTTTAATGTTTGAGGTGTCAAAAGAATGGTCTCAGTTCGTAGTTTTGCAATAAGGTTTTAGATTTTTTATATTTTAATTCTGAAGCCCACGGGAAGCCTTCAAAGTTCATTTTTGTCCATAAGATTAACATGGGGAACAATTTATATTGAATTGCTAAATGAAACAGCTGTTGATAGTTAAGCAAACAAACGCATTGTTAAAAGCGGAATGGAAGCAAATTGAATTGGTACTAAAATATCAACACAATTTCATTCTTTAATACGAGGAGTGTCTAATCTGAGGTTTTACCCTTTTCTCAAAATAAATGTAGCAGGTAGTTTTTGCTTGAAAGTTTTTTCTACACGTATCTATTTGGGCACGAAAATAAGTTTTGTAACTTAACCCTAGAAAATTCGTTTTTGTTTACGAAAGCAATTTTGGAAATTGAAATATTTGACATGGGTCTTATTGGTTGTCCGACTGGTATTGAAACAATAATGAAAGGTAACAAGTATTAAAATTGAATACTAAATTTGTGTACATGGGTTTTTAAACTTCTGTAAAATACACGGAAAAGGGATAGTTTGTTGTACTGTAAGTGTAATAACCTTTTTGTTTACTATCTTATATAATAAAAGAGTGCATTTAAGGGTCTAGAGGGAGAACTACGGAACGGATAGAGGCCGTTTTGGTGTCAATGGATTTCTCATGACCCCTAGATGATAGGCAAAATATGGTATCCCTCGGAAAATGCCTTATAAAGCCGCAAAATGAAAATTAGACCTTATTTAGACCAATCTAAGACGTGATTTTGTCGATTTGTTTACTGCTCCAGGTGATCCATATCTTACTTTGAAATTTGACACCACTGCTACTTTTCAAAGTGTTTTTGTAAACAAAACAGACAACTTTTCAATTCTATGATAATTGACAGATACAAATGAAATCAAGGACACGCAATGTTGAAGTGGTTTTTAAAGCAGTAAAATAAATATTTAACAGCTGATGCTTCAGTAAATTTTTTGCTATACTATAAAGAGAGTTTATTTAATATAGGTGATTGAATTTATGTATTTAAACTTTAATTTAATGTAATTTAAACGAGCTATTTATTAATATTTGTTTGCATATATTTTTTATCTATCAACTAATGAGCATTATGTTATGAAATATATAAACATAATATTTTGATTGTAAAATTCTCCAAACCGTATTTTAATCTATTAATCTTTGTTGAACTAAGTTATATAACGTCCTTATATTCTTATTTTCCATCCTTTTAAGGTCGTGTAGGCTTATGATTCTACATGTTTAACACTTGGTTTATTCATTGTTCCCACTGATATAAACAATGAAGTTAAAAAATGTGATAATGTGTAACCCTGAACTGGAAGAAACAAGTCTTGAAATATACAAGACGAAATACCAAGAATAAGATAAGGAGATGGAAATAAAGTGGAAACAAAAGACAGATAATAAACATTTCGAATAGTGTTTTAGTGAAGGTAAAAAAATACTATATGATTGACTTAGAGGATAATGCAGTAACACTTAGTACACCCAGGAATGTACTTCTATACCATTACGTGAAAAATTCAAGTCAGGACTTGAAAGCAAGATTCAATTAAATGCATAAACACTGTGGAAGAGCCCACAGAATGGTGCTCAGCGATGCCAAAACCTATAGGGGACGTTAGACTCATCGTGTATCTAACAAAATTAAACAAGAACGTAAGGAGCCAAAAATGCCAGATGTTTAGGACACACTACTTAATAAGATTGGTAAATCGCGAGTGTTTAACAAATAGGGTAAGATACGAACTCCAAATTCTGGCTAAAAATGGAAATAAGGTTAAATCACTAAATCACTATTTTGAGACAGGGACCTCAAAAACCTTTAATCATTATCTTTTTTTGTAAAGTCTCATAGGCCTACTACAAAGTTGGCCTTGCCTACTATAATGTAAAACTATATGATAGTAAGTATTATAAACTATTTAAACTTATAAACTATTAATGATACATAGAGATCACCTCCTGATCGAAATTAGACCAAATTTTGCGTTGATCTGGACCCAAGAAGTTTAAAAACAGTTTATAACTGAAACATCTGTTCTTCCTGTTTTTAACAGTGTTTTTACAACAGCTGTCTAATGATTCAATCAATTCTCCTTCCTCCAAAAGATTAACATTGAAACTTTGAAAGCCTGTGGGGCATAGGCCTGGAGTCCAACGTGAATTATAATATTATTCTGCTCATCTACAGGACTATACCTTTCTAACGGTATGCGCGGATTTCTCAGATAATGCACATGAGCTGAGAAGAAAGGAGGAAAAGAAACAGGCTTGCCTATTATAGAAGACTAGGAAATCGCCCACTGGTCGAATTTCGACTAAATATTTAGTTGATCTTAAGCTAATTAGTTAAATAAAAATATAGATAAAACTAACTGTTCTTCCTGATTTGCTATAATTTGTTATTACAACAGCTATTTCATGATTAATCAATTATCTCTCTCCCATAAGATTAACATTGAAACTTTCGAAGCTTGAAGGGCTTAGGCTCGGGGGCCGATGTGAATTAAAATACTATTCTGCTCAATTAAAGACACTACCATTCAAACGGTATGTGCGGGTTTCTTTTACGTTGCTCACTAGCTGAGAAAAAAGGAGGAAAAGAAAAATGCTTGAATATTAATATATAGGTAAATGTTCACATTGCTAAAGAAATGTAAATTGGAATACTATGTTGTCTGTGTATTAATAAATTCTGTGACCACTTTCAAAAGTGAACATCAAATTCATGAATAATCATCATGAAAATTACCCGTCATTTTTGACGGGCTGTTTGCTAGTTATAGTATAAACATGTTTCACGCAGAATGCTTCACATATTAAAAACCTGTGTAAAAGAGACAACATTAAAAAGTTTTTTACCTCAAGTATAGAAAATAAGCTTATTGCAAAAATGGTTTTTATAAAGAGAAATTTTAACCAAGATAAAAATGCTACTAAAATCAAAATGGACAACAACACAAAGATGTAGATTCTCTTAACTTTTGTGATTTCTTTATTTAAATTTTGTAATATCATGAAAAGTTAAGTTAAAGAGGATTTAGGCATAAATAGTAATGTGGACTCATTCACTATGTCATTGACTACCTCATACAGTAGTACTACAAAAACAGCCGCAGTGAGTGCTACATAACTCATACAGGACCGGGGAGTAATAAAATGTTGGTTTTTATTCTGTTGTCATTTACGTTTTATGTTTGATGAACTATGTGGATCCAACATCTGTGAATTTATTCTAAATTTTATACAAAGGCCCTAAGACATATCGACAAAAGTCATAATCTGAGCTAATTTAGACCTAAAATAACGAGCACCACATCTCAACACTATCACATTAGGAAGTTGGAGAAAAGGTTATGAAGATCGATCAATGAAAGACCAATAAATGTTCTATCTGATTTTCACTATAATGAAATTTTTTTAAAGCAACTCTGTCCATTATCATGGAGCAAAGTTTGATCACCAGGTACCCTAATAAATGCAGCGCATTGCGCTGCACAGGCCCCCTAGTCCTATATAACTTATCACATGGCTAAAAAAATAGAAAATTTAATTTTTAGGGGACAATGTAAAGTAAACCTTAACACACCCAAGACTGTATTTTTTACTATTGAGTGATCCAGTCAACTCAGAACTTGAAATCATGGTTAAATTAGATATTTTAAGTCCTGTGGAAGATCCCACAGACTGGTGCTCCGCGTTGGTGGTGGTACCAAAAACTAAGGGGATGTCAGACTCTGTTTGGATCTAACAAACTTAACAACAAGAACTTAAGGCTCCGGTCTACCGGTCTACCTGAGCCCGAACAACAATGATCAATGCCGCCTCGCGGCCGTAGCGCTGGGCGAGTTCGATGGCTGCAGAGGTTTACAGGGATCGTGTTTTAAAACTAACCTCTTAAGATAGAGATTGGAGGTTAACTTTTTTTAAGTAGAAAATAGTATCTAGTCAACTATCTTTTTAGAATTTTAAAATGAAATATATAATTTCAGCTATAACTGTCTAAAATCATCTGTTTTTCTCGATTTTTTACTGAAGTTTTCCATTAGTTTTGATGATACTACCAAAGTGAGATTACCAAAGTGTAACTAAGAAATTTTAGCACCGTTATTCTTCTTTAATATGACACCTTAGTTATAGATCTAGGCTGCATTTAGCTGAAAATAATAGGATTCTAAAAAAAACCCTTACATTTGCATCGAGAAAAATAGATGATTTTAGTCAGTTATAGCTAAAATTAGAAATTTTATTTAAAAATTCTTAAATGATACCCGACGAGATCCTTATTTCTACTTTTATAAAAAGTTAACAGCCAATCTCTATCTTAATTGATCAGTTTTAAAACACGATCCCTGTAAACCTCTGCATCTATAAAACTTGCCCCTAGAGAAAAACAGATAATTTTAGATAGTTATAACTGAAATTATAAATTTCATTTAAGAATTCTAAGAAGATAACCGACGAGATCCTTTTTTCTACTTTTAGAAAAAGTTAAGAGTCAATCTCTATCTTAATTGGTTAATTTTATAACACGATTCCCGTAAAACTCTGCATCCATAAAACTCGCCTAGCGCTACGGACGCGGCCGCGAGGCGGCATTCGGGGTCGGATAGACCGGAGCCGTAAGGAGAAAAAAACTCTAATTGTCAAAGGTTGAAGAATCACGTGGTCAGAAAAGTTATTCTCGGGTGTTAAGCAAATTATGTAGAAATTCCAGATTCTGGAAAATTAAATTGGACTCTGAGTCATCAAAATTATACCAATAATTGGCAAGACAACTGGAATGAAATAAAGGGAAATTAGGTTGAAAACCCGTTTATTAGCTTTGGTTGCTGTTAATTAGTTAATTTAAGATATGCCTACTATTTTGTAAAACCTTATAATAGTACCTTATGATAGTACGTAGCCTATAACACACACACACACACACACACACACACATATATATATATATATATATATATATATATATATATATATATATATATATATATATATAAAATAATAAATTAGGCTTAATATTTTTTCATATGATGTGTTTATGGAAAGTTTTAAGTTTTAATCGTATGTCGTCAGGATTTTCATAAATTTTGTGACCATTCAAACTTTTAAAAAAATCACATTTTTTAATAATCACCATAAAAATTTGCTGTCATTTATTTACGAGCTGTTACCTAGTATCTAGATATAGTGAGTTGGCCTTTATATAGAGGAACACCAATGGTATCACATTACATTCGTGCATGAATTTACAGTTCATAATTCGTATAAATAAATTACACACAAACTATTCGAAAAACGGATAAGACGCTAATCACAAATAAATGTGCGAGATACTCACAATTAAGAAGAGGGTTATTTTGTTCCTGTACATGTTTGCCGCGTACTATGAAGCACAATGAGTGTAAAATGCCAAATGTCTTTATCATTGTTTGCTGTAGATAGGCGTATTTCTTTCCCGAACAATTGTAATACTTGTTTCTACTAGTTGCTAAGCTTACATCGTGTAAAAAATTCCTAGTTGTCACACATAATATTTCAGTATCTGATTGAAAATGCAGTTTATTGTATGCAAGAAAATGTTCACAATTAATTAATGGAAAATTAAAAGACGACGGTTACAAACCTATACGAGTTGGTGGCAAATGGGTGCAGCTGGGTCATTTCACGATGACGTCACCGAAGATGACGTTATGATGCCGTCACAGAAGATGACGTTATGATGCCGTCACAGAAGATGACGTTATGATGACGTCACAAACGATGACGTTATGATGCCGTCACAGAAGATGACGTTATAATGACGTCACCGACAATGACGTTATGATGACGTCACCGACGATGACGTCACCAACGATGATGTTATGATGACGTCACAAACGATGACGTTATGATGCCGTCACAGAAGATGACGCTATGAGGCCGTCTCAGAATATGACGTTATGATGCCGTCACAAAAGATGACGTAATTAATAAATATCTGTTACAATTTACGTCACACAGATGACGGCTGATGACGTCATCACCACTGACGACACCAATATGACGTCAATGTCGTCATGTAGGCCAAGGTCACGATGAAAATTATCCTATACTAATACGAGCAATGTCTGAAGGGATATGTGTTCCAAGATCTCGAAATCTAGCGGTTAGATTTTGCTTGAACTTTGCATTTAAGAGTGTTTTGGCCTAAAAATAAGTTTAGAAACAGCCTTAATCCCAGGAAAAATCGAATTTAGTATATATTTATTTAAGTTTTAAAAACGTATTTTTTTACATTGGTCTTATTGGTTGCTATTTTGGTAACGAAATAACAACGAAGGTATACAAAAATAAAGGAACAGTAATGTTAAGCAGACCTTTTGAAACAGCAGTTAAATGTGAAGAGGTATAGTTGGTTGTTCGTAAAAATTTAATAGCTTTATTACTCAATATCAAAACTGAAATAAAACCAACGCGCAAGGCTCGGTTAACCTGGTACTTATATAAAATAAGGGCATATTTATGAAAAATTTTATCAAAATAATATGTTTTTTCTTGCAAATGCTGAAATCAGCCTGAGAGGGCAAACATTTAGCAAAAAAGTGCCAAAAAAATTGGAAATTTCATTAAATTATTTGTTAGTATTTAAGCTGTACTAGGGGTTACAATATAGTACGTATAATCTACTTATATAGGGTGTCCCAGGGTTCTCTGGAACCCTTTTGTATATTTGTTCCTTTCATCGAGACAAGAAAAAAAATCATACAAATAGGGATCTAAAATGAATGTGTTTAGGAGAGACCCTCGGAGAACCCGCGTTCGGTGATGGGTGGTAATCCACGCTGGGATCCCTGTGGTGCCAACTCGTTTGAACCGAAAGGATGGAGACGAACTCCTTTGAATACTGCGGAATTTGGCATTGACATTGCCCGGACTCCTCCCCCCTTAAAAGAGGTAGGGACCGGGGTTGGAAGAGGCTTCCAGGATTGCCAATAACCTACAAAGGAGAGTGAATGGAAATGGCGATAATCTGCACGCACATCCTCGTTCTTGTTTTTTTCTTTTTCTTTTTTTTTCCTTTTTTTAACTTTCCCATCCTTGGTTTATGCTCATACTAGAGTGCTTGTGGAACTTTCTTGCCGGCCAAAAGTGTTGATGACAAGGTGCCCCGTTGTAGGGGAGGCAGACCTTGATGTTGGACGCCAGTCCGGGCAGTGGAGGACTCAGGACCACACGCAGCAAGTGCAGGCCTGTAGGTGGCAGAAAGGGCCTGAAAGGGGTGGTTATGGGCGTGCCTGGCAGGTGGCCGGCCGCTACCGCGCTGAGGACTTCCAGACTGGGTGGGAGGTGTCACTCGTGTAGGTCGTAGACCCAGCGGCTGAGAAGGTGGTGATAAGGTTGGCGACGATGCGTGGTCGATGATGTGGTGATGGAGTCCCAGGGGGCCGGAGATCAGGCATCCACACGACATTTGATGTCCCATGTCCTCAGTGTCTCTTCACAACGGTGTCTGCATGTGTGGGAGGTGTGATCGACTACAACACTGGTCCTTAAGTTGCTGGGATCAGGTCCATGATGATATCACATTTCCTTTTCATGATGATAGCCTTTTCATACATTTCTTTGGTTAAAATATTGCTTCTATGTGTTTTTTTTTTTATTTACTTTTGGTCTATGGATGATTGTGCAGATTACAAAATCGCGGTAAAAGGTACGGTTCAAGTAACTGTAAACCCTGAAGGGGTGATCGAGTGCGGCAATCCTGACTAAGTCGGGTCAGGTGGTGATTGTGGAGTTGAGGGAAAAAAATTCAATGAGGAAATGTTCGGGAATGTCAATGCCATTTAAATATGGGAATCGCACGCAAGACCCAATCGGGGCCGATAATTGTCGAAATGCTGCGCGTAGCACCACGCTGAGTTGGGCAAGATCTCAAGTGTGGGTGGATTTCGTTTGGTTCCATGAGAAATTTAACGAGTTTGAGATTTGAGGATAGGATGTGTTCTGGGATAACGAAAATTTCCTTGAAGGCGGAAACGCAAAAAAGGCAAACACAAATGCCGAATACAAACAACACAAACGGATACAATTCGCGGCGAGGCGGTATTTCCCCTTCACCTAAACATACATTTCCCCAACTACAACATTCTAAACACAAACTTAATTATTCTAAAAATCCCATTATTTGATAACAAAGAATTTATCCCAAAAATTGACACCCTTTAAGTATATTATTTTATTTCTTTATCTAATTATTCCTTTTCTTACCACATAATACCTACTAAGACTAACTAAATTTACGAAGGTCTACCTAATTAAGCCCTACTGCTAGTGACTAGAATTTCCCTAGGTGACGGCCATCGAGAGAACAAAAGAAGGTGAAGATAGGAAATTAAAGCAGAATTATGACTAGGTACCAGTTGGCATTCAATGGATTGTAGCCTGTACACAACTACAATCAATCGACAAGAACGGAAGTCACCCGAGGCCCCCTCGCTCTGGGGTTGAGAAAAAAAAAATAAATAAAAAAATGTTCAATCCAAGGGCGAAGATAATTTATAAACAAAAGGAATTAAGTTAAATATTAAAAAAGCCTCGGGGAAAAATCCGTCTATGCCGCTGGCAGAAAAGAGGAGAGGGGAAAACCCACTCCACAGCTGGGGGTAAGGTGTAGGCATACCCATCGCAAAGGAAGGCAATGCCTTAGACTCATCGTCCTCAACCTGGGGGGGGGGCTAGAAGGAGAAGAAGAAGAAAAGCTTACAACTACTATCACTAGGTTCTGGCTGGATTGGCAGACGATCGTCGGTCTGGGTAAGAAAAGTATTTGTGGGCCAGGTGGAGAAGGGGGGGGGGGGAACACCCAAAAACCCTAACTGCCAATTTTGTAAAAAAATCCTAATTTTGTTGCCCTTATTATTATTTTTTACCCTGCTCTCTCCACCTTTAAATCAATTTTGTCGAAAGAGAAAAAAATGTTTCCCATTTTCGTTAGATTGGGTACCCCAAGAGACGCTAGGCAGCCGCAAACCTGGGTTCAAGGCTTTAACTCGTCAGCGAGAATAGATAAGAGCTTGCGATGGCCGAGAGAATTGTAATGAATGCCATCAATAATGCGAGATCTACAGTACTACGCATGGAAAAATTCATGGTTGGCAAAATCCGAATTAAGCGTACAACCCGAACCATATCAGATCTCAGAGTGAGCAAAAACCTATTCAATTTGTCTAATTGATCCACCGCACGAGCATCACTGGAAATGCGAGGAAACAGCGGCAAAGTTGTGAAAGCAATAACTATGTCAGGATACTTTCTGCGAATTAAGTTGATCAAGGACAAAAATTGAGCTTTGAAATCGCAGGGTGCAGATCCGCCCAAAAAATCATTGGTTCCCACCATAAACACTAACTGAATGCGGCCTGAAGGACAGGGTTTGATTTTAAAAAATCCTTGATTTCGCCTACTTTTGCTCCGGAAAAACCCCATGAGCATGAGGATTGCACGGAAATATCAGCTCTGGTCTGACGACCAAGATACCCCGAGAACCTCTTTGCACACGAGTCGCCTAAAATTTGCACAGGGATTGGCATCTACAACAAGGGAAGCTTGGGGGTTTTAGCTACGGCCCATGCGAATTTGATTTGCCTGAAAATCTAGCCTAATGGTATTTAAGCCTAGGCCTACTTAATTGAGAAACCTTAAAAAACCGAGAATTCATAACTAATTTAATTTAAATACCTGAAATTTATTCCTGCTAATTAGCCTACAAAGTTGAAATGTAAATGAGAAAACAGCCAGGGGTTTGCCAAAAACCAGCAAAATTCAAAAGCAAAGTGCGGTTAGTCTAAGCAACCCGGTATACTGGTGGTGCGGTAAACCGAATCACCGATACCCAAGTACTGCTCGACTATTGACTGGATCGATGAATCGACCAGCCGATAACAACAAAAACCTAACCTAGATGAGACATCCAGGCATAGGCCACACAATATACCTTGTGTTTAATGTTCAGTAATTAAATAACCAAGTACATAGGAAAAGGCAATTAAAATAAATTATTTAAGCAAGCATCTTTAAGTACAATATAGCCTAAATACACAAGAAAACACTTCTTAGAACTACACTGACTCTAACGATTATAACAAAACTTTATAATTCTAAAAGGGAAAATTGAAAATTAATTTAATTTAATTTACTTGGGATTCAGCCAGCAGCGTTCTGTGCCCGGGCACAGCAATCTGCCCCCTACCTGTCACTGATCCCAACAAAATGCAAAAGAAAATTTGAATTGAACTTGAAAACTTTAATGGGCAAAAACTATTTATGTTATTCTTTTACTTCACTTTACTGATTCAGTAAATTCAGGGAATTCAGCTGATGACTGAAAACATCAAAAGCCAAAAATTTTTCACTGAGTCCAAAATTAATTTTTTAACATTGTAAGTACTCTATTTAATCATAATTCGGCAAAGTTTGTTAATATTAATAATTCCAAATCATTATCAAATACTGTTTAGCATTAATTATTCATTGGTTTAGTGAATAATAGGTTTTTATAGTGAGTTAACCTCAAACAACATAAACATAACTTATAAATAACTGTAGAAAATGGACTTCAAAATCAAAACACCTTTTCAAATACAAATAAAAGATGGAAAGCAGTTTATTATGTTTGACAATAAAGAGTATTTCAAAGCCATAACACTAAGAAATGGAAATATTTGCTGGCATTGTGTTTCTATAAACTGCAAAGCATGTATTAAGACAAACCAAGATGTAAGCAATATAATGTTTCTTGAACCAACTCACAATGAATCCTGTCTTAAATCATGTACAGCTAAAAGTATACATACTTCTGCTTTGTCAAATCTAAAAAAATGTCCAATACGAAAAACTGCATTGCAATCCACAAATTCTGAAAACGATAAGCTACAACTCAAACCAACTTTGAAATCAACATCTTGCCAGACTGATACTACAGAAATATATTGTGTGAAAACATTGCTTAAAAGAATAGAAGAATTAACATGTCAAAAATCTAGATTGATGGCTAAACTTGAAGAGCTATCATTGGATTTGGAAAGAGTTGAATTTCAACTACATACAGCACAAAAAGAATTGGAAACAACTCATACAGTAAAGCCAAAGGAGATTCCATTGAAGGATACGGACTTACCTAGACATGACATAAAAGAGAGTGAGAATGATTACTACACACAAAATGAAAAGGATTTTGAGAACATGACTGAAAACAAAAATATAAATAATGACACGATGGAGAGTGACTATTTAGTTCCTGTTTTCAACAGATTTTCTCTGTTGAATGCTTTTTGCCCAGAAAGGAATTTGCCCTCAAGCAATATAATAAATGACAGTGATGTGAGAATGACACATACTAAGGAAGGAACACCGTTTAAATACAACCAATCAGACAAGAAACCTAAAGTTTCACATACAAAAGCCAAGTTAAACCCAAAACTTAAAGTGATATCAGACAGTCAGGGTAGAAATTTAGGAGAAATTCTAAATAAAAATCTCAATCATACGATTATTCAGACTATAGTTTATCCTGGAGCAAAAATCCGTGATATAGTAACAAGAATTGACAACGAGATAAAGGACTTTAGTAAAAATGATACAGTGATCCTTATAGGCGGCACAAACAATATATCTAATGGAAACTCTAACAATAACATTCTGGGAGACATGAAAAATACTTTGTCAAAAACTACAAAAACTAATGTTGTTGTATGCGGAATCCCCAAACGATTTGATAAACCTTATTTGAATAAAAAAATAATGGAAATAAATCACAAATTGGATGAAATAACAAAATCTTTTTCAAATTGCAAATTTATCTCTTTGTCGTCATTTGAAAGAAACTTATATACGAAGCATGGTCTCCATTTAAACAAGTTTGGCAAAAGAAAATTGGCTTCTTTAATGATAGATGCAATTTCAAAGAAGGATAAGATTACGAAAAATACATCCATCTATGAAGGAAATAATAATCTGATTCAAAAATTTCCCAACATATATTCACTGAAAGAATTTCCATGTTTAGAACAGAAAATTCAACCTGGGTTCACAAGATCAAGTATGCAACAAAATAATGTACAAGAATGGAAGAGAGATGAAATGTTTGATTTCCAATGGAAAAATAATTTTACTAACCAAAATAAAGGATGTCTGGACAATAACCAACAAAAACAAAAAATTGTCAGTGCTACTACAACAAATAATGATCGTTACGAATCGGTTTTTTAGAAGAACCTAGTTTAATCCCAATAACTCCGATAGTAAAACCAGCACTTAAACCAGGTAATAATGCAGAATCAAAATTATTCGTGTTACATCAAAATGCTCAAGTAGCTACAAATAAATTAAATGAATTAGAAATAATGACCGACGAATTAAGACCGGATGTTTTTGTAATTACTGAACATGGTTTTACAGATAATTCTATCAATCTTTTCAAAATTAAAAACTACACATTAAGCAATTCTTACCAAAGAAGCTATTTTAAATGGGGGGGGAATAGCTATATTTGTAAAACATAATTTAAAATTTACGACGTGCGATAGTTTTGTTAGTTATGAAAAAGATTTTGAAATAAACGGTATATTTATTCATAGCACAAACAATGAAAAAATTTTGATTATTGGTATATATCGCTCACCTGCTGGAAATTTAGATATTTTCTTTGAAAAACTAGAGGAAGTATTAAACATGATATATGAGAGAAATCAACATTTTGTCTTACTATGTGACTTTAATATCGATGTGTTACAAACTTCCAAAAGTGAAACAAAACGTTTCAAAGATTTGTTAAACACATTTAATCTAAAATGGTCCATAAATACACCAACCCGCGTAACTGCCTCATCAGCAACTGCCATTGATAATATAGTTACAAATTTACAGAATTTCAATATTTCTGTCATGTCAACTGCTTTATCGGATCATGACGCACAATCTATAATAATTAATAACTGGGATACAAAACAGAATACGCCCGAAATTACAATCAAGCGGTTGACATCTACAAAAAATATTGAAATCTTTTGAAAAGCCTTGAGAAACAAAACTGGAGCTTTCTCGATGAATTTACAGATCCTAATGATATGTATCAACACTTTAATTTATGTTTCATTAATCATTTGAATAGATGTTGTCCAATTAAAAATATAAAACTGACTAACAACTTTAAAAAGAGTAGATGGATTACTAAAGGTATCCTGATATCGGGGAAAAATCTTAAAAAATTACATAAAAGGTTTAAATGTACATCAGATGAGACATTTATAAAATACTTTCGATCATATAGACAAATTTATAGAAAAGTGATTAATGCTGCCAAAGCATATGATATTAACAAAAAAATATCTGAAACGAAAAATATATCTAAAACTACTTGGAGCATAATTAAAAATAAAAAAAAACTGTCCTTTAAAACCTAAAATTTCTCTTAACATTAACGGAGAAAACATTAATGAACCTACAACAATTTCTAATACTTTAAACAAATTCTTCTCCAATGTAGCACTAAACAATATTTTCCCTAATAATAATACAAAATATTCAAAATTTAGCCCAACAGCATCCATGTTATTGGCTCCTGTTACATCAAAAGAAATACTGGCAACAATAAGATCTTTAAAACCGAAGAAAACTACAGATTTACAATATATTTCACCTTGGATTATCAAACAATGCTCAGACATTATTGCTGAACCTCTTTGCAAATTAGTTAACTCATCCTTTGAAACAGGTGTCTTTCCTGACTTATTAAAGGTTGCTAGAGTTATTCCTATATTTAAAAAAGGAGATCCATCTTTAGCAACCAACTACAGACCTGTATCGATATTACCAGTTTTTAGTAAAATTTTTGAAAAACTTTTTCTTGATAGATTATTAAATTTTCTCAATACACATAATATTTTATCAAAAAATCAATTCGGCTTTGTCCAAGGAAAATCTACAATTGATGCCATTGTTCATCTAATAAATTATATCACAGAAGGTCTAGAAAGCCACAATCCGACGATTGGAGTATTTCTAGACCTTTCAAAAGCTTTTGATTGTGTAGATCATGAAATACTTCTAAATAAAGTATATCAACTAGGGATACGAGGAATTCCTTTCATGTGGGTAAAATCATATCTAAAAAATAGAAATCAAAAGGTTGAAGTACAAAATAAATTATCAAGTCCTGTTAAGTTAAAATATGGTGTCCCTCAAGGATCCATTCTCGCACCGATATTGTTTTTAATCTATGTAAATGATTGCAATTCATCTATAAAATTCTGCAATTTAACACAATATGCTGATGATACAACATTATGTATCTCAACTGAAGATAAAAATGATCTTGAGATAAAAATGTTTGAAGATATAAATTCGTGTATACAATATTTTTCAGAAATTAATTTAAAAGTAAACTTACAAAAAACTAATTTGGTCAATTTTAGCGCTAATTCAAGGATATATCGCAATATCTCTGTCATAATAGAAGATAATATAATAGAAGAAATTGAAAGTGTTAATTTTCTAGGAATACAAGTAGATAATAGACTGACTTGGAACAGTCATGTCGATAAAACTTGCTCCAAAATATCCTCTAACATATATTTACTAAGATATTTAGTCAAATTATGCAATGAGAACACTCTGATTATGGCATATTATGGTCTTATAACGACACATTTGTCTTATGGAATCATAATCTGGGGGAAATGCGCTGAAAGTGAATTTAAAAGACTATTCAAACTTCAAAAAAAAGCTTTAAGAATTATATTTCAATTAAGAAAAAATCAGTCATGTAAAGACACTTTTAAAAGGATGGGGTTGTTAACACTGCCCTGTATTTATATTTTGGAAACAACAATTTATGCTAGATTTAAATGTAAATTAACTAAGGGCAGTGATATTCATCAATATAATACTCGATTTCACCAAAATTTCAGACCTCAACAACTTAGACTAAATATCAGTCAAAATTTACCATGTAATGCTGGTGCTAAATATTTGAATATACTGCCAGAATATATAAGTAGTGTCAAATTGTTGGTGCTGGCTCAGTTCAAGGTCACCTGAGGGATGACGTCATCGAGGTCAATGACCTCACCGATGACGTCATCGATGACGTCATCGATTGCGTCATCGATGACGTCATCACCAATGACGTCATTTCTATGACGTCACACCCATGACGTCACAGAAATGACGTGCTGATGACGTCATCACCCCTTACGTCATCAAAATGACGTCACCGACGCCACTGAGGTCAAGGTCACGCCGAAACTTAAAATTTTTTGGCACTTTTGCCGTTTCTCGCACTACGCTCCGAGTTTCAGTCAGAGTCCCCGTGACCTTGACCACTTGGAGCGAATTTTCGACGAGAAACGGCAAAAGTGCCAAGTTAAACTCGAGATTCTGACATGACCCTGCCTAAATGGGCAATCGGTTATCCCTCAGGTGACCTTGAACCAGCACAACACCAACAATTTGATATTACTGTGACCTTGAAAACCTAACAATGGAGCGCCGACACCGATGCGCACCCCACGACAGCCACCGAGTGACTGACTGTCAGGCTCTGTGTATGCTAGGTATATCGGCTTGAGAGACTAAGACTCTAAACTGTCAGGAATGGGAGTAACTAACTGAATTTTGCAAGGAAAAGTCATTTCATCCAATATTTTAAACAAATCCTCATCAGTAAAACTGACATTAGTCTGTTTTGTATAAAACTTAGGGTGTCCGCGCAACAGTTTGCGCCACTTAGCTAAAGTTGAAACTCTCTTAACTTTGAGTGGTGGACAGTGAGCAACTAATAAAGTCTTAACACGGCTAAGTTTCTTACCTAAAGTGTCCTGCGACATGGCTTCACCTCACAAAAGTCCGCACAATACTGAGAGACTGCTTGTAGCGCATGAGTCAAGGGAAAAGAGGTGGGGGAAACAGCAGGAGTGGGGGAAGGTCACAGTGGCGGGGGAAGGTGAGGTGGTACGCTGGAGTATCGCATCACTTCACCATGAGCTGTCCTACAGTCAACACACTGTTCTCTTGGCCGGAGTTGGCACTAGAAGAAACATTCCTGTACAGCTTAGGCTGTGAGAGCCGTGGAAGCAAAGTCAAAGTGGAAATTGTGTTAAACTCCAAGATGAAGAGTCTCCTAAATAAACTAATTGAATCCTTGCAATCTCCTATAACTTTAGAGAAATACCACTTTATTAAGCGACACCTTATACTTTGGCAAAACGAAGCGGAAATGGAAAAGATTACAGTAAAATTAATTTAACTTAAAACCTGGACTGGACACTCATGGCGATACCACGTGGCGTGCAAACGCCACCCTAAACATTACAAGTTAGGTTATTGAGCACCTCTGGTACGATAACTGATGTGCTAGAGTTAAAGTGTGATGACCTTGAGTCAAAAC
The DNA here is from genome assembly GCA_030545055.2 of Neoaliturus tenellus. Lineage (NCBI taxonomy): Eukaryota > Metazoa > Arthropoda > Insecta > Hemiptera > Cicadellidae > Neoaliturus > Neoaliturus tenellus. The sequence continues at coordinate 3,088,245 of CM061532.1, read as the reverse complement.
ACTGAAATACTACAAGTCGATATCGTCCCAGAGTTAAAGTGTAGTGACCTACATTCAGAACTTGTAAAATTACTTACATATAGAGAGCTAGAGAACAGCGAGACGCACCACATGGAAGCCGGAGACATACTGGCGAAGCGGTGTTGTGCAGCCTAGGGACCCAGTTGTGGTGGGGGTATAGCCAACACTTAGAGTACAAGTGTTGTGGGTGACCTTGACCCACTTAACTTACCTGACCCCCCCCCCCGACAAAAAGTGCGAACCCCCCCCCCCCCCCGACAAAAAGTGCGAACCCCCCCCCCCACCCCCACCCCCTCCCCCACCCCTGATATCCTGGGCGTGGCAGCCCCGGTGGGGATATAAGGGGGTCCGGCCAGAGCCGGCTCGCAGTCCGCTCCCGCGCGTTGAACGTGAACGACCGGGACGGACCGCCATAGGCATCACTAAACATTGAATGGCGCCTTCAGTGTTTAGCGAAGTCTACTCTAACTTTAAGACTTGTATTAGTTGTAAGATATTGCGCTTGCGTTTGGGTATTGCGAATTGTTTTATATGAGAGTGTTTTACTTGTACCCTATGTCTCCTGTGTCTTTTATCCTTTGTGTCTTGTTTGTTATATGTGTTTAATGTGTATGTGCTTGTTCCAGCATTGACTACGTTGAGCTCAATTGTGTGTTGTAAGTGTGTTATATGTTTCTAAAGTGTATACGCTTGTTTTAGCAATCCCCCCTTGAGCTTTTTCAATGCTCAAAGTAAATTGTAAAGTCAGGGAACGGGAGTAGGCCCCCGTGTAAAGCCACTTTTAATAATTGGTAGGCTCCTTGCCAGGCATGCAAAAGGTTGCGGATGGCATTTGGGGAGCATGTCCGTTTGTAAGCTGGCAAGCAAAAGGTTGTGGCGGCCTCTGCACTCGGACCGAGGACGTAAGCCATTAGGGTGTCCTCAGTATGTTTCCCTTCTGGAAACTCAAAATTATGTAAATGAATCTTTGTTAGCTATTTGTGTTTTTAGTCCCCAAGGCCCCCGAACATTCGTGGTTCGCCATGGATGTACGGGGGCCGAAATTTTTTAATGTCCGTGTGGCCTTGACCTACAAAGACTTGTAAAAATTCAATGCATTTTAAATGAAAAATATTAAAGATAGGTTACGGGAGTAGGCCCCCGTGTAAAGCCTATTTTAATTATCGGTAGGCTCCTGCCAGGCATGCAAAAGGTTGCGGATGGCATTTGGGAGCATGTCCGTTTGTACGCTGGCATGCAAAAGGTTGCGGCGGCCTCTGCACTCGGACGAGGACGTAAGCCACTAGGGTGTCCTCAGTTTGTTTCCTTCTGGAAACACAAAATTATGTAAATGAATCTTTGTTAACTACTGAAAAGACAATGCAGTAAATGTTTACAAGTCTTGCGTGGCGAAGGGTACACGACATTGGATGTTGCCTTGTTGTCATAGTTGGGTCTCTTCGGAGGCTACAGCGATGACAACCCAAGTGCCTCACACCCCCAAAGGGGGGTGTGGGGCTTAATTTTTTTAAAGTTTTTTTGTGACCTTGACCTAAATATGTAAAATCTTTCAAAGTGTTTAACAGTCAGGTCTTATTAACACAGTTAATACATTAATGTATGTTAAAAAAATATAACAGTTAGGTATTTGTAACCCACAAGTTTGGAGTTGTTAATAGTTGGGTCCCTTGGGAGCCTTCAGCTATGGTAACATAAATGCCTCAAGTGGGGCTTATTTTTTTTAAAAAGTGCGAACCCCCCCCCAAAAAAGTGCGAACCCCCCCCCCGCAAAAAGTGCGAAACCCCCCCCCCCGCAAAAAGTGCGAACCCCCCCCCCCGCAAAAAGTGCGACCCCCCCCCACCCCCACCACCACCCCCGCCCCTAATATCCTGGGCGTGGCAGCCCCGGTGGGGATATAAGGCGGCCGGGCTGCACGCACTTCTCATTCCGGTCCAAGCTCCCATACGGACAGGTACTCTCTCTCGCTCTTGAGACTTTTGTTTTACACGTTCACTTCTTTCTTTACATCTATTCTTTTCATTTATTACAATGGGTAAAATGGGTCTGAAGCTAAAAAACTACCCATCAACTTCAACCTCGACCGACGCGTCTCGACCCTCATCATCCTCGACTTCGATCCTGGAATACCTGATGACTGCGAACATCCTGAGCTGCCTGACGATGCCGCCACCGCCGCCGCCGCCACCACAGCCCGCCTCAATGCCCAGCCTGTCGCCATTGCCGGCGACAGTGGAAGAGGCTGGTGCACAGCCATCGTCAGGAGAACTCGTCAAGTCGTCAGGTCGAGTCCCGGTAGCCTCTCCAGCACTCTCGCTGCTATCGGACTCAGGATCGGAGTCTGCGGCTTTTGAAGAGACGTCTAGGTCGAGGATCACCCCATACAGCAGAACCCGGAAAATCCTCTCATACACTACATCCCAATGTCCCTCACCTATATCCCCCATGCCACCTACACCAACCAAACCACCCCGTAAATCCATCTTCTCCCCTGATCTTCCCACCATAGACCTAACACGCTCTCCTACCCCGCCCAAAATTGTTTGCTCCATCCCGCTTGAACAATCTTTGCCCCTTCTACCTCCTTCCAACCCCATCCCTTCTAGCCAGCCTAATTCAGAGAAGCTCCAAGACACTCCGCTAAAGAGTCCAACACAGAAACGTAAACGCGTTAAAGCCCCTGCTGGCAAGGGTAAGAAATGCGATTACGCTTGGATGTCTAGTAAGTTTGGGGTTTTGTGTTGCCAGAAACTTGCTTGTGCAGAAGGGGATCGCTGCCAACGACACCTCAAAAGTACAGTCAAATTTCGGCAATTCAAACCCTATACTCTGTACATTAAGCCTAAAACGTTCAAGTTCAGACATCCCCACGGTCCGCAACCGCGGGATATTAGAAGGCTAAAGGTTGATGAAAAATACTATTTCATTGGTCAGACATATGGAGCAGGTAATAAGAAAGTAGAAATCGTTGTAAAAGGTGAAGGCCGCCTTTGTACAATGCAAGTACCACCTCGTATGGTACAAAGAGAATTTTTCATACCTAAAGCCTATCTAATACGAAGGAAAGGATGTGAAACCGTGTGGGAAATGGACTAGGACATGGGCCCACCAAAAAAACAAAATTGTTAGGCTGTGTTGGACAATATTTAAAAAGTCTTTTTCCAAATTATTTTTCCAAATTTAGTCTTAACCCTCTTAAAGTAAGGGAGAGGGGTATTATACAAGTCAAGTAATAAAAAAAAAAACACTTGACTTGTATAATACTTTAACCTGGCGGTGATGTAAACTCACTGGGACAATCTCAAACCGTGTCCTTGAGGGTGAAGACTAAGTTACAAATAAATCATTAACAAATAAAAACTTACCTCCAAACACTTGTAGCTTGCTACAAGTGTTTGGAGGTAAAAATTTGTCAAAGTTTGAATGACCTTGACCCATATAAATTACTGTTTAAAGTAAAGTGCTAACCTTACAACCAATGTTGTGTATCACGTGATACCCCCACTCTAACGCTCTTACTAAGCTTGTATGAGCCGTTCATTTGCTTCAGTCTGTTTCTGTGCTCCGTGGTAAACATGTCACGGTACAATTACAAAGGTGGTGACTTCTTGATAGATCAACACAATGCTTGGGAAGTGCTAAACCAGCATAGAATGGAAGTTGAGTATTGTATAAGACAAGACGGGTCTACATTTTATCTATGTATTATAAACAACCAAACTCATAAGTATGAACACTGGACAAAAATTAATTATAACAACATAGATGAGCTGTTTGCTTGGGTGTTTGAGGTGTGTAAAGTTATTGAAGAAACCAAAATAATGGGTGTGCTAAAGGTATGTAAAACTGATGACCGGGAAGACTAAGCAAAATTTCTTTTAACCCCCCCCCCCCCCAGTGTTATCCCCACCACTAAAAATGGGTATATATAGGAGTGGTGATCAACCGTCCTCTCATTCTGCTTTACACCGTTAAGCTGAACACCACCATGTCTGCTATGAACGTCCCAGCCTCTACCTCTGGCCCGGTCGCCTCCAACTCCAGCCCGAGCATTGGACTAATCCGATCGGGGCCTTCGTCAAGGAGTCGTGTCCGATTCTCCGGCTTTGGTCCTGTGAGGAAGGAGTTGCGGAGCAGCGGAGCGTCTCAACCAACCACGACGGATGCATCAACTCAGACTCCACCAAACATCATCGAGTGGTACGACGAAGTGATAGAGCAAAGGGACAGAATGCTAGAGAATACTCGCAGGGAGCTACTTTATGTCAGGAGTAAATGGGAAAAACTGATTAAGAAGTGTGAAAGCCTGTTGGACAGTGATGATAGTGAGGATGAGAGTGGATAGGTGTGTGGGTAAAGACTTGGACTGGGACTTGTGTGTATGTATGAATGTGTGCGTGAATGTGAAATACAGAGCGGGGGATAGATCACTCTGTGGCAATGGACTAACATGCCACTTAGTGATCTATCCCCCGTTCTGGTAATGTTTTTGGATGGCCTTGACCCACTTTACCAAGGCTAGCTAGTACCCCCACCACTGATAAGTGTATATATACGGGTATTGATGTGCAGTTTGGTTATTCTGCTTTGTATCGCTTAGCTGAATACCTCACTTCAACATGGCTTCCAACTGCAAAACTTCTCAGGCTTCCTCTTCTTCTTCAAGAAGGCGTGCTGCCAACGTCCTGCCTGCTACTCGTGGACCTGCTCGACCATTCCACAGCATAACTGTTGCTCGGGCAAACGCCTGCAAAGCTCCAATGCTACGGACCTTGCTGGAGGTGAGCCAAGACGGGCAAGGCTTGCTCAGTCCTGGTCAACGGCAGGAGCAAGAAAGGCGTATGGCGTACTACAGGCTGCAGGGTGTAGTTCCCAGCTTGAAGTTAGGCGATCCGAGAGTAGCAAGCATCAACGAGGCAGCGGACTACATATCACACCTTCACAGTGTTTTAGAAGTAAAGGACCAACAAATTGAAAACTTAAAAGAACAATTGAAACAATTTAACTTTAATCCTGTGGAGTTTGTGGAAGCAGTGATGAGTGATAGTGATGATGAAGGAACTGAATATATATTGGGTATGTAATGAAAGACTTGGACAGGGACATGTGTGTGTGTGTGTGTGTGTAGAATACAGAGCGGGGGATAGACTACTTTGCGGCAATGGACTAGCATGCTGCTTAGTGGTCTATCCCCCGCTCAAAGGGTAGCATTGGATGACCTTGACCCACTTTACAGCAAGGACAACCGGTTAACTGGTATAAAAGAGGGGGTCTGTACATCCCGACTTCATTCTGCTTTGAACCTTCCAGTGGAACGCTAGAAAATGAGTGGATCACTGATCATTGGTAAGGAGTGGGAGTATGTAACCATAAACTATTTAAACTGTAGAGGGATGTTGAAGAAGGTGTATGATAATGTTAAAAGAATGGTTGTTGAAGAAGGTAGGGTAGTGATTGTAGCGTGGAAGAAGAAGCAGTATACAGGACAACAAGTGAGAGCAAGTGACTTTGGGGGGAATAGTGTGTTTCAAATTGGACGAGCGAACTTGGTTAATTTGGACATTGTGTTTTGGGACTTGGAAAGGTTAATTGAAAATAGTGGCAAACATGGGGAACTCTTAATTGGCAGGGAGGACAGAGTATATGAGTAAGTGTAAAAGACTGGGGGGCTTATGTGTGTGTAAAGACTAGGACTTGTGTGGAATACAGAGCGGGGGATAGATCACTTTGCGGCAATGGACTAGCATGCTGCTTAGTGGTCTATCCCCCGCTCAAAGGGTATTATTGGATGGCCTTGACCCATATAAAGGTAGAGGGGGAATAGGTAATAGGAGGGGGAAATTGGTATATATGTAGGACTGATGAATAAAGTATTTAGTCAAGCATTTGTCTAGACACTATCAACAACAACAATGGAGAGCTTCAGTGTTGAGTTCATCCTCTTGGAAGAAGACATCAACGAAGTGGTGGAACTTATAGAGGATAAGACCAGCCAGGGCACATTGGAACTTGTGAATTGCGAACCGTTGGACAATGCCGCAATCGATAAGATTGCATATTTCATGATGCATTTGTATAACGAACAAACAACCAATATGGAGTTTGTGCAGTACCTTTATCAAAACCAAGTAAATGTGCGAGTGACAATTACTTGGTGGCAGTAATAATAAAGTGTAACATATGGATGTGGACTTGGATGTGGACTTGGACTTGAGTGTGGTCTGCGGAATAGAGCGGGGGATAGATCACTTTGCGGCAATGGACTAGCATGCTGCTTAGTGGTCTATCCCCCGCTCAAAGGGTATCTTTACGTGACCTTGACCCACATAAATTGTATAGTTGGTGGGGGTATAAAAAGGGTAAGCAAATTGGATGGATACAACACTTCCATACCATGGCTCCACTTGACAACACCGTGTTCCATCGCAACAGAATTGTCTCTATTCTGGAGGTAATACCTCTAGAAATTATAGAAGTAGAGGACCAACTACCTGCGGTTGATCAAGAAGAGGAGGAGGAAGAGATAATGGATATTGAAACGGACTCTGACGAAGCTGGTTCAACGGACAATGAGGTGGACTTGCACGCCTACGAAACATTAGAGTCGTCATCTGAGTCGGAAATGGAATTCCAATTGGAAATCGAAGAAGAAGAAGAACAAGAACAAGACACTCCCCATCGTCCAATGGATAGGATGTTAGTTGCCAGAAGAATTATGTATTGTCATCGCTGCCTATTCCGTGATGAGGATGATTCCGACTCTGATGGTGATGTTTCACCCTTGTAAAAAGTTTAAACAAAAAGTTAAAAAAGAATGTGAGCGGGGGATAGAGCACTTTGTAGTAAATGATGCTGCTTAGTGCTCTATCCCCCGCTCAAAATAATAATTCCAAATGACCTTGACCTACATAAACTTGCTCAAACAGACATCTTTGAAAAAACTTGTACAAATTATTGAATCTAGACCAAATATCATCAATTTATCAAGCCTACTGATAAATGTATTACAAACGGTTGTGTAAAGGCTAAATTTAGCACATGAGTGAAAACCTGTTTCCATATGACGTCACTTTCCCCACCTATCTGCCTCGGATATAAAGGGTCCCGGTGGAGTGCGCTGCTCATTATTGCGTGGACATTCACAGAGTGTGCATTCAAAGCCAAACTGTTTGAAATGGCTCTTTGCGACATTTGTGGGGAAATCTTTCAAGACGAAGATCTTTTCACCATACACAGAGAATTACATGAAGACGAAGATAGAAAAGAAGATATTACCATGGATGAAATAGACTTAGACTCAATTGACCGGTTTTTGGAAGAGCACCAGAAGCAGACGGACTACTGGGACAGCTATCTACAGCAAATGCAAAGAAGAAGACCTAGTGTGATCCAATTTGCTGGTGCTGGACCATCTACTGCTACAAGACCTATTGAAGAAGAGGACACCGAAGAAGAGGACACCGAAGAAGAGGATATGGAAGAAGAAGAACTGGAAGATGTAAGACAACTGCGCACCACAGCCTTGCCAGGACGAGTTGTAACACATTTCAAAATTAATAACGTTCAATTGGAATTGGAAACATTCATAACCCAGGCTAAGGAACTTGTTGGTCAAACGTTGAGGGAAGAATTACAAAGGCTAAATTTTATTAAATTTGGAATGGTGTTAGAGGCTATGTTTAACAATACTGATGGTGAAACAGCATTGAGAGCATTCATTACCAAAAACCGAACCCTTACCTTCACCTCCGACATTGATGATATTATTGAAGAATGCTTGGAGGAACTTATAACCAAACTCCAAGAACATGAAGGAAGAGGATCTGGATGGACTTTGTCATCAATCGAAGGTATGGATGTTAGGGTTCATAAACATGGATATGGTTTAAGAGGTAGTAGTTTTATCCCTCTACCAAAGAAAATCCAAAACACTAACTCGTGTAGAAATGTTCAAAATGAGGGTAATGAATGTTTCAAGTATGCAATGTTAACCAAGTATGTTAAAAACAATCCTTGTAGAGTTGGTAGAGAATACTACGAAAATGAACACCGCTACAACTTTCAAGGTCTTACTTACCCAGTTACTTTAAAAGATATTGACAAATTTGAAAAGAAAAATCCTGGCGTTTCAGTCAATGTTTTTGGTCTGGATGATTCCAACAACGTTTATCCTTTGCGGGTAGTAAAGGTTGAGCAAAGAAACCATACGGATTTGCTATTGATAACCAAGGGTGAAATTTCCCATTATGTATGGATAAAAGACTTTGAAGCGTTAGTTGTAAAACAATTGACCAAAAGAGTAAATAGGATTACAGTTTGCAAGAGATGTTTCTGCTTTTCTTGGAAAGATTCAAGACGTGGAGGATTGGACTGGTTATTGGAACATAAAAGACTTTGCAACGAGAACTATGAAGTAAAGATAAGTCTTCCACCGCCTACCCGAGCTTCAATACAATTTAACAAGACAGTTCACCAATACCGAATTCCACTAGTGGTCTATGCAGATTTTGAATCAACGTTAGTACCACAGGAGCTGCCGGACGGCGAAGTGACTAGAAGAACAAAATATCAGTTGCATCAGCCCAACAGTTTTTGTTTACTAGTTAAATCAACCTTGTCTGAAAACCAATTGCAAGACTATGGTTTAACATCCACTCCAATACTCTACCGTGGTGAAGAAGCCGCTAAGTATTTTGTAGACCAACTGTACGATATTGCTGGAAAGGTTCAACGCTTGTTCGGTAATATTGTACCTATGGAACCTTTAAACCAAAATCAACAAGAAGAATACAACTTAGCGACAAGATGCTATTTATGCAAGAAGATGTTCAGTGAAGAAAATCCAAAAGTAAGAGATCACGATCACCTGACAGGGTTATACAGAGGAGCTGCTTGTAATTCATGCAATATAAATTACAAACTGCCAAACTTTATTCCTGTCGTTTTACACAATCTTAGCGGCTACGACTCCCACTTTATTATCCCGGAGTTAGGAAGAGATGACGGTAAAATTGATGTTCTTGCTACAACATTGGAAAAGTACATCAGCTTTTCAAAAACAGTAGGTAAAATTAAACTTCGCTTCGTAGACTCTTACAGATTTATGGCATCTAGTTTAGCCAAATTGTCAGAGAACCTAAGAAGAGAAGACCTAAAAGAAACCAGAAAAATTGTACCTGAAGATAAATTAGACCTAGTATTACGGAAAGGAGTGTTCCCCTACGATTACATAACTTCTACAGAAAAATTTGAAGAAACCAGTCTACCGCCGATTGAAGCCTTCAACAGCAAATTAAACGAAAGTGAAATCTCCGTTGAAGACTACAATCATGCATGTAATGTTTGGAACCAACTAAACATTCAAACCTTAGGGGAATATTCTGACTTTTATATAAAATTGGACGTAACTCTGCTGTGCGATGTGATGGAAGAATTCAGAAACACCTGCTTCTCCGCCTATGGACTGGACCCTCTACACTCGTACACATCTCCAGGATTAGCATGGCAAGCTATGCTAAAGTCAACCAACTGTCGACTGGAACTTCTAACGGATATTGATATGGTGCTCATGATGGAATCTGGTGTACGGGGCGGTTTGACACAAGCTGTAACACGTCATGTCAAAGCCAACAACAAGTACATCCCCGGCTTCGACGAGCAACAACCATCGGTCTACCTTGGCTATTTTGATGCAAACAACCTTTATGGTTGGGCAATGTCAAATCCGCTTCCCTACGCTGACTTCAAGTGGATCGACCCGGCCACCATCGGAGACATCTCACAGATTCCAAAGGATGGTCCAAAAGGCTATATTTTGGACTGTGATTTTGAATACCCGGAGCACCTTCATGACCATCACTACGACTTGCCTCTCCTAGCCAAGACTGAAGTTTCACCGACAGGAAGATGGCCAAAATTGATGATGACCTTGGAGAATAAAGATCGCTATGTGGCTCACTACTGTGTAGTTCAACAGGCTCTTGAATTGGGTCTACGTATAGTGAGAATTCATAGAGCAATTGAATTCACCCAATCTTGTTGGTTGAAACCATACATTGATTCCAACACTACAAGAAGAGCTGCAGCAACAACAGCATTTGAAAAGGACTTCTATAAATTAATGAACAACGCCATCTTTGGGAAGACCTTGGAGAACAAAAGAAAACATAAAAATGTAAAATTAGTGAGTGATCCTAGAAAATTGGAAAAATTAGTGCAAAAACCAAATTTCGGAACATCCATGATTATAAACGAAAATCTAGTCGCTGTCAGTATGAAGAAAACAACAATAGTCATGGACCGTCCGTTATACATAGGTATGTCGATTTTGGATATAAGTAAAACCCTGATGTATGATTTCCATTATAACAAAATGGTTAAACATTACGGAAGGTAAAACATTGGAGTCGCATACATGGATACGGACGCGTTTATCTACTGGATAAAGACTTTGGACATGTATGAAGACCTAAGGACTTTTCCATACAAAGAAGATTTCGATTTTTCTGACTATCCGAAGAACCATCCAAATTTTAATGAAAAATATAAAAAAGTAATTGGAAAATTCAAAGATGAAGCAAATGGAATGCCTTTAGAAGAAATAGTGGCGCTGATGGCGAAATTGTATTCATTTAAGATGTACCACGAGAACAACACACCGACAGTGAAGAAAGCAAAAGGAGTGAAGACATCTTATTTGAAAAAACACGTGACATTTGACCACTACAAGACTTGTTTGTTTGAAGATACTACGATATCAGCAACATTCAACAATATCCGAAGCTTCAAGCATCAAGTCTACAGTGTCACCGAAATTAAAAAAGCGTTGTCAGCTCGGGATGATAAAAGATACATTATGCCCGACAAAATCCACACTCTTCCTTTTGGCCACTACTCTCTAAACCCTATCAACTAGTAACCTATTCTTCGTCCTTCTACAACTACGACCTTATTCCTTTCTCCTTCCGTAAAAAAATGGGGAACACGGCAAGTCCAACGCCGTGTTCCCCATTTTTTTACACAAGTTTGGATGACCTTGACCCATATAAATGATGTGAATATTTAAAACAACATTCATTGTGATTATACATGTGATACAACAAACATTGAAACCTGCAATATGAAGGACTTGAAGCAACAAATTGTCAACGAACTTCATAAACCTGCAAGAAGAAAGTTTCCACGAAGAAATACGGTGATAAAAGGAATTAATGATTTATATCAAGCGGATTTAATCGAAATGATTCCTTATAGCAAACAAAATAAAGGATATAAATACATATTGACTGTTATTAACTGTTTTTCAAAAATGGCAGATGCTTTACCACTAAAAGATAAAAGTGGCAAAAGTGTTACAAAAGCAATGGAAACAGCTATACAAAGAGACAAACATACTATTAAACATTTACAAACAGATGATGGAAAAGAATATTTTAATAAGGAATTTGCAAATTTAATGAAAAAACACAATATAAACCATTACTCAACCAATTCAGAGGTAAAAGCCTCAATAATCGAAAGATTCAACAGAACTTTAAAAAGTGCAATGTATAAAATGTTTTCCAACAGAGGATCACACATATGGATTGATATGTTACCAAAACTTATAAACGATTACAATAACAAATTTCATAGGACTATCGGGATGAAACCAAACCAAGTAAATAGTAAAAATGAAAACCTTGTATTAAAACGTATAAAAACGAATACTAAACCAAAAGTTGAAAAACTAAAGCCTAAAAAATTTAATGTGGGTGATAAAGTGCGAATAAGTAAATATAAAGGTGTATTCAGTAAAAGATACCTGCCAAATTGGACCAATGAGGTTTTTACTGTATTCAAAGTACAACCTACAGTACCTGAGACATATATTTTAAAAGATAATAAAGGACAATTGCTTGAAGGAGGGTTTTATGGACATGAAATGTTAAAATCAACAGTAGGCGATGTATATTTAGTTGAAAAGGTGTTGCAACGGAAAAAAGATAAGGTCAAAGTACGATGGTTAGGATTTAATAAGACGGAAGATTCTTGGATACCTAAAAAGGATTTGATATAACGATAGAGAATCATTTTAGGTTGAACCATTACAAAGGATGGAGATAGTACCACAAAAAGAGAGTTTTACTATTAATAATATAGATGAACTCACAGTGGATAATTCAGAATTCAATAGTGGGAAACATGGCAATTTTTTACCAAACACCGTTCGTTGTCTGGTTACCGGACCTTCCAACTGTGGAAAAACTAATGTAGTATTCAATTTGGTTACAAACCCTAAAGGATTACGATTTAACAATCTATATGTATTTTCAAAATCACTACAACAACCAAAGTATCAATTATTGGAAAAGATACTGACTAATGTGCCTGAAGTTAAATATTTAAAGTTTAATGCAAGCGAGAGTGTCATGCAGCCACAAGAAGCTAAACCATTCTCCGTGTTTATATTCGACGATGTATCTTGTGAAAACCAAAACACAATAAGGAATTACTTCGCTATGGGTCGACATAACAACATAGATAGCATTTATATTGGCCAAACTTACAGCAAAATACCTAAACAACTCATTAGAGACAATGCAAACATGTTAATTGTATTTAAACAGGACGAAACCAACCTAAAACATATATATTTTGATCATGTAAATGCGGATATGACATTTGAACGATTTAAAGAGTTGTGTGGAAAGGCTTGGGCTGAAAAGTATGGGTTCCTAACAATTATGAAGGAACAAACGCTAAACAATGGTCGATACAGGATAGGATTTGATAAATTTATATTAATACATTAAACGCGGTATAACACATTCATTGTTGTACAACACGTCTTGCTACAAACATGGTTAACCAAGAAAAATTAGTAAAAGAAATAAAATCACTTAGTGATTCTATTCGGGCTAAAAACAGAGCATTGAAACTAGGTATTAGCGAGAGGGAGAAATTCCTTGAATCTACTTTTAAACCTATTACTGAACCCTTGAAACAATTAAACAAAAAATTTGCTAAACCTGTATTGGAAGGAGATGCGATTGCACCTATTACGAAGTTTGAAAGAGAAAATGTAAAATCAGAAGAGTTTAGTGATGAAGACCCGGAATCCTCTACGTATAGTGGTTTTACCGGTGGAGAACCCGAAAGAGAGCTAGAATCACCGGAATATAGTGGAATAAAAGAATTATATGAAGTAAAAGCCAAAAAAGGACATGAAGTTGTATCAACTGCTAGTGAAGAGGAAAAAGAAGAAGAGACAAGGGAAGGTCCGTCAAACATAAGCTTGTTGGGTGAAAACATTCATAACAAAGGACCTTTAGGAAGGAAATACATGGTAAAAATGTTACTCGGAACAATTCCTAATAAGAATTACCATAGTTATGGAGCGAGATTAACAGAAGACGGTTTAATGATAGGTAATAGCCCGTTAAACGTTGACGAACATGATAATATTGTCATTGGTGATCAAAGGTATAAGGGCACAAAAGGATTATTTGAATTATTATTTGAAAATAAGCCTTCATTATCGGTAGTGAAAGAAAAAGACATGGAAGCATATAAAAATATTTTGGAACAGACAAATGCATATAGGAGAAAGTATTTACCTGACCAGCCTCCTTTTAGATCTAAGTCTTTAAAATATAAAGAATTTGTATCCAAGTTAATACCAACTAGAAGACAAACAATGCCGTTAACACAAAGAAAACCTGTAAAACGAAGATTTATGGCATCCACTTTGGATGTAAGTGCTCAGGAACGAAGAAAAAGAAGTAAGTCCGTTACGGGTACAGGTTTAATGAAGAAACTATATAACACAAATGTGATTTATTACAATAATATCAATAAATTGGTGGATAGAATGAAACTAATACATGAAGCTAAAGAAGCGGGTCATACTGGATTGGAAAACGAATGGGTGGCTTTAGTGGATGAACTCCGAAACCGTGGGGTAATCTCATAAAAATGCGTTACTCCCTAGAATACTATTCAGTTGCACCATGAGTGTCGACAAGTTCGGACGTTACTCCTCGGATGGGTTATATTATGCCAATAGTTTAAAAAGAAGTGCTGGTTTACCACAAACACCTGATGGAGATTATGATATGAGTAATAAAAGGTTAAAAAACATAAAAGATCCTTCGGATGAAAACGATGCAATAAACTTAAAAATATTAAAGGAAAAGATATCGCCAACATTAAAACTACAAAATAACACATATGACGCAGAAGATCATAGAATTATCAACGTTGGTAAACCAAATCAAAACGGTGATGCGATAAACAAAGGTTATTTGTCATCTGAATTAAAAAATACGTTAAAATTCAATGGGAAAACGTATAGTGCCAACAATAAATGTATATCCAACGTAGATGACCCTAAAGATGCAAAAGACAGCGTAAATAGACGCTATTTACATTCTTTGATACCTGAAAAGACAAAAGATGGATTTTCTTTTTATAAATTTGTTATTAACGATATAGGTTATCCAAAAAATGAAAATGATGCTGTAAATCTCAAATATATAAAAGATCATTGTGTCATACGTGATGTGGGAGTTATCGATTGTCTTGGCAATTGTTTGGCGAATGTAAAAGATGGTTCAGCACCATCTGATGGTGCAACAGTGGGTCAAATGAAAGAGACTTTAAAACAAGAAACAACTGGATTTGCGAAACGAGATGAAGTATTATCAAAGCAAGGGGATGACTTTATTCAAGGTAATGAAAAATTTCATTTATTGACATACAAAAACGCTTATTGGGATTGCATGCATGGAAGGTTATCAAATGTGTCATGGGGTCATGCAGATAGAGACGCGGCTGCCTTAGGACAAACAGTACATCTAGATCCAAATAATTACCATGCGTTTTTTATATGTAGTAATAAAAAATTAACAAACATGGCGCAAGGAAGAGAAGCAAATGATGCTGCAACTGTAGGACAGGCTATCACATTATCACAAATGGATAATAAAGTGTATACTTGTAATAATAAACGTATAACAGAGCTTAAAGACCCTGATCATGCAGATCATGCTGTAACTGTTAATTTCCTTTTAAAAGTAATAGGTAATTTATTATTTGATATGCACAATTATATTGCAGATAAAACATATACTTCGCTTGATGAAAACTTGAGAGGAAGATGGATAAAACAGGAAATTGTTAATAAATACTTTTATAACCCTAAAACTATAAAATTTAGAACTTCTAACATTGCTAATTGGGGTACTTTTGATATATAACTTGAATATCTTAACAAACAACTTCATTTATGTTTAACTCCTCATAGAGGAAACACATATGTTGCGAATTGCAATTATAAAAGACATTAATGACATTTCGGTATATCAGTCCAAATCGGGACATTGCGAGGAAAGGAAGTGGGATCACATCTACAGCGGTTTCTCTGTTAAGTAAAGCTTTAAAACGAATTCCAGTAGGATCCATAGTAAATAGAGCAATAGACGCATTACCATACGAATTTCATATACCGGGAGGTTATCAGTATTGCGGACCAGGAACTAAATTGAAAAAACGACTGGAAAGAGGCGATCCTGGCATAAATAAGTTAGATCAGGCTTGTAAAGAACACGATATCGCATATTCCACGTTTGCCGATTCAAAAAATAGATCAAGAGCTGACAAAAAGCTTGCGGACATAGCTTGGCAACGAGTAAAATCAAGTGACGCTAGCATAGCAGAAAAAGCAGCAGCTTTAGCAGTAACAGCAGGTATGAAGGCTAAAACAGCAGTAGGAGGTGGAAGAAGGAGGAGAAGGAGAGTAAAAAGGAGGTCAACCACAAGAAAACATGGAGGAAATATAAAAAGAAGACGACGATCTACAAGAAAAGGCAGGAAGAAGCCCATCGTGTGGTCAATGGTAAAAAACGGGGCAGGTCTTTACCTAAGACCTTATCGTGCATATTAAATGAAAGAAATCAATTGGTCATACCACATAAAGCATTAACCAATATTGAATTATTTAAATATATTTCCTGTTTAAAAATACCATTTTTCCGCGGTGTGTTTATGAAAGACAGTTTACCAAAGAAAATGTGGCAAAATGAGACTGGAATTGTAAATTTGGATAATACTGAAGGGCCTGGCACCCATTGGGTTTGTTATAAGAAACTAAATAACAATGTATATTATTTTGATAGTTTCGGTAATTTGCCACCACCAAAAGAACTTCAAAATTACTTTAAATCTGCTAAAAACATATATTATAACTATAAAAGAGAACAACCTGATAATACTTCAATATGCGGCCATTTATGTTTGGAATTTCTAGCTAAAAGTATCAGTCACTATTGAGATGTCTTCCTATACGGTATCATTAACAGGAAAATCGTCCACTTTACGAAGTATCCTTTTTCCAGCGTTACGCTTGCAAAAAGGAAGGTTTTGGGAGGCGGCACTATTGGATTTTACAACTTACAACTCTATCCCCAATGTTACGGAAGGTAAAAATAACGTATTGCATTATTATAAGGGAAAGGATGCCAGTGGAAAATTTACAGACTTACAAGAGTGCAGGTTACCCACAGGTTCTTATGAAATTGATCATATAAATGAATTTTTGCAAACTAAAATGGGAAAAGACAATATAACATTAAAAGGTAATAATAATACGATGAAAGCTGAAATTACTTCCAAATATTATATAGATTTCACTCAACCAAACTCAATTGGTGATTTATTAGGATTTTCCAACGATGAGCCTGTTTTAGAACCAGATGTAACACATTCCGGTAAGAAAACAGTAACAATATTAAAAGTCAATAGTATAGACATAACTTGTAACATTATACAAGGTGCTTACAGGGATGGGGCTAACACCCACATCATACATACTTTTTACCCAAGTGTACCACCTGGATTTAAAATTGTTGAAAAGCCACAAAACCTGGTATATCTACCGTTGAACACCACTTTCATTTCAGACATCGTGTTGAGCGTATTGGATCAAGACGGTAACTTGGTAGACTTCAGAGAAGAGCCTATTACGATTAGATTACATTTAAAATCGACACTTTAATACAAAACCATGGGTTTAACATTTAAAAGCGAACAACCTACGGGAAACCGCATTAGTAGCTCTTCAGCTGTGGAGGAGTTAACACGCGAGAACATTCGTTTCTTAGAGAGAATTGGATTAAAATTAACCGAGTATGGATATACTGGATATAGCGCAGGGTCCAACATTCGACGAAACCCTATGGGAAAAAGAATATCACACCCACAACCCTTACACTTCATCGAAATTAAACAATAACGATGAAATTCGTATTCCCATACAAAATCAAGACATTTACACACTACCATGTGAAAGTTACTTGTATATTGAAGGACAAGTTACTAAAAAGGACGGTACTACTGTTGGTACAACAGTTCCATTTATAAATAATCCTATGGCTTTCCTATTTGATGAAATTAGATATGAAATATCAGGTGTAACAGTTGATTCCACTAAAAAAGTAGGTATTACGACAACTTTAAAAGGATTAACATCTATAACACCCAATGAAACCAATTTACTTAAACCTGCCGGATGGGTATTACCTACGATTGACACGATCACTCCAAATCCAAATGGATATTTTGATTTTCATATTCCATTACGTTTGCTGCTTGGTTTTGCTGAAGATTATAGGAAAATAATATTAAACGTTAAACAAGAATTAGTTTTGTTGAGATCTTCTAACGATAAAGACATTATTAAAGCTGCAGATGCTACTACAGATGCGACTTTAGAATGGAAATTAAAATTAGACAAAATTGTATGGAGAGTTCCACATGTTAAATTGGCTGACGAGCATAGAATGCTACTTTTAAGAAAATTAAAAGCCGATCGTGATATTGTTATTCCATTTAGAAGTTGGGAATTTCATGAGCATCCCAGTTTACCTACTACGGATCGACACACTTGGACTGTTAAAACATCGAATTATGTAGAACGAGCCAGGTATATTATATTTGGTTTACAAACAGGTAGAAGAGACGCCATTACTAAACATGCAGGACAATTTGATCATTGTGACTTGAAAAATATTAAAGTTTATTTAAATTCACAATTCTTTCCATACGACAATTTAAATGTGTCATTCACTAAGAAGAAATACAGTATATTGTACGATATGTACGCGAGATTCCAAAGTTCATATTACGGTAAAACAAATACACCTTTATTACCACCTGACAAATATTTCGATGCCTACCCAATAGTTGTAATCGATTGTTCTAAACAAAATGAATCAGTAAAGTCTTCAAGTGTGGATATAAAAATAGAAATGGAATTCAACGATGCTATACCGGCTAATACAACTGCATACTGTTTAATTCTACATGATAAAATCGTAACATACACACCTTTAACTGGAATTGTTAAAAATGTATTGTAAGAACCGGTTTTGTTTCATTCCGCGAGTATAAAAGCAGAGCGTACAGACCGCTCCTCATCAGTTTGTTGCCTACTGTTGTATGGGTAGCATCGTATTCAATATGGCTTCTCCTAGTGGTACACCTGAAAATGTGGTAGATATTGAGAAGGAGATATCTGAGTTTTTAGATCCTCAAGGTCACCAGGAAGGAGGTGAACAAAACGTTTGCGGACAACTTCACGCCAGTAATAATGTTGAAGAAAAAGGTAAAAGAAGAAAGACTATACAAAAGAGAAAAAGGGATATTGAAGATAATATTTCTCCAAACATATTGAGTGAGGTATTTTTGCGAATATTTTACCCAATCTCTTCCAGTTTGGATAAAAGTGTTTTAATCGGTGTTATGAAATCTACAGATTATTCCCCTACTGTAATTTTAACTCATGGACCCAAAATGATTTTGTTTACGGACAGTGCTTGGGAATCGTTTATGAAACATTTGCATCTACTAGAATGCTATTTAAGTAGTAACATGTTTGGAAGAAAGACAAGAGTAGGACTTTTGGATTCAAATGTGGAAATTGATATCATTAAACAACGTGGTGATCATCAGCTACGGTTTAGAGACACAACAAGACATGATAACAAAATTCAACTTAATCGAGAGGAGTTTTTCATTTTAACTTGTGCTACTGAACCTATAACAAGATACTTGAGACAACTGGTGTTTTCAAGTTCGATTATTAAAGATTATCTGGAAGACACTTTGGACAAACAACCGGACGCACCTATATTATACGGACCTGTGGATACTTCTATATTTAATAGAGTTCCTCATGAAGTACAGATGTGGAGACAATTGGAAAAGTACGCTCAACTACATAAGAAATCAGTAAAACAGGAAGAAGAGGAAGATGGAGGAGAAGAATCAAGTGTTAGTGATGAAAATGAAAATAAGGAAAATATAAAGATGGAAACTTAAATGACAATGGTTAGTTTTTAAAACAATAACCAACATTTTGTGGGGTTAGGCCTATTGGGGACGGTGCCCACGTTAAATATACACCAACGCGCCAACAACTGTACGGCCTGGTATAAAAGTAGTACCTACCGTGGTGTGGAAATCAGTTGACCTCCTGACTTCGTAATGAGCAGACGTGTGACCTTCAAAATGGACAAGGGAGAAGAACAACAAGTAAAGTCCAAGCCTGGTATTATTGAGTTTCAAGCGTTTCGTGGTAATGATGATAGATTCATTATAAAAGAACTTGTGTTTTTGGACATGAATACAAGTGTTCCTTATTCGTTTTTATTTAAACCACCATGTTCTTATTCGTCTTTAACTAGTAAAGCCGCTACTACCAACAGATGGATTTCAAAACACTTCCATCATATCGATTGGTATGATGGTTTTACAAGTTACACGGACTTGTATCACATTATGCATCACTTTTCAGACAAGTTTACCAATATTTACACAAAGGGGCTGGAAAAGAAAAGATGGATCGAAGGATTTACTCATGTTCCGGTTAATGATGTGGAATTGGATAAGAATTATCAATACATGCTGGAAACCATATGTATTTGTACAAAAAGCCCAGAACATGATAAAGATAGACATTGCGCTTTGAAAAATGCCTATAAACTCGCCTCTTACCTTCAAAGTGGGGAATTGGGGAGTGGTGGGGGTAACGGAGAGTATATAAGTGGGGAGCAGACAGGGACCTGGCATGAGTATTACTCGAGATTCCGAGACGACAACATCTCCGAGCAAGAAGACGATCTGTAACCTGACCATGGCATCTCACCAGTTCCTTCAGACTTTGGTCGAGCAGTTCAATGCTCACTCCAAGTCAACAATATTACCTGTAAAGAAGTGCTCGGAACTAAAAGACGAGAAGCACTACATAATCCATGCTATGAAGAAGATGGAGACTACAGTTGGGGAGGCCATCTGCTGCAGTCTCAGCGAGGCACCGTTTACTCCGGGGGATGAACCAAAGTTCCAGGTGTACCTGCCCAAGAGATTCGTCCATCTTCTACAAAACGAGGATCTTCGCTCTATTCAACCCGGGTGTCTATACCTGGTGTCCCACGGCTGCACGGGTAGCAATTCTACAGAGTTGACCATCCACATCGCTGACAAGCAGCAGTGTTAGATTTAAGTTTTAATGTTGTACATATGTTGTTGTTGTAATGTTTTATAAATAAACGAATCATAAAAGACAAAAAAAAATAAAAAAAAAAAAAAAAACAAAAAATGCAACATATCAATATGTGACAGACTTCACGTATTGATATGTTGCATTTTTTTTAAACTTCGCGGGTGACCTTGACCTTTGACCTTTGCATTTCACAATTACCCCCACTACTGTAATTACCCCCACTACCGCACTAGGATTCAAACCTGCTTGGATGCGAAAAACGGTCAGTCTGTTGCCAACTAGCAAACGATGAGCACCTTGTACGAGCTTTGCATACAACGAGTTATAACTCACAAGGACTTGTTCTCAACATGTTTACAAGACAATATCCCACTAACAATAAAAGAAGATGTCAAACGCTACAGGAGGGAAAATACAGGGTATTCGGAATACTCCTGGTATAAGTTCCACGACGGGGAAAAGTTTTGTAGGCCTTGTGGCGAGGCCGCCGTCAGAGACCTTCGGCGATTCGTACAGGATGGTGGTATAAAACAATTCGGATTTCTAGCGCCACTGTTTCGATTTGAAAATTACAAGGACACCTGCGCTATTTGTTCCATTCCATTGTATCGATGGAAAAAGTTTAGAACTGTTTAATTGGATTTTCTATACCCCCACCACTATTACCCCCACCACTTTTTCATGTACCTCCAAGCGCTGTGCCTCGGCTTCATTTCTACTCCAGCAGCCAACCTAGCAACATCAAGATGTCTCTAAACGTTAGTTGCGCAAGTTACGAGGAGGTGAGCATCAAGACTTAGCAGGAGCTAAACGACTTATACAAGGAGTTGCAGCTGATGGTGGCACGAGGCTACCGTATAAATGTGCAAGTTTACGCTTGCAATATACGGAACACCCGGCAGTCAAAGGAAGAGCCTGGACACTCCTCGACGGCTTCCTCACCAGCGTCCATGAAGACCGAGCCAGACAACTTGGACTACTTCAGCTGACTAGCAGTTGTATTTCTTGTCCTAACCATTGTAGAATATGTATATTTTTTCATTATATTAAAGAAGTAAAAGAGCAAAAACACCTATCTTGTTACTGACATATAAGCTCAGTAACAAGATAGGTTTTTTTAAAACACAATTTGGATGACCTTGAAACTTCCCCCTCCACTGCTTCGTTACCCCCACCACTTGACTATTGGTGTACATGGCACATCGCAATTGGAAACCTCATTCCATCTTCAACAGCCACACCGACAACATCAACAATGGCAAACCTACCAACAGATGAAAGATGTCCTCACGCATGTTGTGACTTCGTCCACGAGTTGGAGAAGAGGATGCAGGAGAGGGCGATAAGAAGAAAACAGATCCACTCAGAAAATATCATGATAGTCAACGGCTATCTTTTATTGTTCGGCCTTATTATGGTTGTACTTTTCATACTGTACGGCATAGTCACATGTGTCGGCAAGGTTGCAGAAGAAAACGCTCGCCACCATCAATTGGAAAGTTTCAATGTTACTTTGTAAGTTTTCCTTTTTTTTAAAACTCCGTTTGGATGACCTTGAAAATTCCCCCACTACTCCA
The DNA here is from genome assembly GCA_030545055.2 of Neoaliturus tenellus. NCBI lineage: Eukaryota > Metazoa > Arthropoda > Insecta > Hemiptera > Cicadellidae > Neoaliturus > Neoaliturus tenellus. The sequence goes on along the minus strand of CM061532.1, from coordinate 3,066,107 downwards.
CCACACCCCCCACCACTTCACCATGTTCCTGCATGAGCATCACATCAACCGTCATTCCTTGTCCGACAAGCAACCATGGCAGACAACAACACCATCAGCCAAGCTGACTCCACTACTGATGTCGGTACAAGTACGGGTTGGACACTGTCGATCGATAGTGTACACTATTTGGAGTCAATTTGCGAACGTATGAAGGAAATACTGCGGGACAACCCTGGGATCATAATACAAATGAATTTAAATTATGATTGGTCCCAAGTTAGAATGCAAGGGGACGACAACAACGGTCAACAATCTCCACAATATTCGCCCATGTCCCCGATCTATCCTTACGGCGAGTCTGACGTCGATGAAGATGAGGCTAATGAAGATGCAGGGGACAACGAGGCTGAAGAGGAGTAAGCTTCATTCCTTTTTTTTAAAACCTAAATTGGATGACCTTGAGAATTCCCCCTCCACTATTTCCTTTTTTTAAAACCCAAATTAAATGACCTTGAAAATACCCCCTCCACGTACTTTTGGTTTACCCCCTCTACTTTTCAATACTGTTACCACAGTCTGTAGCTCACATCATTCCTTGCTTAGCTATCATGGCGGACAGCACTCTTTCTCGAGTTGACTCCACTACGGATGAAGAATGGCCATTTTCCTGGAATGTTCATCTGCAAGACTCGGCAGAAGTGGATATGTTGCATGAGAAATTGGTGTATGTATTAAACGAAAACCCCAACATTGAATGTAGAATGACTATGGATTTCGATGCGACAGGGGTCCACACTCAACCTTCCACTTCCAGCCAGCCTGAACCTCAGCTACAGCCAAAGAACTTTACACATCTTTACACTCCAATACGGCCGGAGGATGTGGTTATCAGCGAGGCAGACTCTACTACAAGTTATATTGAACCAACGAATTGGAAGCTTGTTGTTGACACCTTACACAAGGTCGACTTAGTATGTGACAAATTAAAGGAATTGATGATGCAAGATCCTGGTCTTCGTTTTAAAATTGATTTGTTTTTCATCTGGGGAGCACCTGCACGGGGCTCTTCGTCTGACAGCTCTCTAAGTACAACGGATGAGGAGGAGGAGGAGGACGACTAGTTATCTTTTTTAAAACTCCGTTTGGATGGCCTTGACCTTTCCCCCTCCACTGAGTTTATTTAAGGTGCACTCTCAATGACAGCAGCATCATTTCATCGCGCACCTTCACCACAGCAACATGGAGAGTCAACTCAACTACTGTTGCGAACGGAAATGTTTTTCATGGCCGAATGACATTGATGTTGCGGATGGCCTGGCGTGTAGAAAATGTGAAGCTTTTGGTCAATGCATGTGTAAGTGCAAGTCTTGGAAGAAGCCGAAACCGGAGTTGAAGACATTCCATGTGTACCAGATGAGAGGGCATAAGTACACTTGTTGCCCTGAACGTTGCATTGAATTCACATTAAAACAGCTAACTGGCTGCAAATTGTGCAACAATCATTTTGCAGGTTTTTGCAAACATTATTTAGGAGCCTGTCAGTACAGATCAACTTGGCATACAGAAGCACTCACTATCAATGAAATCGCTATAGATACACAAGAGTAGTCTTTCTACTCTTTTCTTTTTTAAAACTCCATTTGGATGACCTTGACCTTTCCCCCTCCACTCACCTTAGTTTATATAAACCTCATTCCCACTGACCACAGCATCACTTCATCGTGCTCCCTCGTCAAAGCAACATCAACTATGGAAAGTAAGCGCATCTCATGTTGCGAGCATAGGTGTTTGGAGATACAAGGCGTCACATATTGTGCAAAGAAGCGTTGGGAGGAAGAGACGGGGACAACCTATTGCTGTGAGGATAAGTGTTTCCTCTTACCAAAGTGGCAAGTGGATGGGCTGGCCTGCCGGCAATGTGAATGCTTCGGATGTTGCAGGTGTAGATGCAAGAACCAACAGCTGCCACCGCCGGTACTACAAACTTTCAAATTCTACAAATCCAAATACTTTTATACTTGTTGTCCGCAGCGGTGTATTAAATTTCACTTCTCCAATCTTACCAATTGTCGGAAATGCTGCGGACAACCTGATGGGTGGTGCACCTGTTTTCTGGACTCCTGCCGCTACAGATCGGATTGGTTTACAGATCCATTAGAGGTTGATGAGGTCGCCCAGGAAGCACAAGAGTAGTCTTTCTACTCTTCAACTTTTTTAAAACTCCATTTGGATGACCTTGAGATTTCCCCCTCCACTTCCCCATATACCTAGAGTACACAGAGCCTGGCAGTCAGTAACTCGGTGGCTGTCGTGGTGTGCGCATCGGTGTCGGCGCTCCGTTGTTAGGTTTTCAAGGTCACAGTAATATCAAATTGTTGGTGTTGTGCTGGTTCAAGGTCACCTGAGGGATAACCGATTGCCCATTTAGGCAGGGTCATGTCAGAAACTCGAGTTTAACTTGGCACTTTTGCCGTTTCTCGTCGAAAATTCGCTCCAAGTGGTCAAGGTCGCGGGGACTCTGACTGAAACTCGGAGCGTAGTGCGAGAAACGGCAAAAGTGCCAAAAAATTTTAAGTTTCGGCGTGACCTTGACCTCAGTGGCGTCGGTGACGTCATTTTGATGACGTAAGGGGTGATGACGTCATCAGCACGTCGTTTCTGTGACGTCATGGGTGTGACGTCATAGAAATGACGTCATTGGTGATGACGTCATCGATGACGTCATCGGTGAGGTCATTGACCTCGATGACGTCATCCCTCAGGTGACCTTGAACTGAGCCAGCACCAACAATTTGACACTACTTATATAATAAATGAACAAAACTTAAGACCGTTTAAAAATAAATTAAAAATGTTTTTAGTTGAGAACGCCTTTTATAGTGTTGATGAATTTATGGATCATTGCCAAAATACATAAACAAAATTTCATTTTGAACTAGGTTGAACTTTCGTAAACTACCTAAGGGGTATTTAAAACTTTTACTTAAACTAGGCGGGTATTTCGTAGTTATTGAATTAAACTAGGTTACACATGAATTTATATATTTGAAATATTTTAATTTAAGTTTGTTATACATATCAAAATTATTGTATTGTTAACATTGCTTCCAACTTACTCATTGTTGTAATAGCAATAAAAAGATTATTATTATTATTAAAAAAAAAAAAATTACTTTAACACTGCACAATTAAAGACACTAAAGCCCTATGCGGTTTCTTCCAAGTGGAGGCAGCTGGCAAGCGGCGAAGGCTGGAGCGACCGAGCCGCAGGACTAGGCCTATTCTGTAACAAAGTCACAAAACAAAGGCAAAATCCTACACTAGCTGGCAAACCCTGGCTCCCTATTGCCTAACAGAACTAAAGGGAAAGAGCAGGGGATGATAACCTAGCAAGAAAAATCTTGGAAAAGCCAAAAGCTAACCGAGGCTATAAGAGCGCTAATAAAAGTAAAGGCCAAAATTTAAGCTAATTTCCAAAATTTCCAAAAAAAAAAAAAAAAAAAAACTACTGCAACAGGGTAGCTCAGAACCTTAGCCTTTCTTAGAAAACATTTGAAAGGAATCGAAGCAAAAATTACTGCCCTAGCCTAAAAAAGGCAAAGTGAGGTTAGGCTAGCCTAGGCCTACCTCATGAAACTCTTGTCTTAGCCTGTGCTTAGCTCAGAAGCTCTGCTACCATATGTAACCGGAATATGGGGGTGGTTATGGATAATGGGTATTCGGATATGCTGATTGTGGACCTATGGTGGTATTGAACTACTGAGTAGCTATTGGCAAACTGAATTCATAGACTACTGGGGTCGAGCAACAACATGAATGGGCTGACTGGTCATTTCCAGGTTTTGGGTGATTAACCAAAGGTGACTATGGAAATGGTTAAGGATTGAGGTTTATGGCGTGAAATGAGATACCTGGGAACTACATGACTTATTGATTGAACCTAGGTAACGTATCTCAGGGACATACTGAAGGTATTACCCAGACGGATCGCTGCCAAGCACAGTACCAAGAACCAAAGCCATTTTGATGAGATCAATTATAATCTACGTACACTAAATTAATTTCAAAGAGAATTCACTAATAATAATCTGTATCTAGAAATCTAACCCATCCTATACTTAATGCATAAATCCTGAAATGACATGTTGAGCCTTGGTTCCGAGACTACCCTCTACAGAACAAGTTATAGCCTTAATTGATTGGTTAAATAATAAATTTACTTGAGATTAATTAATGATAATCATCCCCCACAACCTACATCCCCAGGGACCTGACGGTCCCCCTTATTTTATACTTAGCTAAAGCGTTGCATTTTCCTTTCGATGCTGCCGATACCCGAAAATGGAGTTCTCTCGGGGAAGGACGGTGTGAAAGAGAGAGAGAGAGACTCCGTCTTTTTTCGACTTCGCGAACCGATTCGAGAACGTTCTAGAAAAAGGCTGTCGGATACCGGCGCTGTGGCCAGTGCATCGAGAATCGCTACTATATGGAGTGCTGGTGGCACGAGCCGTCACACATGGCCCCACAAATAGATGTGTAATCCCAAGGCCCCACAAATATAGGCGAACAAGTTTGTGTGTGTGTGTGTGTGTCTGGATGTAAACAGCGCTAGAGATCCCAGCTCGGCCCCGATGGTCCGATTTTGGTGAAATTTAGTATGTAAGTCCAGAACCCACGATAGTTCCAAGCGTTTTTCTTTTTTCCTTCATTTTTGTAATTTTTAATTTTTAAGCATAGTTTATCCCTAAAAAAATCCTCAAAAACGTGGAAAATCAAAACTCCTAAAAAACGGTTCTAACGATTTTTATTTAAAACGTGATTTATTAAGATTAAAATGCTGAATAAAATTACACTACCCGCAACTCTGAGAAAATTTGTGTTCAAAAGTTATACAGTTAAAAGTGTTAAAAAATCTATTTTTTTTTTAATTTTTAAAATTGTTGTTATCTTGAAATAAATTTTACTTATCACCAAATCAAGCACAAAAAAACAAAATATCCCAGTATTTTAAATTATTGCTCTACATCAAGTGGTTGCGGAGATACTTTAATTTTTCGTTTAGCGGTAAACGCAGTAGGCCTACGTTGTTAAACGTAACAGAAGTGCGTATGAGTCATCAAGACATTCATGTTTGAAGCTTTTAACACCTTTTTATATTGTTGGGAGAAAGTATGTGTCAGTTATCTGATACCATTTATTTGTATTTAGAATTGCATTTTTTGTACATTTATAATCTTAAATAATTTGTTAAACACTATTAAATTCAATATGAAGTCTTTAGTATGAGCAAAACTAGCAAGGAGCAATATCACTGGATTACCCAAATTATTTCACAAAAACACTCAACCCCATAATTAAAAAAAAAAAAAAAAAAAAAAAAAAAAGAAAAGAAAAAACACACACAACATTTACTACACTTTGAAAGACTTGCTTATGAAGAATGAAAACCTAAGCACTAATTCTAACAAACTTCGTAGAGTTGTATTGTTAATATAAGTAAGATATACTAACAATTATTAAGAAAACAACTACTTTGTTTTTGTACATTGGTTCATTTATAATGAAGCACACTACATGAGAGAGCACTATAATTTACGATTGCTTATCATAGTTTGCCGTTGATATCTGGCCTACTGAGAGGTACAAATGAGAAGCACAAGACTGTTCAAAATAACGTGTATTGAAAAGCATAAAATAAAAGAGAGCAAAAATACAAAACCAACAAGACAAGATTTAATTTAAGTAAAACAGTTAAGAATAAAGTTTGCCCTTTTCTAAACAAAACAACAAGAAGAAAATGAGTATTAAATGTTAACTGAATTGACTCTAGAATTTGGAATACTAAATGGCTTGAAACTTTAGTTATCTTTTACTTAATTAATAATAAACCAAAACTCTTACTTAAAATATGGTAATCCTTTTTTCACCGAAACACAACACAACACTCACTACACGCACACACTCCACTTAACTTCGCTACCCCTAATTTCCTAATGATCTTCTTTCCTCGCTGTCCCGTCGCTCGTCCCTCCTTTTCCGTCTCCCACCATGGATGATTGATGGCTCCTCATTGGTTGATCACCGATAGGGTGTGTGGCTTAGAGGTTGTTCGCACAATTCTTGGAAGCATATCCTGCCGGGACTGTCTTTGCTCTCGTCAGCTGGGAAAGGACAGATGAAAGACGATATAATGGAAAGCTTGACTTCGTTCACACCAACGGAATGACACAGAATGTGAACGAAAGAATTAAGATATCCGAGATCGGTGGGATAGAAAGACGGACGCAGGCAGAGCCAAAGAATAATCTTGTCCGACTTTTTTCACTTAGTTACACTATATATTAATAGGCAAGCATGTTCTTTACCTCTTTTATTTCTCAGCTCGTGTGCAAATTTTTCTTCTTATATGCTTTTAAGGATCTTAATTATATTGGTCTAATTAACACCTTTAACACCTTTTTCTGAAATGGCGACCTAACTCAATATGTGTAGTTTAAAGCCAAGTATTAATGAGAGATGAGTGTAGGATGATTGTGGCACGATCTTGTAGTCTTGTTACTGACTAAGGCCAACATTCTCCTTAGACAGGACTGTTAATTCACAGCCCAACAGCCAATGATATCTAGGGGCCTATAGTTAAGCGTGGGATCCGAACCCCAATTTTTACCTCATATATACCAATTGGTCTAATTATGAGGATGGTCTTTGTGGATGAACTAGTATTAACTAGTGTGGACGTTAATCCCCATTAGGGAATATCGCATCCACAAGCCATCACTTATAACTATCCACAATTCGTGACCCCCAAGTAGTATGGATTACAGGACGACGCCACCGTCCCAGTCCAATATAGTACAAAATATTAAGTATCCAATATAGTTTTCTAACTAGTCTGACCACTTAATCATACAGTTTTCTGAAATTTAATAGCTAGCTATTTACGTTCTCGTGGAAATAAAAAGTATTACTTTCAGAAACAGCCATAAACCAGGGTAGTTAACCTTCATTCTGCAGCTTTTAACGGATGAAATAATTGGCTTCTATTAAGAAAATCTGATTTGTTTATTTCCCAGGAGGACGCAATAATTGAATTGTCCTGTTATACCACCGAGAAAACTTTGGTCAGGGGGAAAAGCTTGACCTCATTTTGGCTGAATGTTAAGCCAAGCTATAAAGTTTCGTATGAAAAGGCAATAAGATTCTTAACGAGATTTTCAACAACATATTTTTGTGAGCATGCCTTACCAACCTTGGTGTTCATTAAGAGTAGATGGGTTTGACCATTCCTGGCTCAGGTCAAGGCCACGCCGGAAGCGGTTGTGGGTAATTAAGGGGACGGGACGTGCACATCCGGTTGGGGATGGGCTGGGTTTTATCGGTGGGTGAGATGAGCATAAATTAGTGGATTGGATATGGGGAGAAAATGGGCTGAGGGTTTATTTAGTTGCGGGACGGTGACGGAGAAGGTTGTGGGCTGAGGGAAATAAGTTATAAACAAAAATAAGAGGTCATAAAGAAGTTGAAAAATTTGGTTGAAGATTATGTATGTTTGAAAATCCTAGAAGTTATTTTTGAACAATCTGTAAGTGTTGGTTAATATTGTTAGTTGTTGTTTCAAAGACTAGGAGAAGAAAACAATTAAACAATTTTGTAGATAAGAACTTGGAAGTTAAACTTCTCAGAGGGAGAGAGAGAGAGAGGGAGAGAGAGAGAGAGAGAGAGAGAGAGAGAGAGAGAGAGAGAGAGAGAGAGAGAGAGAGAGAGAGAGAGAGAGAGAGAGAGAGAGAGAGAGAGAGAGAGAGAGAGAGAGAGAGAGAGAGAGGATAATAAAGGCGAAAGAAGTGTTGAGAATTCTAATGTTGGCGATAGAATAAAAAGTTAGTGTACAGTATTAGAGTTACGCGGTAAAATTTTTTAGGGGAAGGGTGGGGGTAAATTCAAGAGATATACTTATTTATTTAATAGTTTTTTTCTGTTGCTGCAGAAGTGGGCTTAAGTAAAACTTCTTAAAACCATAAACCAGAAGTGATTTGATGTTCAAATCCATAACTTCTGTTCTATAATATTTGTTGTATATAGGTGGTATATAGATTGTATATAGACAGGTGGTGCACAATTGATAATTTATAGTATTGTTAATGTGTTAAAAAAGTTTGTAACGTTGTACCGAGCGAAGCAAGAGAGGGAAATTAGGGGAACTTTCAGAAAATAGTTATCTTAGCATATACTATCACCATACCAAAAATCTGCTTGTTAGTAAGATGCACGAAAATAGTCCATGGAAATTTTAACAGCTGTGTTCCTCCTCATCCCCTCTCGCCCTGCAATGTTGTCATTTTTGTTAAGTTTACCATGTGAAATACAGTGTAAACATGTATTTCAGAATAAATTTGGCAACAATGTTTTGACTCTCATCGGACTATTGTCGTGAATCCCACTTATAATTTGTTAGATTTTAGGTAATTTTTTTAAGATCCTGGGCTAAGAGTGCAACAAACGTAGCCCGTAGGCCTTTGTTAAAACAGTCTGAAAGTTGAGTAAGCGAAGCGAATGAGCTCGTTGTAAGGCTAGTGAGCGAAGCGAACGAGCTTGTCTTGAACGAGAAATACGCCTTTTTGTACTGGATATTTTAGCGCGTTGTCTCTAACTGATATTACTATAAAGAATACTGACATTACTAAGAGACCCTTTGACTTAATAGTAGGTTACCATTCCTTTCCGTCTTCAGTCTATGCGCTTTGTCTACAGATGACTAGTTTCGGAATGGATACCCCATTATCAAATACGGCGTCAAAAGTAAAAAACAATGCCGTTTTTCGTCAATTTAAAAAAGTACATAACACTTAACACACAACACAAACAAGACGAACGAACAAAAAGAAACATTTAAACCACGATCACACGTATGGACGGCCAATGACAAGTCCAGACAAAATATCAAGTCAAAAGACAATGTCAAATCAATGTCTAAAGACAAGTCGTGGTTTCTTTTTGTTCGTTTGTCGTGTCCGTGTTGTGTGTTAATAGGAGTACTTTTTAAAATTGTTGAAAAATGACAGAGTTTTTTAACGTTTGACGCCAGATTTGATAATAGGAAACCATTCCCGAAACTAGTCATCTGTAGACAAATTTCATGGATTGAAGACGGAAAGGTATTGTAACTTAGTGTTATTAAGCCTTTCATCAATCCAGGGGGCAAAATATAAATAAATTACTAAGTTTACCGAGCAAATGTTCAGCCCCCAGGTACTTGCGTTCAAAAAAAAAAAAAAAAAAAAAAAAAAAAAAAAAATACCCCCGTCGCAGCAGACCTGCGTACTCAGCGAATTTCCACAGAATTATTGTTTTAACATCAAAGAACTTTGTGGCTATCTTATATAATTAAAATTTTTTTCAAGGAAATATAATATATTTAACGACATTATATTTTTGAGAAAATTATTTTTATTTAATAATAATTTGTATATTAATTAATATTTACATTGAAATAAATTACTTTTTTACAGCACAGTAATAAAAGTGCATATCCAATGCTTCTATGTAAAAGGAATGATTGTTGAATTTTTTACTATATGGAACATAGAGTATAAAAATTCTTTTAGATCGACTTTAAATTTCTCTTAGGCGAATTTTTGACCCCCAAAAGGCTTTTTTATTACTAATTTGATTTCAATGAAATTCTCAGGTTAGATTTTAAGTATTTTAAACTAGGTAATAAACTATAATCGAGCAGTTATTTTCAAGTATTAAAAAAGCTTATTTTCCGGAATTTTTGACAGAACTTTAGTTGTTTAGGCTACATGGTTTGACTAATGTAGTTGCTATGATCAGTTTATTTTCCCCCATCGCAGCTGAGTTGTCGCTGTATGCTGAAAACAACATAACATAACCTTTTCTTGTTTATATTTGCTCGCCTCTATGTTACGTTTTTAAATAAAATTTAATTGATATTTTGACAGACCTGTTTGTTAAATTAAATAGATCAACATGTTTACTTGTTGAAGTTATAAATTATACCAAAAGATAGGCATGTTGATGTGGAATGAATTGATGTCGTACGGAATTATGCGATTAACTATAATTTATGGGATACAACTAATATCTATTTGGGAGAAAGATTTAAATTGAACAACTAATTTGAATGTGTTGTGCCATTGTAGCCTATGTCTCAGGTAACAAAATATGCATTAAGTGTTAAGTAAGCGTAATTCTACAATACTTACATTACTTGATTTTTATTAATTTTGATTAATTAATCATGGATTTTAAATTGTATTGTTTTTTTTTCGCTCTACAATCTATTTACCTTTAATATTGTAAGCATAATTATTATTAAGTTACTTGCTTGTTTTGAGGTCTTAGCTTAAATCATTCTTTGTATGTATTTATTTGTAGGCTAGGCCTAGGATGTACGCCGGTTGACTTCGGACGGTTAGATGACGTTCCACTCTTCACATTCGAGGAGATGGAAACCTCCGTTCTCTCCCTAAAGAGCAACAAGGCACCTGACCCGGACGGGATTCCCAGCGAGGCTTTAAAGAAAGTATTTTCAATTAATGCTGACTTGTTGTTGAGAATGTACAACGCCTGTTTGGTAGAAGGGGTGTTTCCGGCTCCCTATGGAAAACCGCAAGACTTGTACTGATCAGCAAGGGCAAAGGTGATCCCGAGCTGTCGTCGTCCCACAGGCCTTTCTACACGTTGGACACGGTTGGGAAGCTGTTCGAGAAGCTGATCCGTTCCCGCCTGACTTCTGCCGTGGAAGCTGCGGGGACTCATGCCCCCGTCAGTATGGCTTTAGAAAGGGACGGTCAACGATTGACGCTATCACCGAAGTCCATAGAGAACTGTGAAAAGAGTCGAGAGCCACAACCATTTCTCTCGCTGAGTAGTGCTTCTTGTTACACTTATGTCAAGAATGCCTTTAACTCGGCGAGGTGGGTCGATATGTTGGATGCGCTTCGCAACACCTTTCGCGTTCCTGCATATCTGTTGCGACTCATTGAGGATTATCTCCGCTCTCAAAGCCTTATTTACGACACAAGGGACGGAACGTGGACGATGGAAGTTACTTCTGGTGCCGCGCAAGATTCAATACTCGGCCAGGATCTCTGGAATGTTGCCTATGACAGCCTCCTGAGGTCGGAGATGCCTGAGGAAACCACATAAACCACTTTGGTTGGGTACGCCAATGATGTCGCAGCTCTCATTGTCGCACGCAACGTTGAGCTGGCCCAACTAAAGTTGAACCGAGTCGTGCGTGTGGTCAACACATGGATGTCCGATCACGGTCTCTCGCTTGCTCTCCGTAAGACGGAGATTGTGATCCTTACGAAGAAGAGGATAGACACCGTCATTCTGTTCCGAGTGGGAAGGGAGGTGGTCCAATCAATTCGTGCTGCTAAGTACTTCGGGATTATGGTGGACACCAAGTTAAGCTGGAGGGATCAGATATTCCGTACGGCGGACAAGGCTGCTAAGGTAGTCACTTACCTTAGTAGGCTGATGGCCAATGTCGGGGTTCCACGATCCAGCAGAAGACGTCTGTTGATGTCCGCGGTTCAGTTCGTGCTTCTTTATGAAGCAGAGGTGTGGGCAGACGCTCTCGATAAAGAGTAGTACAGGTTGCGACTCGCACGGGTTCAACGTTGAGCGGCCCTCGGGGTGTGTTCCGCCTACCGGACAGTGTCCGAGCCTGCCGTCCTGGTGGTCGCCGGAGTTATCCCTGTCAAGCTCTTGGCAGGAGAGAGGAAGGCAATTTATCAGAGACAAGTCGAGATTGGCAAGGACACGGCAAGAACAGCAGAGCGCTCCCGAACCTTCCAGCAGTGGCAACACTGCTGGGAGCACGACACCCGAGGACGATGGACTGCGCGACTTATCAAGCACGTCCAACCATGGGTGGAACGGCTACCAATTCTTTATTTATTGCTCGGGCGTTCCCGACGATGCGGAACACACATTCTTCTGCTGCCCCCGTTGGGAAGGGTCCCGCCTGAAGGCCACACAAATTTTTTGTGCATTTTCGGTGGACTCGGTCTGCCAAAAGATCTTGGAGGATGAGGGCAACTGGGATTGTTTATCACAGTTCGTGCGGGGCATCCTCCTGGAAAAGAAACATGATCTGGACCCCGAAGTGGCCCAGATCCCTTGATCGAGTGGCTGGATAAGGAGTGAGCCCCACGGGCATAAGCCTAATTTAGGCCTACCCCTACGTAATGTGATAAACAACTCCAGGTTAGAATCCTAAAGAGTAGAGGCGAGGTTTTTTAGTGGGTAAACCCGTCTTTAGGGGAGTCCCACACTACAGGCTTGCCACCTGTGTGCGTAATGCATTTTTCTTACCTTTCCCAAAAAAAAAAAAAAAAAAAAACGTCACCTAATAACTCAAAAAGTGAGTAAAAAATTCTTGTACGGGACGGACATCGGAGCGTATTCCTAGTTTACAAATAACAAAACATAAACATTTCAAATTTGACAAATATGCAAAAGACAGCTGATCAGCTGATTAGGAACAGATTCCTTACTATCTATCTCCATCTCACTTGCTCCCATTATAAACTTATTTTCCATGATAATACCATGGGATTTAGCATGTAGGTTTGCTGCCATGTGGGTTTTTGATCAAATATTAATTACCAACTAGTGAAGGTTCATAAAAAATTTTATTAAGATATGTTGTTAAATAAGCGATGTATAACTTTTTAAGGATTTACCCATAATAATAACATGGGAAACTTGATTTCAATTTTCTCCATAACCAGTAAGCTATTTTAAAGATTCAAAATACTAAATTGTTTGTTTTTTTAAGCTCTTTAAAATGGTTTTCGTTAAAATTGATGAATTTTGAAAACTTAGGTCCAAAAATGCCAAAAACCCATTTGAAACCCCATAAAACCCCGTTCCCATAACCCGACAATGCTGGTTCGCGAACTCATGAAAATAGATCTGGTCTTACACCTTCATACCAAATTTCATCAAAATCGGAGATCCGCTTCAAAAGTTATCGGTTCCACGGACACACACACACACACACACACACACACACACACATATATATATATATATATATATATATATATATATATACATACATATATATGAAAATGAACGAGCGGTGTTTTTGGCTTCTGGGGACCTCAAAATGAAAAAGTAAAGTGGTCCCGGGCTTAGGTCTTACCATGGCTACTACCGTAATAGCGTATTCCCTATAGGGAAATTCGCTAAAAAAAAAAAAAAAAACAAACGATAAAATTGTATTTACTCAAATGATATCATGTGCAAGGAGCAGTAGGGGAATGGGCTAGTGAGTGCACTATAGCAAGAATTTATTTTGCCTTAATGGTTGTTTGGACCACCACAAGAGTGATCACTGACTGACTCACTGACTCAGGTATAAGAGTTTCTAATTCAAATTTTTATAGATTTAAAATATGGCGATTTAAAAAACTTTTTAACTCTGAATTATTTCCAATATTAACAAAAATATGTAATTTACATTCTTTTAACTCATGCTAGAGAATAATTTACCACGTGTTAGTTATAATAATCAATAATTTTTCTGCATTCGGCTTCATCTCACGTTTAGTATTGATCACTCCCAGAAACATTTAATTTTCTAGACTACTGAGGAGATATACTATTTCAAACTTTCGCCTCAAAAATTATAATCGTAACTTAACTTACAAACTCTTTGGGCGAGTTTTATGTGAATATTTATTCATATTGTTGCTCTGTGTCACTGTTAATTTATTTTGTTTGCTTATATAACACTGAGGATCTGGACACTAAAAATAAAAACTCCTACCGTTAACATGTAACGGTTTACTGTCCCTAACATTCCTTGAATGTTGGGTTCAAAAGAAATTATTTATTTTACTCCCTGTAAATATTTTTTTACGACGTATAGTAAAAATATTATAAGTAGGTATAAATCATAAAAAAACAATTATATTGCTTTTAATTAATTGAGAAATAGAGATAAAAAAATGGTGGTAAAATTGTGATGGATGACTTTGAACTAAATAAGGTTAAAACAGTAAAATATTTAGTAGTTGTAATAGATGAAAATCTAACATAGTCCCCTCATGTAGACTCACTATGCAACACTCTTACTTCATGAGTATTTTGCTCGAGTTCTTATTATTAATTCAGATATAAGACCTTGCTAAAATTATAGTATCATGCTTTAATAGAATAAAAATTTAGATATGGTGTTATAATATGGGGATCAGCCACTCGGCTTTTAAAGAAATGATCTTTGTTCCACAAAAAAGAGCAATATGAGTGATTCAGGGATGAAAGAGTAGGTGAAGACGATTCTTAAGGGAGGGGTGGGCATGGACAAAGGATTGTGGGTGAGTCCCTAAAGTGAGCTGAAAGTGTTTTTTGTTACATGCATAGAAAGGATCCATAGTTTTTTTAGAGTTTACATAGAGCATTGTAGTGCTCATGGAGGTTCAGTAGATGATATGTACAGCAAACAATGATAACGAGACTAGGTAACTTGACATTGTTTTATGTTTTCTCATTAGTTTCACAGTGAGTGAAGAAATATGTACAGAAATCATATTATCTTTATCATTATTGTGAGTATGCCTTATGTTTATTTACTGTGAATCTGTCAAAAAAGTGATTGTATCTAAATATAAGCGCGTTTCTTATAAGATTTTTAGAAAGTATATCTTTAAGCGTCTTAAGGGTGCGCTCTACTTATCTGCCACGCGAGGATGCGAGGGTTTTGAATCTCCGTGTTTGTCGCCCCAGTTGTAAACCGATTTAAAATATTTTGGTGTCATTATTTTCGTAATATAATTTTGTACTCCGCTATCGTCTTAAAATTTCTATATTAATTAAAATAATTAAGCAGGGTGTTTGCTAATAATGATGAAATGAGTGTTTTTGTGTCAAGTTTTAACGTATTAAAACAATTTTTTTAGAAAAAATAAGACGATACACGAGTACAATATAATCTTAAGAACAAGAATCTGCAATAAGATTGGTAAAAAGCTTATTAGATAACGATGCAAGAAGGGAGATGCGAAAAGTCTGCAATTTCAAAAACATCGTTATTAGACCACCGATCGATTTCGCACTGAAACCAAAAAAAAGCTTAAAAGTAACAAAATTAAAAATCACTCGTCATATATTTTCCAAAATGTGAGTTTCCGCGTATAGCGGCAGTTAACAGTCTCGCTCGACGATTTTGACGCCGAGGTAGAGCGCACCCTTAAATTCATTTTTTTTACATTACCAACAATGTAACTGATCAAACCTCTTAAGTATCTTCAATTCCTCATAAAAGACATTTACATATCCTATAACTGGATTGACTTCAAATTGATTAAATTTAAAGAATCGCATTAAAAAACTAAATAATATTCACAGATAATTGGATTTAATAATTATTGTAGCATCGTTTTTTATAGATTAGGTACCGGTCCGAGATTTCTTGACACTTTATTCTTTTCATTTTATACCTTTCCACTTAGCACAATTTGTCCTCTTAGGCTACTAAGAACCATAGACCTAAACTAAAATAATTGATAAATATAGTTATAAAAAATAATTAAAACATCAACTTAGGCGTTATTGATCATAGATGAGACAAATTCTGTACAGATATGTTAGTGATATGTCAGTAAACAAACGAAAAAACTGCAAAATAAATAATATTAGATAAAAAATAATTACAGTGTCAGACAAAAATATTAGTAGTGTCTTTTGGCCACTCCTGGCCCAGTTCAAGGTCAGCGGTTGGAAGTGGCAGGTGTGGGGTTGGAAGTGTGGGGTGGGGGTGACAGTGATGGATGGGTTTGGGAAGTGGGTCAAGGTCATCCGGAGGGGGTTTTAAAAAAGTGGGAGCCGCAGGGGCTCGGTGGGGGTTTTGGGAGGGGCGGCGCCGGGCCGCGGGAGGTTATCGTTTATTTTTAAAATTTAATTAAAATAATAGTTGCATGATAGGAGAGCTCCTAGGTGTTTACAGTGCGAGTCGATACAGTAGAATGAGACATGTGTCCAAGGAAGAACGATCATATAAACCCGGTAATATAGTGAATAAGAATAATTGGATAGCGTCGTCAATAGGTGTAACAAGATTGAAATGTTGATACTGCAGCATGTCAGTTAAGACAGCGTGCAAAACAGTATCAGTACAGTATGCAGTGTTGCACAGGCTTGGTTTTGCAAAGTACAACGGGTGAAAACTGTAGTATTTCTTAAGCTTAGCCAATGTAGTACGCGGTTTGGAAACTGTGGAGTTAGATTGTTTCTGTAAAATATGTTTTGTGCGTAAAAGCTTTAGTTGTAAAGAGTGCGAAGCCATAATAATATATGAAGGGGAGATGTGTACTCTCCGACAATCGGCGAGTATATGACCGGCGCCCGCGAGTGTGCCTGAATATATAGAGACTAATTAGCATAATAAGTGCAAACATATGTTAGAGTAAAAAAGTGTAAGTAAAAAAGTGTTAGACTAGGTGTTAGAGACTTGCGGATAGTTGTTCACTGTTGCCCTATCGCCACTATAATGACGCGCGCGCGGTACCGATGCCCGTTATATGGGGGGTTGTGCGGCCCCCCCCCCCTTCCCCTTCCCCAACCCCTCCCCCTGAGAGGATGACATAAAAGAACAGAACTTCGGAGAGCTCAGTTATTTGTCGGGCGGCGCCGCGAAAGGTTGTAGCAGGGGGAAACATATAGGCGAAAAAAAAAATATTGGTAGCCGCAGAAGTTACTTAATCATTCAGGTGCAGGATTGCAAGTAATGTTCCGTGCATGAATAAGTAGGAATACAATTGTGAATTGTACAGGTAAATCTTGTACTGTAGCAATAACTATAATATTAGACGGTTGTAAAGTGTTTGACCTGCTGGTGTGCAAGAAATATCCCGTTTACAACTAAGTAGGATTACAATTGCCAATTGGACAGGTAAATCTTGTATTGTAGCAACAAGTATAATAGTAGACCGTTGTAAGGTGTATCACCTGCAGGTGTGCAGGAAATGCCCTGTGCACAAATATAAAGACTAATTAGCATATTAAGTGCAAACACATTTTAGAGTAACAAGCGTTAGTTATAAAAGCGCAAGAGACTAACGGATAGTACCTCACCCGACCGATTCCGCCACCGAAATGGCGCGCGCGCGGCGGCAACCCCCCTTTTTATGCGATCGATGAGTCACGTGCGACGCCCCTCCAACCCCCTCCCCGAGAAAACCGCATAAAAGAGCGAGGTTTGGGAGAGCTCGGTTATTTGTCAGTCGGCTGCGGCTACGGTCACAAGAGTCGGAGGAAGAGACGGATAGTTTAAGAAAAGTATCGGTAATAGCGGAAGTTAATTAATTAATTATTCAGTTGTAGGATTGCAAGTATTGGCCTGTGGATAAGCAAGTGGGTCTGCAACTGTGATTGAACAGGTAACTACCGTATCATAGCAATAATTGTAATATTAGACGGTTGTAAAGTGTATAAGGTGCAGGTGTGCAAGAAATGGTCCGTGCACGATGAAGTAGGATTACAATAGCCATCTGTACGGCTTAATCTTATGCTGTAGTGATAACTATAATAGTACCGAGTTGTAAAGTGTCTAACCTGCAGGTGAGCAAGAAATGTCTCTCGTAGTGTACCAATAATTATAATAGTAGATGGTTAGCAAGTGTATTATCTGCAGGCGTGAAAGAAATGTCTCGTGTAATGTAGCAATAAGTATAATAGTAGACGGGTGTAAGGTGTATTACCTGCAGACGTGCAGGAAACATAGCGTGCACTATTGCACAGGTAAATCCCGTAGTGTAGCACTAATTATATTAATATGACCGAGAAGTAGCGGTTAGAGTTTAAGTGTTGTTAAAGTAAGAGAGTAATTTGCATATTAAGGAGGAAACAGGTGTGTAAGAATGGAACCTGCAATTAATCAGTGTGAGTTTCCTGCACACGATGTTAATTAGCATATTTTAGTAAAAAAAAAAAAAAAAAAAAAATGGAAACTCGACACGAAAATAAAATTAAGATATATAAAATAACTGGTATAGTGTTAAGAAATAGTGTAAAAATAATAAAAATGTTAAAATAAATAGTGTGTTAAAGTACTATGTGGTATGAACTCACGGATTGGTTGTTTACCGTTGGGGTGTCAGCTCCCTATATGGGAGGCGCGCGAGCTTCCCGTCGTTTATATACATGCGGATGGTTACTCATGCATGACCCCCCCCCCCGCCGCCGCCGCCGCCGCCGCCCCCGCCCCCTCCCACAGGCTGCGTGTACCGGCGATTAATTTCCGTTGGAACTATAATTAAGCGCCGGAAGAGGGCAGATAACAAACTGCGATAGTTATGCTGTCACGCACGCGACGGGGAAAACTGCGCATGTAGCTGTCAGCGGATGTACTTGTCAGCGGATGTAATTAGATGTTATCTAATGCTAATTAAGAGGCACAAGCCTCCACCTGCGTTAGGGGCGACCCACATGTAACAAAGCACATCCGTTGGGGATTTTCCACTGACCTTACTGGAAAGTTCCGCGCCCCTCAAACCCCTCCAGGCCCCCCACCACTTTGTGAGCCGAGAACCTCTTTGGCGACTATCGCTGAGTTAGTTCGGAACAATTCGTCGGACGCGATGGTTGTTCCGAACTCAGAGGGCAACTCAAATGTATAAGCGGCCGATATATATTTGAGTTACTCTTGTTGTTAGGCTATTATTATTTAATATTAGTTGTGTGTGTGTGTGTGTGTGTGTGTGTGTGTGTGTGTGTGTGTGTGTGTGTGTGTGTGTGTCTATGGTTTTATGTAAAGTGTTATTTGGTTTTAGTCTTAAGATGTGTTAGTTTTAAGGTTTAACTTGCGCATTGCGATGTTAGCATTAAGGTGTGTTATGGTATTATTTATGTTTAAAAAATGTGTTTTTAATTTTAAGTATTGGTTTATGGTGTGTGTGTGTGTGTGTGTGTGTGTGTGTGTGTGTGTGTGTGTGTGTGTGTGTGTGTGTGTGTGTGTGTATCTATGTTTGTGTTTGTTTATCTGTGTACTAATAATTTTTTACATTTCACAGCTAGCTGTTAGGATGGGTAGATTAAATTTAAATTTAAATGTAACTTTAAGAAGTTGGATTGAACTTCATTAAATATGGTTGGGACATGCGCGTTGTGCCGTAGGTAGCGCATATTTCTATTGTTTTTGATTTTTGTTTTTTAATTTTGGTCAGGCAAAAATATGTTTGGGCGGGTTTAGATTAAGGGTGGGAGGTTAGAGTTGCGTCTTGCACTAGCTGTTCCAGTGTCCCTAACTACCACATGGTCAAGCCCAGTGCCAAATGGCCCGAGACTGGCCGCCCGTATCACAGCTCACCAAACTGGATCGCCAAAGTGCGTGCGGGCAAAAAAAATTGGGATCCCTCGCAAGACGTAACTTTTTGGGTTGGGATTGGGAGTGTTTGAGGAACACAGGGTGGTGGAGACGGTCCTGGCCGCCTCCATCACCTTGGATCATTATTATTTTTTGGTGACCTTGACCTCAATCCACTCATGCATAACCCCCCCCCCTTCCGACGTCACAACGTCTTGACCTTGACCTTGACCTTGAACTTGACGAGCCCCCCCCCCGCCAGCCAAGTGCTAACAAATTTACTTATAACTTGAGAACGGTTTGCCAGAATAGGGCAAGCGATACATCATTGGAAAGCTCTAATTAGGAGTAATATTGTAGTAAAGACGGAATTAAATTATTTTCTTTTAATAAAACTTTATTATTAAAAGAAACCCCCACTCATTGACTTGCCTATATAAGAGTGTCGTGGTGAAATGAAAGATTAGTAAACATAGCATCTCCAATTTTAGTTGATGATAGACCCACCTTTGGTGTATATTGGCGTAACAGTGATCTGTTATGGCTATGGGTGGAGGCATATGTGGAGTATTTGCAATTGGAAGAAAATATAGGCTTTAATCATTACTTTTCCGCTTTAGTCTTAACCTACTATTTTTAACATCTCACTAAAAATCTTACCGTTCCCCCTCCCCACTACAACTGGGAGGTTATAAAAAGGGAGCAGTAGAGAATCTTTTCATTTCGCTGCTAAATTTCAAAGAGTAAACATCAACAAGATGCATCAATGTGAAATTTGCTTAGAAACCTTTCATGATAATATTCTACTAGAAATACACAAAGAGTTATTCCATAATAATAATGAAGATGTAACAGAAACCGAATATGAAGATTTAAAACTATATGGAGAAGAACAACAAGAAGAACAACAAGAAGAATCATTAGCAGGACCCTCGAATGCTATACCAAGTTTAAAAGTATATGCTTTAGAAGGTAAAGTAGTAATGCACCACAAAATTCAAAATGAAAAATTGAAATTGGAGCAGTTTTTTAAGGAAGTGCGTACAATTGCAAGGAGAACACTCACAGAAGAATTAAGAAGACTAAACTTCATTAAATTTAGCATATTACTACATGCTATGTTTATTAATGTAGAAGGAGAAATGTCACCAAGAGGATTCATAACAAAAAACCAGACCATCATGGCAAGTTCAGATATTAATTCAATAGTTGAAGATTGTTTAGAAGAGATATTAACAAAAATTCAAGAACATGAAGGCAGAGGATCTGGTTGGAGTTTGGTTAGTATTGAGGGTATGGATATCAGAGTTAATAAACACGGCTACGGATTAAGGGGTAGCAGTTATATTCCGCTCCCAAAGAAAATTTCAGACACCAAATCGTGCATAAATGTTCAAAATGAAGATATGGAATGTTTTAGATATGCAATGACGGCAAAATTTGTACCACCTCACCATGCGGATAGACCCAGTCAAGAATATGAAACACACAGATATAAATATAATTTCAAAGGATTGACTTACCCAGTGGCTTTAAAGGACATCTCAAAGTTTGAAAAACAAAACCCTGGAACATCTGTCAATGTTTTCGGTTTGGACAGTTCAAATAAAGTGTTTCCATTGCGTGTGGTAAAGAATGAATTACCGGATCATAGGGACTTGCTATTACTTACAAGAGGTGATGTTTCACACTATGTATGGATCAAAAAGTTTGAAACTCTTGTTAATAACCAACTGTGTAAAACTAGACATAAGAAGATAATTTGCAAACGATGTTTCAATTTTCAACAAGAAAGAAGAAATGGAAAAGAATGGTTACAAGAGCATAAAAAACTATGTAACAACAACTATGAAGCAAAAATAATGTTACCATCACCAGATAAGGCCGAGCTAAAATTTGAGAAGATATCTCATCAGTGCCGTATTCCCATTGTTGTTTATGCGGATTTTGAATCTACACTTGTTCCTATTGAAAATAATGATGATGAAGCCAAGAAAAGTGTTAAGTACCAAATGCATGATCCAAACAGTTTTTGTTTATTAATTAAATCTACACTGTCAGAAGATCATTTAAATAAATATGATCTAACTTCAAAACCTGTCATATATCGCGGTGAAAATGCTTCTAAAATTTTCCTTGACCACTTATATTCGATAGCAGAAAATGTACAAAAATTGTATAGTGATATTGTACCAATGATACCGATGGATGAAGAAGAAGAGATTCAGTATGAAAATTCGACCCATTGTTATTTATGTAAAAATGAATATACTTTGGAAAATCACAAGGTACGTGATCGTGACCATCTAACAGGTTATTATAGAGGTGCCGCATGTAACAGATGTAATATTAACTATCAAATTCGCAACTTTATACCTGTAATTTTGCATAACCTTAGTGGTTATGATGCACATTTTATTATACCGGAATTGGGACGAGATGATGGAAAAATCGATGTGATAGCGGAAACTACTGAAAAGTTTATTAGTTTTAGTGAAACAATTGGAAATATGAAGTTACGTTTTCTAGACTCTTACCGTTTTATGCCATCTAGCTTGAGTAAACTTACTGAAAACTTAAAGAAAGAAAATTTAATAGAAACAATGAAGATTGTAAGTAAAGATAAATTGGATTTGGTTCTCCGCAAAGGTGTTTTTCCCTATGATTACATCGATTGTTTGGAAAAATTTGAAGAAACATCACTTCCGCCAAGAGAAGCCTTCAAGAGTAAGTTGTATGAAGAGGACATCAGTGAAGAGGACTATCAACACGCTTGTAAAGTATGGAATGAACTAGGAATGACAACATTGGGAGAATATTCCGACTTTTATGTTAAATTAGATGTGACTTTACTTTGTGATATAATGGAAGAATTTAGAGATACCTGTTTTGAAGCATATGGATTAGACCCACTTCATTCTTATACATCACCTGGACTAGCATGGCAAGCTATGCTGAAAGAAACAAAGTGTAGGCTTGAACTTATTACAGATATTGATATGGTTTTGATGATAGAGTCAGGTGTTCGTGGAGGATTGACACAAAGTGTAACTAGACATGTAAAAGCCAATAACAAATATCTCCCAAACTTCGATGCGTCACAACCAACAACATTCTTAGGTTATTTTGACGCAAATAACCTATATGGATGGGCTATGTCAAATCCTCTTCCATATGGTAATTTTAAGTGGGCGAACCCAGATTCGATAGGCAATATAATGGACATACCCAAAGATGGAGACATTGGTTACATTTTGGATGTGGACTTTGAATATCCTGAACAACTGCATGACCACCACTACGATTTACCACTATTGCCAAAGACGGAAATATCACCAACTGGTAGATGGCCCAAATTAATGATGACGTTAACCAACAAGTCAAGATATGTAGCTCATTATTGGACAATACAGCAAGCAATAGAACTGGGATTGAAAATAACAAGAATCAATAGAGCAATACAATTTAATCAATCTTGTTGGTTAAAACCATACATCGACAACAACACAAGAAGAAGGACTGCAGCAACATCCGCTTTTCAAAAGGACTTTTTCAAATTAATGAATAATTCAATATTTGGCAAAACGTTGGAAAACAAAAGAAAACATAAAGATGTAAAATTAGTTAGCAATCCGGCAAAATTGCAAAAATTAGTACAAAAACCAAACTTTGGAACGAGTATAATTATTAACGAGAATCTTGTAGCTGTTACCATGAACAAAATCTCAATAGCAATGGATCGTCCTCTATATGTGGGAATGTCTATTTTGGATATTTCTAAAACCCACATGTATGACTTTCACTACAACAAGATGGTGAAGTTTTATGGAAGAGAAAACATCGGGATAGCATATATGGATACAGATGCTTTCATTTATTGGATAAGAACAGAAGACATGTATGAAGATCTACGTACTTTTGTATATACTACTGACTTTGACTTTTCAGATTATCCTAAAGATCATCCCAACTATGACTACAATAGAAATAAAAAGGTGTTGGGCAAGTTTAAAGACGAAACAAATGGTGTACCAATGGAAGAAGTTGTCGCTTTAATGTCCAAACTGTACTCATTCCAACTGTACATCAGTGAAAAGGATGAACATCAAGTGGTGAAGAAAGCCAAAGGCATCAAGACTTCATATCTAAAGAAGAAAGTACAGTTTGACCATTATAAGAGATGTTTATTTGAAAATGTGGAAACAACCGCAACATTCAACACCATCAGAAGCTACAACCATATACTGTATGGTGTAAAACAAACAAAGTGGGCATTAAGTTATAAGGATGATAAACGCCACATTCTTGAAAATAACATCAACACATTGCCATTCGGCCACTATTCCCTAATCCCTATTGATCAGTAAACCTTTTCTTCGTCCTTTACCTTCTTCCTTTTTCCTTTCGTAAAGAAGAGGGGACATGACAAGCCCAATGTCATGTTCCCTCTTTTTTACACCAACGTAAAATGGCCTTGACCTATATCCTAACCGTATATAAAAGAGGATAAACCATTCTAGAGATCAGTATCTTTACAAGCGATGTAAAAGACACAACTGAAGATGGAAGACTTAAAAAATAAAATTGTAAATGAACTTCATAAGCCAGCAAGAAGAAAATTCCCTAGAAGAAGTACAGTTATAAAAGGAATGAATGATCTTTTCCAAGCCGATCTCATTGAAATGATACCACATAGTAAGTTGAATAAAGGATTCAAATACATTTTAGCAATTATAGACTGTTTTACTAAAGTGGCTGATGCCTTACCGCTAAAGGACAAGACTGGTAAAAGTGTTACAAAAGCTATGGAAACGGCTATACAAAGAAATAAATTCAACATCAAACATCTACAAACTGATGATGGGAAAGAGTATTTTAACAAAGAATTTGCAGCTTTAATGAAGAAGTATAAAATAAATCATTATTCTACAAATTCTGAAGTTAAAGCTTCAATAATAGAAAGATTCAATAGAACATTAAAAGGAGCAATGTATAAAACATTTTCCAAACGAGGATCATATGTTTGGTATGATATCTTACCGCAACTTATAAAAGAATATAACAACAAGTATCATCGAACCATTGGTATGAAGCCTAATCAAGTAAATAGCAGTAATGCTAAGGTGGTATTAAAACGTATTAGGAATAATACAGCTCCTAAACGTGAAAAAATGCAGCCTAAAACATTTAAAGTTGATGATAAAGTTCGTATAAGTAAGTACAAAGGAGTATTTAGTAAAAGATATCTGCCAAACTGGACTAATGAAGTGTTTACAATCTATAAAGTGCAACCAACAATACCTGAAACTTACATCTTAAAGGACAACAAGGGTGAATTACTCGAAGGTGGATTCTACGGACATGAGTTGTTAAAATCATCAGTCGGCGATGTATATCTTGTTGAAAAAATTTTACAAAGAAAAAAGGATAAGGTTAATGTACGTTGGTTGGGATTTGATAAAAGTGAAGACTCTTGGATCCCTACAAAAGACTTGGTGTAGCAATTTTTCAACTCATTACGTGTTTAACCTTTAGACAAGATGGAGATTGTGCAACAAAAGGATCGATTTTTTATTAATAATATTGATGAATTAACAGTTGACAACGACAAGTTAAATCATGGAAAACATGGTGAACTACTGCCAAACACAATAAGATGTTTAATAACTGGACCGTCAAATTGTGGAAAGACGAATGTGGTTTTTAACTTAATAACAAATCCTAAAGGATTACGTTTCAACAACATTTATATCTTTTCCAAATCTTTGCAACAACCCAAATACCAATTATTGGATAAGGTACTCGCAAGTGTGCCTGAAGTTAATTTCTACAAGTTTAATGCTAGTGAAACTATAATGGAGCCAAACGAGGCTAAACCATTTTCTATATTTATATTCGATGATGTATCTTGTGAAAATCATGACACTATTAGAAGTTATTTTGCCATGGGGAGACATTATAATATTGATAGCATTTATATTGGCCAAACTTACAGCAAAATTCCAAAACAACTAATAAGAGATAATGCAAATCTACTTATTATCTTCAAGCAGGATGAAACAAATTTAAAGCACATATATAATGATCATGTAAATGCAGACATGTCATTTGATAAATTTAAAGAAATGTGTGGCAAAGCATGGGCTGAAAAATATGGATTTCTTGTTATTATGAAAGAAGAAGCTATAAAAAATGGAAGATATCGTATAGGATTGGATAAATTTGTATTAATCCATTGAACGATTAATGATACGTTTAGTAATAGATTGGACCTCGCAGCGTAAACATGGTGAACCAAGAAAAACTATTAAAAGAAATAAAATCACTGAGTGACTCGATTAGACTTAAAAATCGAGCATTAAGAATGGGTTTGAATGAAAGAAAAGAATTCCTGGAGACTACATTTAAGCCTATTACAGAACCTTTAAAACAGATAACAGAAACTATTGGTAAACCTCATTATGAAGGAGATGTTTTGCTACCTGTTTCCAAATTTAAAGTAAAGAGTTTAAAAAAGGAAGAAGATGATGATTCTTACACAAGTGATAGTGAAGTTTCTCAAAAAGAAGAAGAAGAAACAAGAGAAGAAGAACCAGAAATAAATGTTCAAAAAGAAGAAGAACAAGAACAACATATACCTGAAGCAGAACAATCAATTCCAAATCTAACAAAATTAAGTAGTGATATATTGCAACAAGGACCTCTTGGAAGAAAGTATATCATGAAGATGTTACATGAAATAAAAGCAAACCCAAAACTACACAAGTCACATGTATATGGAGCGAGAATTGATGGAAATGAATTAAAAATAGGAGATTCAAAAGTACACTTGACTGAAGATGATGACATTGTTATTGGTGAGCATAAATATAAAGGAACAAAAGGATTATTTGAACTGATTTTTAAAAATATACCTATAAAATATACGGTACAAGATTTAAATACTTTTAAAGAAATTTTGCAAAATACTAATGCTCATAAGAAGAATTACTCCAAAGATTCAATGATAAATAGAACACGCGCAACTAAATATACAGTTGTAATAAAAAGATTGTTTCCGCTGAGAAAACTACCAACATTACGAACTGCGCCCGCTTTGAAGAAACCGCTAAAGAGGAAGTCTTTATCACTTATGGACTTATCACTTATGGATGAATATGGTAAAAAGAAAAAAGGAGAAACTTCGACGTCTGGTAAAGGTTTAATGAAAAACCTATATAATACAAATGTGATTTACTATAATGATATAAATAAATTGGTTGATAGAATGAGACTATTACATGAAGCCATGGAAGCTGGTCATACAGGCTTAAATAATGAATGGGTGGCTTTAGTTGACGAACTTCGAAATCGTGGAATAGTTGTATAAATCATCACGGATATATAAGAGAGCTGTGAGCATACAGTGGATCAGTTCAATCATGAGCGTCGACAAGTTTGGACGGTACTCCGGGCTAGGAGTACAAGGAGGAGAAAACAGAAAAAGAAGTGGATTGCCGCAAACACCTGAAGGTGACTATGATATGAGTAACAAACGTTTAAAATTTGTTAAAGACCCAGAAGAAGATACTGATGGAGCAAATTTAAAAACAGTAAAAGAAGCAACTTCAACATCATTGAAATTAAACAAGAATACTTACGATGTTAAATCACATAGAATAATTCATGTTGGTAAACCAACTGACAGTTCTGATGCAATTAATAAAGAGTATTTATCATCTGAACTTTCAAATACTTTAAAATTACAATGGGGTAATAATTTAAAAGATGGACAGACATATGATGCTGGAAATCATAGAATAACCAACGTGGCAAATCCAAAAAATGATAAAGATTCAGTTAATAAAGAATATTTACATTCTATAATACCGGAAAAGACTCAACGCGGATTTTCTTTTTATAAATTTATAATAAATGACATTGGATACCCAAAGGAAGATGGGGATGCTGTAAACCTGAAATACATCAAGGACAACTGTATTTTACAAGATGGTGATGAAATCGATTGTCATGGGAAAGTGTTGTCAAATGTAAAGTTCGCTTCTCAACCAAAAGACGCTGTTACTATGGAACAGTTATCTAAAGAATTAAAAAGGGGAACATCGAATTTTGTAAAACATGAAGATGCCGTGCTAAAGCGAGGAGATACATTTATACATGGAAATGAAAAGTTTGATTTAATGCAAGGAAATAATGATGAATGGGATGCAGGACATAAAACAATAACAAATGGAAGATTTGGTATAAAAGATACAGATGTACCTCTAATGGTGCAAACATTAATTGCGAGTGGTGGTACATTAGGTACATACAATGGTCGTAATAGAAGAATAAAAGATATTTATCCTGGTTATGAAGATGATGATTGTGTTACATTGAGACAAACAATAACTTGGGATAAACACTTTGGGACCAAATATGATGCAAAGATGAAGAAAATAATTAATATTTTACCAGGAGAAGATTTAAATGATGCTGCTACTATTGGACAAGTCATAACAACGTCGAAAAGTGATTCGACTGCTTACACGTGTAATGATAAACGTATTATGCAGTTACACGATCCCCAACATCCAAAAGATGCTGTAACTTTAGACTGTTTAATAAGAATAGTGGGCAATTTACTTATCGATACCCACAATCATATAGCTAGTACAACGAGTCATGTGATGATTCAACCCGATGAACGAGAAGCTTGGATTAAAAATAGAATTATAAATCAGTATATAATTAATTTGAATAATTAAGTATTTAAATATAAAAATTGTGCATGTGTTATTCATTTATGTAAAGCAGCTCGTGGAGTAAACACGCTGGTTATATAAGACGACATAATGAAGACCGCAATGCTCAGTCGTCGTCAAGACAGCGGCAAGAAAGGACGTGGTATAACATCAGCTGCGTTATCCCTGCTAAGACGGATTCCTGTTGGTGCTGTTCTAAATTGAGCAATAGACGCTTTACCATACGAATTTCATCTGCCCGGAGGCTATCAATATTGTGGACCCGGAACTAAGTTGGCAAAACGTTTAGCAAGAGGAGATCCTGGAATTAATAAATTAGATCAAGCGTGCAAAGAACACGATATAGCGTATTCCAAGTTTGCAGATTCAACAAATAGATCAATAGCGGATAGAGCGCTAGCGGAAAAAGCTTGGCAAAGGGTTAAATCAAGTGACGCCAGTATTGCGGAAAAAGCAGCAGCTTGGGCAGTGACAACAGCCATGAAGACGAAAGCTAAGTTTGGTGGTGGAAGACGACGCGGGAGAAAACCTAGTAAAAAAGAAGCTGCAAAAAGAGGCGGGAACATCAAAAGAAGACGTCGCACTAACCCTAAAAGGAAAGTCAAGAAAACATCCATATGGTCAATGGTAAAAAACGGATCGGGTCTTTACTTAAGACCGTACCGTGTGTATTAAATGAGAAGAATAAATTGATAATTCCAAATGAAGCATTAACAAACTATCAACTGTCAAAATATGTGAAATGTTTAAGAATACCATTCTTCAGAGGAGTTTTTATGAAAGATACATTACCAAATAGAGTGTGGAAAAATGAAACTGGAATAGTAAACTTAGACTCTAATTATGGACCAGGTACTCATTGGGTATGTTATAAAAAACTTGGAGAAAATGTTTACTACTTTGATAGTTTTGGAAATTTACCGCCACCAAAAGAACTTCAACATTATTTTCGGGACTCCAAGAATATATTCTACAACTACAAAAGAGAACAACCTAGCAATACAGAAATATGCGGACATTTATGTTTAGAGTTCCTAGCGAAGAGCGTCAGTCAGCTTTAAGATGTCATCGTATACAGTGTCGCTGAGCGGAAATTCGTCAACATTGAAAAGTACACTTTTCCCAGCGTTACGTTTATCTACGGACAAACTATGGGAAGCAGCATTATTGGATTTGACTACATACAATTCAATTCCCAATGTTACAGAAGGGAAAAATAATTTACTACATTATTATGAGAGTAAAGATGAAAAAGGAAATTATTCACAATTGAAAATAATTCCATTATCTACAGGAGCATATGAAATAGACGATATAAACCAAGTATTACAAAAAAAGCTTGGAGAAGAAAATATTTCTATAAAAGGTAATAATAATACATTAAAAGCAGAAATAACTTCAAAGTATTATATAGATTTTAGCTTAGACCACTCAATCGGCAATTTGCTCGGATTTTCAAAGAAGAAAGGAATTTTAGCTCCTGGAAATGATTATACTGGCGATACAACAGTAACAATATTAAAGGTGAACAGTATTGATGTAACGTGTAATATTATACACGGATCATATAGAGATGGAGTAAATCAACACATATTACATACATTTTATCCCACAGTAGCTCCTGGTTTTAAAATAGTTGAGAAGCCACAAAACCTGATATACCTACCGTTAAACACCAGTTTCATTTCAGACATCGTACTGAACATATTGGATCAAGACGGCATTAGTGTTGACTTTAGAGGAGAAACAATAACTATACGGTTACATATCAGAGCAGCAACATAAAGTCAACATGGGATTATCATTTAAACCACAACGGAAGAGTCGGGAGCTCAGTAGCTCCTCAACATTCGACGAGTTAAAACCGGACAACATACGCTTCCTACAAAAGATCGGACTAAAACTTGCCAACCATGGATATACTGGATATAGCGCAAGGACCGACATTCGACGAAACCCTATGGGAGAAGGAATATCACACTCACAACCCTTACACTTCATCAAAATTAAATAATAATGATGAAATAAGGATTCCCATTCAACAACAAGATATCTACACATTACCATGTGAAAGTTATTTATATATCGAAGGAAGAGTAACAACATTGGATGGAAAATCTGGTTCAACTGTTCCTTTTATAAATAACCCTATGGCATATCTGTTTGATGAAATTAGATATGAGATATCTGGAGTAACAGTTGATTCAACAAAAAAAGTTGGTATATCAACAACTTTGAAAGGATTGACTTCAATAACACCCCATGAAAAGAATTCTTTAATCTCGGCTGGATGGGTGACTCCTGATAAAGACACTATTACTCCTAATTCAAAAGGTTACTTTGATTTTAATGTGCCTTTACGATTGCTTTTGGGATTCGCAGAAGATTACAAGAGAATAATAATAAATGTAAAGCAAGAACTGGTACTGCTCAGATCTTCAACGAATAAGGATGTAATACAAGCGCCAAGTGGAACAAAAGATGCCGATTTGGAATGGCAACTTCAATTGGATAAAGTTGTATGGAGAGTACCACATGTCAGATTGGCGGATGAACATCGAGTATTATTATTGAAAAAATTAAAATCTGACCGTGATATTGTAATACCATTTAGAAGTTGGGAATTTCATGAATACCCCATATTGCCTCAAACAGAAAGACAAACATGGACTGTTAAAACCTCTACTTATTTAGAACGAGCAAGGTACATAATAGTCGGTTTTCAGACTAAACGAAAAGATGTTATAACTGCGCACGCTGGTCAATTTGACCATTGCAAGATAAAGAATTGCAAAGTTTTTCTAAACTCTCAGTTCTTTCCATATGACAGTTTAAATGTTTCATTTGACAAGAAACGTTATTCCATTCTATATGACATGTATGCAAGATTTCAATCGTCATATTATGGTAAGACAAATACACCACTACTATCACCAGAACAATTTTATTCAAAAGCTCCAATTGTTGTAATCGATTGTTCAAAACAAAATGAATCTGTGAAATCTTCAAGTGTAGATATAAAAATTGAAATGGAATTTGAAGATAAAATACCAGATGGTACTTCAGCATACTGTTTAATTCTACATGACAAAATAGTTACTTACACACCGCTGACAGGAATTGTGAAGAATGTACTTTAAAAAAGATTAATACAACATCTGCACGATTTGTAAGGTTTTTACAAAAGATCAACAATATCTAGGTCATCTGCGAGTATAAAAGCGAGAAAGAAGAGCTGGAAATTCATTTCATCTTTGATTGTCGTATGGGTAACATCGTCCGCAAGATGAGTTCTGCTACATCAAGTGCTAATGAAGAAACTACACCTCTTATAGTAGATAGAAAAAGCCACTTTCAAAACCGGCCACGTGCCGCCGGAAGCCATGTTCCGGGGCAGGTGACTTCCGGTCGAATATTAAATGAGGTTGGGGGAGGTGGGGTGAGGGTTTGAAGTAGATTTGCGCATAAATTAAAAGTTGGTTCAAAACTGAAATTCAACAATTGGTGGTTGAACTAAATTTGCGCATAAATTAACCGGGGTTGAATTAAAACTTCGCATAAAATATTGGTTAGTTCAAAACTGAAATTCAACAACTGGGGGGTTGAACTAAATTCGCGCATAAATTAAAAGTTGGTTCAAAACTGAAATTCAACGATTGGGAGTTGAACTAAATTTGCGCATAAATTAAAAGTAAGTTCAAAACTGAAATTCAACAACTGGGAGTTGAACTAAATTTGCGCATAAATTAACCGGGGTTGAAGTAAAACTTCGCATAAATTAAAAATTAGTTCAAAATTGTAATTCGACGGTGTTAATAAAAACTCTAATAGTTGAACGAAAATAAAAGTCAGTTCAAACATAGCGCAGTCATAACAAGAGAGAGAGAGAAGGTAGATAGAAGTGTTAAGTTCCGCGGATAGAACGAGAATGAAGAATGAAACATGACGCGTCGAAATATATGCGTGACTGTAGATGTCAGTTAATGGGGGGTCTAGAGCTTCCGGCCTGTCGGATGGTGAATTAATCAATGGGGGGAGTGGAGATGGCGCTCGGTTGAACTAAAATTGCGCATAAATTATAAGTTGGTACAAAACTGAAATTCAACTTGATAATGTGGGGTACGGAAAGTATGTCAAGGTCATCCCGAGTAAGTTTTAAAAAAGCCTATCCCGCTACCACAGGAAATAGTTCTGAGAGTTGAACTACCCGGTGATAGCGGGATAGGTAGAAGACTATTTTGAACTTTATTCGTAAAAACAAATACAATCAATGTGCAAAAACAAATACAATCAATGTGCAATACAGGTTGAATTTTTGTGATGAAATACGGAGTTGTAAAAGTAAACGCCGACGACGAGGATAAGGTAAAGGCAGAGTCCCCAGATGACGTATTTGACAAGTTTGAAGAAACGTAATATCTCGAGTTGGTTTTCCCGTTCCAATCGTTTAATTTCCAATTTCAATTTATCCTCTTCCATTCTAGTTACAAAGGGAACTTCATCCATCATATCCATCATGATTGTGTTAGTGTTTGAAATTTTAAAAGAAGTTATGTTGATAGTACAAAAGTCGAAGACGGAATGAGGAGTGAAAGCGAGAAATGTTAGTTAAATAAAAAAGTGGTGGGGGGAAAGATGAATTACAAAGAAGTGGTGGGGGAAAGATTTTGCTCTTCATTATTACCGTCAGTAGTGTCAGATGGTGCAGGAGTTAGATTTAGTAAACTGTCTTCGTCCGAACTTTCAACCTTATCACAAATAGGACAATCGTATGTTATTTCCAAATTCATTTTGATAGTTGTAAAATTATCTACAAGTTCTTGTAAAATATTAAAAATAGCTTGTAACTCTTCTTTAGAGTTTATTTCAAAACTAGAATTCATCCG
This sequence comes from Neoaliturus tenellus, assembly GCA_030545055.2. NCBI lineage: Eukaryota > Metazoa > Arthropoda > Insecta > Hemiptera > Cicadellidae > Neoaliturus > Neoaliturus tenellus. The sequence goes on along the minus strand of CM061532.1, from coordinate 3,033,153 downwards.
TGCCAATGGAGAGTTGTTCATCGTTGGAGAGTCGGCGAGTAAATGAGGAACGCCGCCAAGGGAGGGGGGCTTATTTAACGGCGAGCTTATGATTAAATAAAAAGCTAAGTTCTTCTTCTTCGTCTTTTAATTCAAATATCTTAGCTGGAGTATTTGCCTCGTCCTTCTCACTCTGTGATGATGAAGATAATTCACCAGGACGTAAATATTGAACATCAATTCTGATCCATCTCATATAATATCTATCCATTATAGCAAGCAAGTTTTGAAACAATTCTTCCATTTCTTCCCTCTCAGTTATTATATGATGAAACCTGACGAAAGGTGTTCACATGTTGTTAGTTAGAATGTTGGAAGTGAAATAATTCAAAGGTGGATTCAATAAGATACAAAACTTACACTAATGGTGGGGGGAAAATCTAAAAGACCTATGGTGGGGGGAAATTTCAAGGTCATCCAATTGAAGTTTTAAAAAAGAGTGTAAAACTGAAATTACACATTCGATGGTTCAACAGGATCTGAATACCAATCCGACCTGTATTTACATCTTTTTATCATATGTGTACAAAAATCATCTTGATGAGACATGGTGCGTTGACAATGAGCTAGATCGAGAGGATGAAATTTGAAACATCTTTGAGGACAGCATGTATGAAAATGTCTTGATTTGTAAAATTTGAAAGTTCGCAATTCCGGTGGCGGTAGTTGTTTTGTTTTGCATTTGCAGTAACAAGATCCGAAAAATTCACACTTAGTGCAAGCTAACCCGTCCACCATCATTGGTCCTAAATCTGTACACTGTTGTTCACAACAGTAACGAGGTTCGTACTTGTAATTTTGTTTTTCCATGTTGACGCTGCTGAGTCCAGTGAAAGAATAAGAGTGTATAGTGTTGAATAGTCAGTTTTATGTACTACAAAAAGTGGTGGGGGGTAATTTCAAGGTCATCCAAACGAAGTTTTAAAAAATTATACCTTACTAATGTAAGGAAAATTGATACTTAAGAAGTTTGTTTCTGTTTGTTTTCTTCAGACTTTTTCTCTCTCTCCTGTTTGTTTTCTTCAGACTTTTTCTCTCTCTCCGCTTTAGCCATAGCGATAAGTTCTTCAGTCGATAGTGGATGTACTTCAGGAAATTTTAAAATTAATTTAGCCTGATATCCTTCTCGGGTTAATATTTCTAAATCTTCAGTCATTTGTTCAACGGTGTTGTAATCTTTTCCATAGATCTTTCCATCAAGTTCAATCATCATTCTGTATAACATCTTTAAAAATAGGTGTTGACGCAGCGAGAGTTGGGAAGCGAATAATTAGTTATCCAAGTATCACACCCTTTTTATCAACTTGACATTGATCACGTGATTCCTTAGTTTTATTTGTTAAAAGTTATTTAACATTGGTAGTACTTGTGGAACTTGATGTTATGTTGACCAGTCGGCGATGAAGATGTTGTAGGTTGTGTAGAAAGAAATACTTCATCATCGCAGTATTTTGTTTTAGTAAACATCCTTACATTAGTAGCACTAACATCAACAGTTAAGTGATAACCACCGGTAAGTAAAACTCGCATTTCGTTGGTTAAATCTTCAAGTTGTTCAAAACTCGTAATGGTGTTGGTATCGTAAGATGCACACTTGACCTTTAGGGACATGTTGAAGTTTTGTATTTAGTTATAGAGAGCGAGATGTGTACGGTACGAAAGCTAGTCGTAGACTAATGATTTCACAAGTTGATTTTCACTTTTATTATCACACAAAATTGGGTCAAGGTCATCCCGTGGAATTTTTAAAAAAAGCAACATGTTGCTATGTACAAAGACATAACAATATGTTGCTTCTTTTATTTTTCTTTTTTGTTTTATATCATCTTTATTGAGAAACCATTACAAACACATATATTTACAATGTTATGTACAAACTAGTTAGTAGTAGGTGTTACATGAATAGTTAGTTCAGTTGAGTTGTTTCCACTCGGTCCGTGTGAAACTAAATAGAGTGCGCCAGGTTGAATAACTCGAAGATCTTCATTTTGTAGAAGTTGTACAAACCGTTTCGGTAGGAAGATTTGAAACTTCGGTTCGTCACCAACTGTATACGGCGCCTCGCTCAATGTGCAATTAATAGCATCACCAATTGAAGTGTCCATCTTCTTGATTGTATGTATGATGTAATGTTTTTCTTCTTTTAGTTCAGAACATTTCTTCGTCGGTAAGATTGTTGATTTAGAATGAGCGTTGAATTGATCAACCAAATTTTGAAGAAAGTTCTGCGATGCCATCTTGATGTTATTGTTAATCTTCTTGTTAATAATAATGTCCGTCGGAGATGTTGTCTCTTCGGAGGTTCGAGTAATACTCATGCTGCGTCATGGTAGCGCTCTCACTTTTATTACCGACATTACCCCCACCATTCTGTTGAAGGAAATTATTTAAGCGGTAGGCATTCTTCAAAGCGCACTGTGACCTTCGATGTTTAAAACTCTTTGATGAAATACAAAGTTCATTGAAGTAGCATTGGAAATCTCTATCTATTATTGCATTTATCACTTCGTTGCTTGTAAATGATTGTATCCAATTAGCTTTTTCCAATCCTCTTGTGTAGATAGTTTTGAACTCTTT
>CM061532.1:2876070-3030437 GCA_030545055.2 Neoaliturus tenellus | reverse complement strand
CTCCCGTATGGCGACTTTAAATGGGTAGACCCTGATTCTATTGGAAACATCATGGACATGGCAAAACATGGAGATACTGGTTATATTTTGGATGTAGACATCGAGTACCCTGAACATTTGCATGACCACCATTATGATTTACCTCTACTGGCCAAGACGGAAATATCACCAACTGGTAGATGGCCTAAATTGATGATGACTTTAACCAACAAATCAAGATATGTTGCTCATTATTGGGTAATACAACAAGCCCTAGAATTAGGATTGAGAATAACAAAAATTAATAGAGCTTTACAATTTTCTCAATCCTATTGGTTAAAGTCATACATTGACAATAACACAAAAAGAAGAACTGCGGCTATATCTAATTTTCAAAAGGACTTTTTAAATTGATGAATAATGCGATATTTGGCAAGACACTGGAAAACAAAAGAAAGCATAAGAATGTGAAATTAGTTAGTGATCCGGTGAAACTACAAAAGCTGGTACAAAAACCTAACTTCGGATCGTCCATAATAATCAACAAAAATCTTGTAGCTGTTTCCATGAACAAAATCTCAATAACAATGGATCGTCCTCTATATGTGGGAATGTCTATTTTGGATATTTCTAAAACCCACATGTATGACTTTCACTACAACAAGATGGTGAAGTTTTATGGAAGAGAAAACATCGGGATTGCATATATGGATACAGATGCTTTTATTTATTGGATAAAAACAGAAGACATGTATGAAGACCTACGTACTTTTATATATACTACTGACTTTGACTTTTCTGATTATCCACAAAACCATCCCAACTACGACAACGGTAGAAATAAAAAGGTATTAGGAAAGTTCAAAGACGAGACAAATGGCGTGCCAATGGAAGAGGTTGTAGCTTTAATGTCTAAACTATATTCATTTAAACTGTACAAAAATGAAAGAAGAGAACATGAAATCGTAAAGAAGGCCAAGGGTATAAAAACCTCATACCTGAAGAAGAATGTACAGTTTGAAGAATACAAGAGATGTTTATTTGAAAATGTTGAGACAATAGCAACATTTAACACCATAAGAAGCTTCAACCATCGTCTCTTCAGTGTAAAGCAAACCAAATGGGCTTTGAGTTGTAAGGATGATAAGAGGTACATCCTGGAAGATAATATAAAAACTCTACCATTCGGACATTACTCCTTATACCCTATCGACCAGTAAACCTATTCTTCGTCCTTTACCTTCTCCTTTTTCCTTTCCGTAAAGAAGAGGGGACATGACAAGCCCAATGTCATGTTCCCTCTTTTTTACACCAATGTAATATGGCCTTGACCTATAATCTAACCATATAAAAGAGGATAAACCATTTTAGAGATCAGTACTCTTACAAGCGGTGTGGAAGACACAACTGAAGATGGAAGATTTAAGGAACAAGATTGTAAATGAACTTCATAAGCCGGCAAGAAGAAAATTTCCTAGAAGAAATACAATTATAAAAGGAATGAATGATCTTTTCCAAGCCGATCTCATTGAAATGATACCACATAGTAAGTTGAATAAAGGATTCAAATACATTTTAGCGATTATAGACTGTTTTACTAAAGTGGCTGATGCCTTACCGCTAAAGGACAAGACTGTAAAAGTGTTACAAAAGCTATGGAAACGGCTATACAAAGAAATAAATTTAACATCAAACATCTACAAACTGATGATGGGAAAGAGTATTTTAACAAAGTCTTTGCAGCTTTAATGAAGAAGTATAAAATAAATCATTATTCTACAAATTCTGAAGTTAAAGCTTCAATAATAGAAAGATTCAATAGAACAATAAAAGGAGCAATGTATAAAACATTTTCCAAACGAGGATCATATGTTTGGTATGATATCTTACCGCAACTTATAAAAGAATATAACAACAAGTATCATCGAACCATTGGTATGAAACCTAACCAAGTAAATAGCGGTAATGCTAAGATGGTATTAAAACGTATTAGGAATAATACAACTCCTATACATGAAAAATGCAGCCTAAAACATTTAAAGTTGATGATAAAGTTCGTATAAGTAAGTATAAAGGAGTATTTAGTAAAAGGTATCTGCCAAACTGGACTAATGAAGTGTTTACAATCTATAAAGTGCAACCGACAATACCTGAAACTTACATATCAAAAGACAACAAGGGAGAATTACTTGAAGGTGGATTCTACGGACACGAGCTGTTAAAATCATCAGTTGGCGATGTATATCTTGTTGAAAAAATTTTACAAAGAAAAAAGGATAAGGTTAAAGTACGTTGGTTGGGATTTGATAAAAGTGAAGACTCTTGGATCCCTACAAAAGACTTGGTGTAGCAATTTGTGAACTCATTATGTGTTTAACCTTTACACAAGATGGAGATTGTGCAACAAAAGGATCGATTTTTTATTAATAATATTGATGAATTAACAGTTGACAACGACAAGTTAAATCATGGAAAACATGGTGAACTACTGCCAAACACAATAAGATGTTTAATAACTGGACCGTCAAATTGTGGAAAGACGAATGTGGTTTTTAACTTAATAACAAATCCTAAAGGATTACGTTTCAACAACATTTACATCTTTTCCAAATCTTTGCAACAACCCAAATACCAATTATTGGATAAGGTACTTGCAAGTGTGCCTGAAGTTAATTTTTACAAGTTTAATGCTAGTGAAACTATAATGGAGCCAAACGAGGCTAAACCATTTTCTATATTTATATTTGATGATGTATCTTGTGAAAATCACGACACTATTAGAAGTTATTTTGCCATGGGAAGACATTACAATATTGATAGCATTTATATTGGTCAAACTTACAGTAAAATTCCAAAACAACTAATAAGAGATAATGCAAATCTACTTATTATCTTCAAGCAAGATGAAACAAATTTAAAGCACATATATAATGATCATGTAAATGCAGACATGTCATTTGATAAATTTAAAGAAATGTGTGGCAAAGCATGGGCTGAAAAATATGGATTTCTTGTTATTATGAAAGAAGAAGCTATAAAAAATGGAAGATATCGTATAGGGTTGGATAAATTTGTATTAATCGATTGAACGATTGATGATACGTTTAGTAATAGATTGGTCTTCGCAGCGTAAACATGGTGAACCAAGAAAAACTATTAAAAGAAATAAAATCACTGAGTGACTCGATTAGACTTAAAAATCGAGCATTAAGAATGGGTTTGAATGAAAGAGAAGAATTCCTGGAGACTACATTTAAGCCTATTACAGAACCTTTAAAAACAGATAACAGAAACTATTGGTAAACCTCATTATGAAGGAGATGTTTTGCTACCTGTTTCTAAATTTGAAGTAAAGAGTTTGAAAAAGGAAGAAGATGATGATGATTCTTACACAAGTGATAGTGAAGTTTCTCAAAAAGAAGAAGAAGAAACAAGACAAGAAGAACCAGAAATAAATGTTGAAAAAGAAGAAGAACAAGAACAACATATACCTGAAGCAGAACAATCAATTCCAAATCTAACAAAATTAAGTAGTGATATATTGCAACAAGGACCTCTTGGAAGAAAGTATATCATGAAGATGTTACATGAAATAAAAAATAACCCAAAATTACACAAGTCACATGTATATGGTGCGAGAATTGATGGAAATGAATTAAAAATAGGAGATTCAAAAGTACATTTGACTGAAGATGATGATATTGTTATTGGTGAGCATAAATATAAAGGAACAAAAGGATTATTTGAACTGATTTTCAAAAATATACCTATAAGATATACGCTTCAAGATTTAAATACTTTTAAAGAAATTTTGCAAAATACTAATGCTCATAAGAAGAATTACTCCAAAGATTCAATGATAAATAGAACACGCGCAACTAAATATACAGTTGTAATAAAAAGATTGTTTCCCCTGAAAAAACTACCAACATTACGAACTGCACCTGCTGTGAAGAAACTGCTTAAGAGGAAGTCATTATCACTTATGGACTTATCACTTATTGATGAATATGGTAAAAAGAAAAAAGGAGAAACTTCGACATCTGGTAAAGGTTTAATGAAAAACCTATATAATACAAATGTGATTTACTATAATGATATAAACAAATTGGTTGATAGAATGAGACTATTACATGAAGCCATGGAAGCTGGTCATACAGGTTTAAATAATGAATGGGTGGCTTTGGTTGACGAACTTCGAAATCGTGGAATAATTGTATAAATCATCACGGATATATAAGAGAGCAGTGAGCATACAGTGGATCAGTTCAATCATGAGCGTTGACAAGTTCGGACGGTACTCCGGGGTAGGAGTACAAGGAGGAGAAAACAGAAAAAGAAGTGGATTGCCGCAAACACCTGAAGGTGACTATGATATGAGTAACAAACGTCTAAAATTTGTTAAAGACCCAGAAGAAGATACAGATGGAGCAAATTTAAAAACAGTAAAAGAAGCAACTTCAACATCATTAAAATTAAACAAGAATACTTATGATGTTAAATCACATAGAATAATTAATGTTGGTAAACCAAGTGACAGTTCTGATGCAATTACTAAAGAGTATTTATCATCTGAACTTTTAAATACTTTAAAATTGCAATGGGGTAATAATTTAAAAGATGGACAGACATATGATGCTGGGAATCATAGAATAACCAACGTGGCAAATCCAAAAAATGATAAAGATTCAGTTAATAAAGAATATTTACATTCTATAATACCGGAAAAGACTCAACGCGGATTTTCTTTTTATAAATTTATTATAAATGACATTGGGTACCCAAAGGAAGACGGGGATGCTGTAAACCTGAAATACATCATGGACAACTGTATTTTACAAGATGCTGATGAAATTGATTGTCATGGAAAAGCGTTGTCAAATGTAAAGTTCGGTTCTCAACCAAAAGACGCTGTTACTATGGAACAACTATCTAAAGAATTAAAAAGGGGAACATCAAATTTTGTAAAACATGAAGATGCCGTGCTAAAGCGAGGAGATACATTTATACATAAAAATGAAAAGTTTGATTTAATGCAAGGAAATAATGATGAATGGGATGCAGGACATAAAACAATAACAAATGGAAGATTTGGTATAAAAGATACAGATGTACCTCTAATGGTGCAAACATTAATTGCGAGTGGTGGTACATTAGGTACATACAATGGTCGTAATAGAAGAATAAAAGATATTTATCCTGGTTATGAAGATGATGATTGTGTTACATTGAGACAAACAATAACTTGGGATAAACACTTTGGGACCAAATATGATGCAAAGATGAAGAAAATAATTAATATTTTACCAGGAGAAGATTTAAATGATGCTGCTACTATTGGACAAGTCATAACAACGTCGAAAAGTGATTCAACTGCTTACACGTGTAATGATAAACGTATTATGCAGTTACACGATCCCCAACATCCAAAAGATGCTGTAACTTTAGACTGTTTAATAAGAATAGTGGGCAATTTACTTATCGATACCCACAATCATATAGCTAGTACAACGAGTCATGTGATGATTCAACCCGATGAACGAGAAGCTTGGATTAAAAATAGAATTATAAATCAGTATATAATTAATTTGAATAATTAAGTATTTAAATATAAAAATTGTGCATGTGTTATTCATTTATGTAAAGCAGCTCGTGGAGTAAACACGCTGGTTATATAAGACGACATAATGAAGACCGCAACGCTCAGTCGTCGTCAAGACAGCGGCAAGAAAGGACGTGGTATAACATCAGCTGCGTTATCCCTGCTAAGACGGATTTCTGTTGGTGCTGTTCTAAATCGAGCAATAGACGCTTTACCATACGAATTTCATCTGCCCGGAGGCTATCAATATTGTGGACCCGGAACTAAGTTGGCAAAACGTTTAGCAAGAGGAGATCCTGGAATTAATAAATTAGATCAAGCTTGCAAAGAACACGATATAGCGTATTCCAAGTTTGCAGATTCAACAAATAGATCAATAGCGGATAGAGCGCTAGCGGAAAAAGCTTGGCAAAGGGTTAAATCAAGTGACGCCAGTATTGCGGAAAAAGCAGCAGCTTGGGCAGTGACAACAGCCATGAAGACGAAAGCTAAGTTTGGTGGTGGAAGACGACGCGGGAGAAAACCTAGTAAAAAAGAAGCTGCAAAAAGAGGCGGGAACATCAAAAGAAGACGTCACACTAACCCTAAAAGGAAAGTCAAGAAAACATCCATATGGTCAATGGTAAAAAACGGATCGGGTCTTTACTTAAGACCGTACCGTGTGTATTAAATGAGAAGAATAAATTGATAATTCCAAATGAAGCATTAACAAACTATCAATTGTCAAAATATGTGAAATGTTTAAGAATACCATTCTTCAGAGGAGATTTTATGAAAGATACATTACCAAATAGAGTGTGGAAAAATGAAACTGGAATAGTAAACTTAGACTCTAATTATGGACCAGGTACTCATTGGGTATGTTATAAAAAACTTGGAGAAAATGTTTACTACTTTGATAGTTTTGGAAATTTACCGCCACCAAAAGAACTTCACATTATTTTCGGGACTCCAAGAATATATTCTACAACTACAAAAGAGAGCAACCTAGCAATACAGAAATATGCGGACATTTATGTTTAGAGTTCCTAGCGAAGAGCGTCAGTCAGCTTTAAGATGTCATCGTATACAGTGTCGCTGAGCGGAAATTCGTCAACATTGAAAAGTACACTTTTCCCAGCGTTACGTTTATCTACGGACAAACTATGGGAAGCAGCATTATTGGATTTGACTACATACAATTCAATTCCCAATGTTACGGAAGGAAAAAATAATTTACTACATTATTATGAGAGTAAAGATGAAAAAGGAAATTATTCACAATTGAAAATAATTCCATTATCTACAGGAGCATATGAAATAGACGATATAAACCAAGTATTACAAAAGAAACTTGGAGAAGAAAATATTTCTATAAAAGGTAATAATAATACATTAAAAGCAGAAATAACTTCAAAGTATTATATAGATTTTAGCTTAGACCACTCAATCGGCAATTTGCTCGGATTTTCAAAGAAGAAAGGAATTTTAGCTCCTGGAAATGATTATACTGGCGATACAACAGCAACAATATTAAAGGTGAACAGTATTGATGTAACGTGTAATATTATACACGGATCATATAGAGATGGAGTAAATTAACACATATTACATACATTTTACCCCACAGTAGCTCCTGGTTTTAAAATAGTTGAGAAGCCACAAAACCTGATATACCTACCGTTAAACACCAATTTCATTTCAGACATCGTACTAAACATATTGGATCAAGACGGCATTAGTGTTGACTTTAGAGGAGAAACAATAACTATACGGTTACATATCAGAGCGGCAACATAAAGTCAACATGGGATTATCATTTAAACCACAACGGAAGAGTCGGGAGCTCAGTAGCTCCTCAACATTCGACGAGTTAACACCGGACAACATACGCTTCCTACAGAAGATCGGACTAAAACTTGCCAACCATGGATATACTGGATATAGCGCAAGGACCGACATTCGACGAAACCCTATGGGAAAAGGAATATCACACTCACAACCCTTACACTTCATCAAATTAAATAATAATGATGAAATAAGAATTCCCATTCAACAACAAGATATCTACACATTACCATGTGAAAGTTATTTATATATTGAAGGAAGAGTAACAACATTGGATGGAAAATCTGGTTCAACTGTTTCTTTTATAAATAACCCTATGGCATATCTGTTTGATGAAATTAGATATGAGATATCTGGAGTAACAGTTGATTCAACAAAAAAAGTTGGTATATCAAGAACTTTGAAAGGATTGACTTCAATAACACCGCATGAAAAGAATTCTTTAATCTCCGCTGGATGGGTGACTCCTGATAAAGACACTATTACTCCTAATTCAAAAGGTTACTTCGATTTTAATGTGCCTTTACGATTGCTTTTGGGATTCGCAGAAGATTACAAGAGAATAATAATAAATGTAAAGCAAGAACTGGTACTGCTCAGATCTTCAACGAATAAGGATGTAATACAAGCGTCAAGTGGAACAAAAGATGCCGATTTGGAATGGCAACTTCAATTGGATAAAGTTGTATGGAGAGTACCACATGTCAGATTGGCGGATGAACATCGAGTATTATTATTGAAAAAATTAAAATCTGACCGTGATATTGTAATACCATTTAGAAGTTGGGAATTTCATGAATACCCCATATTGCCTCAAACAGAAAGACAAACATGGACTGTTAAAACCTCTACTTATTTAGAACGAGCAAGGTACATAATAGTCGGTTTTCAGACTAAACGAAAAGATGTTATAACTGCGCACGCTGGTCAATTTGACCATTGCAAGATAAAGAATTGCAAAGTTTTTCTAAACTCTCAGTTCTTTCCATATGACAGTTTAAATGTTTCATTTGACAAGAAACGTTATTCCATTCTATATGACATGTATGCAAGATTTCAATCGTCATATTATGGTAAGACAAATACACCACTACTATCACCAGAACAATTTTATTCAAAAGCTCCAATTGTTGTAATCGATTGTTCAAAACAAAATGAATCTGTGAAATCTTCAAGTGTAGATATAAAAATTGAAATGGAATTTGAAGATAAAATACCAGATGGAACTTCAGCATACTGTTTAATTCTACATGACAAAATAGTTACTTACACACCGCTGACAGGAATTGTGAAGAATGTACTTTAAAAAGGATTAATACAACATCTGCACGATTTGTAAGGTTTTTACAAAAGATCAACAATATCTAGGTCATCTGCGAGTATAAAAGCAAGAAAGAAGAGCTGGAAATTCATTTCATCTTTGATTGTCGTATGGGTAACATCGTCCGCAAGATGAGTTCTACTACATCAAGTGCTAATGAAGAAACTACACCTCTTATGGCTGACAATAGTTTGGATATAGAAAGACAAGTTGAACAGGAAATGGAAGAGTTCCTCAAGTTTAAACATAAGAAGACAGACGAAGAGGAAGTTGAAAAAGAAACAAAGAAAAGGAAAATTGAAGATAACATTTCTACCAACATCTTAATGGAGGTATTTCTTAGAATATTTTATCCTATTTCTTCTTGTATGACAAAGACTGTGTCTGCTGGAGTAATGAAATCATTGGATTACTCTCCAACTGTTATTTTGAATCACGGATCTAAAATGGTAACCTTCAATGAATCTTCTTGGGAATCTTTTATGAAACATATACATCTCTTGGAATGCTATTTGAGTAACAATACGTTTGGAAGAAAAACAAAACTAGGTTTGTTCGAAATCAAATATTGAAATCGATATTGTTAAGCAACGTGGTCAACAACTAGTTCGATTTAGAGATTTAACTAAATATAATATAAAAATACATTTGACAAAAGAAGAGTTTTACGCTTTAACTTGTGCTACTGGTCCTATAACAAGATATTTAAAACAGCTAATATTCTCAAGTACAATTATCAAAGATTATTTAATTGATGCATTGGATAGACAACCATATGTTCCAATCCTATACGGTCCAGTAGATCAATCTTCAATCTTCAATAGGATACCGCATGAAGTAGAGATGTGGAGACAGTTACACCGCAATCAAACCAACTTTAATTTAAATGAAGAAGAAAATCAAGAAAACAAGGAAAACGAATCATGTTTCAACAATCAACAATCAACAACAAATTAAACAGACAAAGAATATTGTAAGTAAGAAGAAGAAGAATGTTGGAGTATAAAAGGCTGTCAATCCGCATTGACATACCAGTTGTCTACTGAACGTCATCATGGATAAACGAGTTTCATTCTCTAAGAGGACGGAAATAATGGAAGTAAAGCAAGGTATCATAGAGTTTCAGGCATTCCGTGGTAATGATGGAAATTTTATAATCAAAGAGTTAGTGGTACTAGATATGATAACATCTGTTGTTTATCATTTTTTATTCATGCCTCCTTTGCCGTTCAACAGATTAACAACCAAAGCTAAAGTAACAAACAAATGGTTGATGAAACATTTTCATAACCTAACATGGATGAAGGTTTTATAACCTACAATATGGTGCCACACATTATGAATCATTTCTGCAAAGAGTTCAAAACTATTTTTACAAGAGGATTGGAAAAAGCAAATTGGATACAAGCATATACAAACCATGAAGTGATAAATGTGCAAATGGAGAAAGATTTTTATTGCTACTTTGCTAACATCTGTATTGCATCTAAAAACTTTAAACATCGGCAGTCTCAATGTGCTTTAAAGAACGCATATCGTTTGAATGTCTATCTCCAGCAAAGTGGTGGGGGAAGCGATGGGTATAAAAGCGAGAGCGGCACTATGACAATGCATGAGTATTACTCTAACCTCCGAGGAGTCAACACCTCTGACGCGCAAACACAAGAAGAAGAAGACGAACAATAGTAAGAAGAAAATAATGGCATCGCAAACTTTTCTACAGTCACTTGTTGATCAATTCAACAAACATTCTAAATCTACAATACTACCGACAAAGAAATGTTCAGAATTGAAGGAAGAAAAACATTACATTATTCACACTATTAAGAAGATGGAAACATCAAATGGAGACGCCATCAATTGTACATTGAGTGAAGCACCCTACACACCTGGTGATGAACCGAAATTTCAAGTATTTCTTCCCAAACGCTTCGTTCAACTGCTGCAGAATGAAGATTTACGACTGATTCACCCCGGCGCACTCTATTTGGCATCTCACGGTCCCTAGCGGAACCAACTCTACTGAACTTACACTTCATGTTATGCCTATTAGCAATTAGTCTGTAATTTATATATGCTGTTGTACATGTGTGTAACTGATTTTAAATAAATAAAAATAAAAAATATAAAAAATAAGAAAAGGCAACATATCAATAGTGTTTCTGCACTATCGATATGTTGCTTTTTTAAAAAACACGTTTGGATGACCTTGACCTAGTTTCGAGGGTATATAAAGCCGTAATTTTCTTGAGGATCTCATCAGTCTACGACTACCTTTCGTGCTGTACACATCTCTGTTGGCTCTCCAGTTATTACGAATAACAACATGTCTCTTAAGGTTAAGTGTGCATCATATGATACCACCACCATTACAACTTTTGAAGAACTCGACGATTTTACTAATGAACTGCGAGTGTTACTTGCCGGTGGTTATCGTTTAAATATTGATGTTTACGCTAACAACATGAGGATGTTTCCTAAACAGAAGTTCTGCAACGAAGAAGTATTCGTTTCCACACAACCTTCAACTACAACACCATCTACTCAAAGTAATGTTAAGTGCCAGAAATATTACTAATGTTAAATAATATCAAGTGGTCGCTGAAGCATCTATAAAAGGACCGTGTAACCTAACAGAATCATCATTTGCTCTCCATCTGACGCAGCGAAAACAACTACTAATACCATGTTGTACAGAATGATGATTGAATTCAATGGAAAAATCTACGGAAAAGACTATCAAAGTGTAGAACAAATGACGTCCGATCTTCAAGTATTGACTAAAGAGGGATTCCAACCAAAATTAATTCTAAAATTTCCTGAAGTACATCCACTCTCCACTGAAGATCTCATCGCCATGGCTAAAGAAGAAAAAGAAAAATACAAACAAGATGTAAAGAAAGAAAAAGAAGATGAAAACTCAGTATCTTAAATAAATACATCTTACACTTGAAAGATGATCTTTTTTAAAACTCCATTTGAATGACCTTGAGATTACCCCCACCACTTTTCCTAGTCTATAAAACACGCTATCCTACACTATACAACTTCATTTCTTGCCAACACTTAGAAGCGCCAACATGGAAGAGAAGAAAAACGAGGACGCACCGCGCTACTGTTGTGAACAAAAATGCACCGATTTAGGAAGATGGATGGTAGACGGATTAGCTTGTACAAAGTGTGAATTCTTCGGATCCTGTTACTGCAAATGCAAGAAAAAGCAACTACCACCACCGGAATTGCGAACCATCAAGATTTATAAATCACGATACTTCCACACTTGCTGTCCCCAGAGGTGTATCAAATTTCATCCGGAAAAACTTGTCAATTGTCGAGAGTGCAATGCATATTATAAAGACGACTTTTGTACATGTATCATAAGTGCGTGCAAGTACAGATCAGATTGGTCTACTGATCCTGTTGAAGCTTCAAATGTATAACTGTAGTCACTGACTGCAGCCCTTTTTTAAAACTCCATTTGATTGACCTTGAGATTACCCCCACCACTTATTTTTTACAACATATATTCTACGGATCATTCGATACGCTTCTCATTCTTATTTCATTACTCGCACTGAGAACAACATGGATGATAAATTCATTTCCTTTCAACATTTAATTACCGACAGAGAAGAGATGGAAGAACTATTCCAAAACTTACTCACACTCATTGATAACTATCCTTTAAGATGGATCAACATCACAGTGCAATACGTCAATCCTACCAAAATATTTTCATCCTCTCATCATCTTCTGCCACCTCCATGTCTTCATCGTCGCAAAGTGCAGAGGAAGAGGAACAGACAACTAATGGTGTTAAAATTGTTGAATTAAACAACGAGGAACAAGAAATGCAAGCTCTGGTTGAATATAAATTTAATATTTAATTTACAAACATTATTAGTATTCCTAACTTAAAAATACAACTAATGGTTATCTTAGTACACCTCCTACTACCTACCCGAACGGCGTTTCGCTGCGAAATGCGCTGGCCAACGATTCGCATGGGGGTATATCACCCTTCCCCCCACCACGCCACCACCCCTCCACTTCCCCCACCACGCCACCACCCCCTCCACTTCCCCCTCCACCACTCTTGCCCGCATATAAGCGAGCCGCTGACTGACGCTCGCCATTTGTTTCCCGACTCCCGTACGATGAACAACGATCCGCTAGCACTAATGAAATCTACTTTTGTAATTAGAACAAGACATGATTTAAAAGATATAATGGAAACTTTAGAAGATATTATAGACAAATTCCACTGCATCACTATGAATTTGGAACTTGCTTACGGTTGTCCAACATGCGATAGAGTTGAGACTGAAGATGAAGATAGTTTGCTAAAACTCACTCCTGCATCCTCCAAAACTACACCGACAGCTGACGACGACGTTTGATCGGACACACAACTGTTTTTTTTTAACCCCCCACCACTTTCCAGTGAATATGCCCTGTCCTCATCTTCCTTTCTCATTTCATCGCCAACTTTCCGACCATCAACACCGCTCCCGTTTCACCTACAGAAATTAAAACAAGCACACAAACATGATGGATGATTTTTCACTTAAAACACAATTGGAAGAGGACAGACTCAAACTAGAGATCAACAGGCTGCAATTGGAAACGGAAAATCAACAAGGGATGGTTCGCCTGCTGCAACTGTTCAAATGCGTACTGTGCATGTTGTGCGTCTACCTTCTCTTCGCCACCACCTTCGGCGTCTACCACTCCCTCACCAGTGGACGGCACTCCAACACCTCTCTGCACAAGAACACGACTTTGATTTAATTTTTAAAATAAACTAAAACCTCCAACCCCGAAGCCGCCCCACCCAAACCCCACCGAGCCCCTGCGGCTCCCACTTTTTTAAAACCCCCTCCAAATGACCTTGACCCACTTCCCAAACCCATCCATCACTGTCACCCCCACCCCACACTTCCAACCCCACACCTGCCTCTTCCAACCAATGACCTTGAACTGAGCCAACTGTAGCCATTCCCTACTACTGTAAAGTAAAATTACATAAGTTATACAAATATTCCAATCTAATTAATTTTGTGCTTAGACAGTTCAGACTAGACAAAACATAGCATTATTCAAATAATTGTGAGTTGTTTTAGGAAAGTGGCAGCTACAATATTAATCTTTCTAAACAAATGCGAACGTTTACCTTCTTATGAATCAACAAGTTTGAAGTGTAAAATCATTTTTCGTATTTAGCATTTTCAGAGGTAGCAAAACTTGAAATATAACTTCCATAACATTTTACTTTAATATAAGTTTACTAAATCTAACAGTATTTTCGATGGCAGGTTTCCAGTCATCCGCTGTTTAACTTATGATGATGATAGCATTTGATTTAAACCATGAAGTTATGTCTGCCTAAACGAGAAGCTGTAACTCTGAAGCTGAATTGAAAGCCGCCCCCGCGCCGGTGATTTTTATTGGAAACCTCCGGCCATTCTCGTGGGTAGCAAATTTCAATTGATATTGTGTCGAAGAACTTGCTTCCTGCCATGATTGACACAATACTTTATTTTGATTATTAGAAAGTAGCCTAAAACACCTCTACAATATACATTATAACGCCTGGAGCCGTGCATTAGCTTAGTAAACTTGAACAATACTTTTTACTTTTAGTATCAGTCACATATTGTACGCAAAAATGCCAAGCCAATAAGGTTTCTTTTTTCAAATCAAGCTCGTTCACTCCACTCACTCATTTCCACAATGAGCTCGTTCGCTTGGCTCACTTGCCTTTCAGGATGTTTTAATGTAGGCCTAAATGTGCTGCACTCTACTTTGAGTTTGTTGAAATAAAAAAGAAGAGCCATATAACGGAAACAATTAGACCTATGACAACCATTTTGTATTGAGTTGTAGGAAATGTTATTTATTTTTAAGTAGTAATAAATGGTCTTTGCGTAACATTTTTCTTTCAGGATCAAAATTTGTCCAAGTGCGATTATTACGGTCATTTTTACTCTTTTTATGGTAATTTTGGAAGTTGCCGAAGTCGAAAAACTAGATTAAAAATTTTGGTACTATCACAATGTAAAAAAACCTATCAGCATATTTCATTCATGCTGGCCTACTTTTTGAATGGAATAGTTACTAACTATTTTTATTCACCTTTTTCATATTTAATTTTAAATCATCCATAGTAATTTCTTGTCAACCTACGGAAATTAAACTGTTGCGAAAAAACCATAACTTTTGGCTGTCATTAACAGTAGGGTGTAAACCAGTTACAACCTAGAGACACCAATTGTAGGTTTCATGACAGTTATAGTTATTATGTAATCGTTATCGTGTTATTGATGAGTGGTGTTATTAGTGTTTCAGTTGTAGTCACGCCATTCTGAGCATTGCCAGTTCCCAGAACTGATGTCATCACGTGATTCACTATTGCTCAGCAGGGTGCTCAACAAACTGTTTTTAGCTACTTATTTGACAATAAAAGAAGACATTGTGGATGTAATATTAAAAAGGGTTCTTAAGGTTTTAATTTGTTTTCCTAGACTAGTAAGGTTTTCCTCGACAGTTCTGATTTAAAAGAATATTTTTATTTAAATGGAGGTTTATCAGTTAGCATATGTCTAAAATATAGGTAGGCCTATCGATTTCAACGTAGGTTGTTAACAATAAGTAGATATTATTTATTTATACACGTTCAGTTGTAAACCTGTACAATACTAAACGTAAAAAAACTTATAAAAATACCCAGGTGTATGACAATTATACTCTATTATAATATTTTAAACAATTAAAATAGTTTTTATACTTGAAAGGTGAAAAACATTTCCCCAATAAAAAAAAAAAAAATGAATAAGTAAATGAAAATGCATTTCATAGACTTTTGGGGGAAGCGGTATGTATATTTTACTAATAAAACGCCAATTGTATATAGTGCAATATTAAGCTTATCGTAAAAAGTTTAATCCAAGCTTCAGCTTGGTTGGTCAAAGTTGGACAAATAATTTGATTTGGAGTCTGTAGGGATGTAATTGGTATATTCGCCCATTTGTCACCAACGGGAGTAGCCTACTGATACCTCTAATGCAACACACCTACTCACCTTTACAGTTGATGCGATTTTAATGGGAACCACCACCTTTGTATTTTTTATTATTAAGGAATTTGGTTAATAAATGTTTTTTAAGTTTTATTTGTGTAAGTTATAAGAGTTTACAGGTGAAAAATGTTTTAATCCTTTTTGTGTATTTATAAATTTAAATATAAACATTTTAACGTTTATAGATTCGTTTAACTTTGAGTAACTTTTATGTTTTTTCTTTTTTTCTTTTTTTACCTATTGTCATATTTTTAATTTTTTTCCTCACAACTAAGAGGAACTTTCGTTTTATAAAAAAAAGTTAAATAGCCAAAAAAATTTTATGGTAATTTTTACTGTCAGAGTATTTTTATAATAGAAAATACTGATAATATAATACAGAAAAAGTAGTAAAAATATTATAACTCTATGTCTAATACTTTTTATTAGAATAGATTTTATTCACTTTTATGTTACAACAAACACGAAAAATCTAACATTTGGAAAACGGAGTTCAAAGAAGCTTCCACAGACAAGCTCTATACATGCATAAAAATTCCTGCGCCATGCGTCCTCCCTTCTTCTGCTATGTTGTTTTCTTTTTCCTTGTTTAACTATTCGCCGTATGGTTTAAAAATTTTAATAAAGACCAAACAAAAATATTTGAGTACAATTATAATTGTATTAACAGTAACTTTCTTTATTAATGTTAATGTTAAACATGGCAAAATTGCTATGAAAATTCACACACATACATAGAAAAGTATGTAGAGTAAAAAAGCTTATTTGTAAAATGAAAAAAATATATGTCTATTAAAGGTAATGGATCCCGTTAAGAAGAAATGTAAAGGGAGTGTCATTATTGTAAATTAATTATTATAAATACTTCATGTTTGTAAACTAACATTTTTATCTTCGGGGAAATGCACGAATACAAATCATTCATATCTTGATCATTCACATGGAATATATTTTTTACAAAACTAGAATCCAAATCCTTTGTGAACATCGAATAACTGAAGCTATAGTAATGTAGCTAGATTTTCAGATTCAGAAGTGTGTCAAGATCAAGATTGTTTCATTTTAAGTTTATTTGATGTTCTTTTATTGCACACTTTGTTTTATACTTCGGCGCATTTTATTCAAACGTGATTTTTTCTTGGCTCTTTATGACAAAAAGAAGGTATATTGTTCATGCGAAAAGTATGTTTATACCAAGGTTGTATTATAAAAACAACTAACTTGAATTGTTTTACGCTGTAACTTTATTGGACCTTAATTAATTTTGTCGGAAAATGTATCAAATTTATATGTTATGTTTAGTATTTTTAGCATGTTTAGTGTATTTTTGTATTTCTTTTTATTTGATATTTTTTAAATATATTTTGAGATGGTTATTATCAAACTTTCATAAATATATATACCCAAAAATAATGTTAAAGCATTAAATACCGCAGCTAAATATTATCAAAGTTTGAGTTAAAATTAGAAGACTTTATATGAACAATTATCCGTGAAAAGAAAATTTATTTAAAAATTATTATTATGAAAATTTAATCATTTTTACATTTAAAAAAATACATATAGTTTTCGAAGTATATGAATACTTTATTTATATTTGTTGTCAAAATTTTACTTTTAATATAACAAATGTAGTTTTGTAAAAGTTCTAAATTCCTAATAAAAACATCGGATCACAAGCTGGAAATAAGATGCATATGATTGTTTTGCAATTACATTACAAACAATAGTCTCTCACCACAGACAATAAATACAAGGCGCATTGTTCATGAGACAAAAGACATTTGTAAATGCTGTTATTTACTAAAATCAGAAGAATTTAACAAAGCTGTAGATATTAGGAGAATAGTCTTCACTCAAAATTTAATGTAATGTGAAATTCAACTGTTTAATTTATATGTTTTTTTTTTTTTTTATGGGAAAGGCGGGAAAATGCACTACGGACACAGGCAGCCAGCCTGTAGTTTTGGGATCTCCTAAAAATCGGGTTTATTCACTAAAAAACCTTCTCTACTCTTTAGGATTCTAACCTGGAATTGTTTATCACATTACGTCAGGCTAGGCCTAAATTTGGCTTACGCCTGTGGGGCTCGCTCCTTATCCAGCCGCTCGATCAAGGGATCTGGGCCACTTTGCGGTCCAGATCGGTTTTTTTTTCCAGGAGGATGCCCCGGGTGAACTGTGACAAATAATCCCAGTTGCCCTCATCCTCCAAGATCTTTTAGCAGACCGAGTCCACCGAAAATGTACCAAAAATGTTTGTGACCTCCAGGAGGGGCCCTTGCCAACGGGAGCAGCGGAAGAAGGTGTGCTCCGCATCGTCGGGAACGTTCGGGCAATGAATACAGTGCGGTGAATCGGTCTTGCCCATCCGGTTCAGGTACGACCGAAAACAGCCGTGACCTGTCCAGAATTGGATCAGGTAGTAGTCCACCACCCCATGCTGCCGTTCCACCTACGGTTGTACCTGCTTGATAAGTCGCGCAGTCCATCGTCCTGGGGTGTCGTGCCCACTTTCGGAATTTTATAGGGTTAATGTCGGAATGGCAGTAGGGAATATTTTGATTTACAATTTGTTTTGGAAATAACCTGTCAGAAAAATTCGAGGAATGATATATTAATTTATCGCAATTGTTTTGAATTTTGTTAGGTACTGTATTGATCAGTATGTTATAAATTGTACTCTTTCTTTGATTTAAATTCCTTATGTAATGTAAAACTGCTTCTTTTATTACGTTGCCAGATTTTTATCAATTTCAAGTGCAATTTTTTTTTGTTTTTTGTTTTTTTTATGACAGCCAGGAAAAAAGGAACTATTCACGCCGGTGGCCAGCCTGTAGTGTGGGACTCCCCTAAGAAACGGAGTTCCTTACTAAAAACCTCCTCCACTACTAATTCAATGTGATGCATGAAGTGCAAAATAATGCGAATATTTTAAAACACGTAAATTTTATGATGTTTAGTTTACAAACCACATTTTTTAAGGAACAGGTAAGAACTGAAAATAGGAAAATAGAGACCCAGATATGTATAGAGCAGAATATGCTACCTACTTTGTTGTGATAAATATTTTATGTAATCATTCTTCTAAAGAACACTGGGCCCGGAACAAATTACTGCAATTTGTACCTGGGTAATCCTTTAGGATCTATAACATTTCTTCATTAAGCAGCGCTCTGCCTTAGGAATATCCATGCTCCAAATAAATTTGTTAGACTTATAAAATAGTTGTATAACACATGTGATACATCAGTAAACTTACACGTCTCATATTTAGTAAGCAATGATAAAGATAAAAATAAAATAAATATATATTTGGAATTATCTGTAAAAAATTGCAATTTATTAACAACAAACAGTTACACAACACCCTGAACAAACAGTTTTTACGTTTGTTTAAGCAATATTATGTTATTTATGAGGTAGTTAATTACCGGTTAAGAGCAAATCGCTCAGATGCGTGGCTATTTGTGTTAAAATCGCTCTATCTTGCTTATTTATGAACCATTTTCCATAATTTTTACGTCGTTGAATTAGGCTATTCAACACCTTGCTTGAAGAGATTAGGCAAGCCAATGATAACAAATTTAAGGAAAATGTCAGAGCAAGACTCATTTCTAGACCGTTTTATAAAGTCAACGCTGTTAAAACGCTTCAAGCTATTTGGAATCTTTCCTTGAGAGTAATAAGCTAAACACTGAAAGAATAGTTTTTAATGAATAAAAAGTTGATTTACGCTATCATTATCAGACCCAAATGAATGATTAGTTTTTACAAGTACAAAAAGTATAATATGTTTTCTTAGGTTTTTGTTCAGAATATTGGAAAATATGGAGCAAAAAGATATCAATATAAATTCAGTTGTATAATTCAATACTATTAAATACTCTATGAATACTATTAATAATATTATTTTTTAATTAAAAATATGAATATAAAGACCACAAAATTATAAAGTGTATATTAAATTTAGCAAGACTGCAATAGTTAGTTTCAGTTTCAGAAAAATACTAAATAAATTCCATAAAATGAATTATTTAAAAAAAATAAATACATTCTATATTTAGTCTTGAAAAAATTCTTACAATTGAGATAAAAAAGCTTCAATTAAAATTAAGAGAGAAACATAAGAAAGATTTTACTTTAAAATTAATACGCTTAGTTGTGTGATTCAATATTTATTAACTTATTCAGGAATTAATTAGTTAATTCACGAATAATGTTTGCACTTTACTGGAGCCGTGGTATATTGTTTAATAAATAATGAAATATTCACAATGAATTTTATATTAAAAATGTAAAGAATCTCGGGCCATTAAATATTTTTCAATTTTTTTTTTTAATTATTATTTGTGTTTGCATTACACGTCAGAACAACATTATTAAGTTAGCACAGAAAGACATATCTATAAAACCCATAGAGGATTATTGTTTATCTAAAGTGCATTATCACATTATAATAATCAAACTAAAATATATATGTATATATTTTTATACTTTTATTTTATTTAGAAGTACCGTATGAAAATTACGATGTAAATAAAATCACAGTTACTCTGTAAGATGAAAATTTTATACCTTAAACTACATAGTCAGTTTTCGGAGAATACTTTGCGGATATACTTTCATATTTTAATATTTCCATCATGTAACGACACAATAACTAGTGGTACCTAAAACCTAAGAGTGACTATAGGTTTCACAAGTAAATATACAATGTAGTAATAAACCAGTAGGGTATTGTTGACGAATGTTGCAGGAAACTACCAATTATTGTCACGCCATCCAAAGTCCCGCCAGTACCTGGAAGCGTAATCACGTGACCCCCTATGAGTCATCGGGATGTTCCACAAACCCATTATAAGCTGTTGTGTGAGTAGAAGTTATGGATGTTTGATCAATAACCTATACACGGAAAAACATCTTAGGTCAATAGGTTTGTAGTTGAGTGCTTTTGGGCTCTCCTCATAGTTCAAGGCAGCTTGCTCGATTATACGATAAGCTAGAAGCTGTTCGAATGTTTAGAACTAGACCAAGCTTTTTCGTCGGGCAATTATTTAATAATTTTGACAGTTTAATTGGGTGTGTCTTTTTCAGTTACAAGGCCACATCTCTTATAACTTGTCCAATTTACATCCATCCTTCGGTCATTCATCTTGAAATACGTGTCCACAGAGAGCGTAGGTTTCTTTATGAATGTACCGAATGCATCCCATGTATAATTCATACATATAATTCGCATGGGGTAATTAAAATAAATGGATGTGTGCATAATCCTTGATGTTTCCCGTTGCATTAATAACATACACTCATATAATTTCTTTCATGAAAGTATAATTTACCAAGCTTAAGGAATAATACTTTTATCTAATATTTTATCTTTTAAGCCTTTCGTTTATACTACAATAATAAAGGTTAAAATATCTTAACGTTAACTTGACGAAGACACGATATTACTTAGTCTACTCAACTTTGACATTTTAGAATTGGAAGATTTGACAACGGACCTTGCTCCCGAAGCTAGTCATCGCTTAACTAGTTGGATTGATGACGTTTAAGGTATTGTAACCTATTATAGTATGAAATCAATGCAGAAGTCAAGTCATTGTGAATAAATTTAGTTTATATTTCAAATCTTATAATAGTTTAAGAAACATTTTAACGATTAATTAGTTGTGATGTACATTAATAAAGAATTAATAAATATTAAACAAAATGTATTTGAAATAGAGTTATAGAGCTGCATCCCATTTCATAATATTGAAATAAATAAATATGAGTATAATTTCCCGAAATTCCTTGTTTAAAAAGTTTAAGCTTATTAGTCAATATACTGTAATAAAGGAGAATATTTGGTCAATGATGAAAGTGTAATCCCCAGATTACGGATTCTGGAATTTTACTTTGTTAATTGCATTATAATTTAAATGTCTTGAACAAGCACTTAAAACTTCAAAACGTCATTTTTACCAAATGGATGGTTGGTGTTTGATTAGTTCTGAAAAGTTGTTATAAGCCAGTTCTATTTTTGGACCTTTTCCAAATACAATCTTTTTAACAATCTTCATGGGAATAACAACAATCATAAATCTGTCTTATAGTTTCAAACTATTATTTTGTATCGCCATTTTTTTTTTTACGTACATCTTGAAAATGTAAGTGGGATGAATATAAAATCTATTATATTCCTTGGGAATAATGTATAGTAACTAGTATCGTCTTTGGATAGTTTATAGATTGTGTATTCTTCATGAATTCTTCATGATGTCTATTTGATATATACCTATCACATTATTGCCAAATACTGCAGGTATACAGAATATTTATTTTCCATAGTACCTTGCTGTCTTTTGATCACCGCACAGACCTATTGGCAATACTTATGCAACCTTTTAAATTATAATTATTTTAAAAATAATAATCTATTTTTATATTGATATTTATTATATTGATCATGATAATAATATTGATAGTTTAAGTGGCTTGTTTCCATTTTTGTTTTATTTTTTTCGAATAAAACTTACCCTAAAGACTTTTAGGAATTAATAGAGAAAAATCTAACAAAAAATGTGAGCATTCAAATATTTTTACTGAATTAAATTTTCTCTACAAAGGATGTCGGTTTTGTGGTTTATTCGTTTACCAAACAACGAGGCAGTTTTTATAAAAGAAAGTTGTTGTTGTTGTTATGAATTTAAAATAATTAAACAATGTACATTATTCTCCAAGAGACAGTTTAAATGATAATATTATTGTTACAACTCTACTTTCTTAGTTTTTAGATATCCCCCCCCAAAAAAAAAAAAAAAAAAAAAAAAAAAAAAAAAAAAAAAAAAAAAAAATTGTCAGTAATGTTTTCTTCTTAGCTATAATAGTACTGTCAAACAGAACCGGCTTATTTTGTAACCATGATGTTCCGAGTAATATCAATAATTTAAGCGGTGGTCTGTGGGAGTGGGGGGGGGGGGGGGGGGGTCGTGCAGGGACGGTAGCACGAATGCACGCACCCTGCCATGACTCACACACTGCTATCGGAACATCGGGTGTTTGGCTTAGCTAAAAACCCTTCAGAGAAAAACAACTATTTACACTTGCCTGATGTGAAAAAGTGTGTTTTTGACACACGTAAACATGTTTACAATTAGAATAGGAAATAAAAACACTCAGCGGTGAGTAATGTGTTTTAATCACACTACACGCAGAGCAGCCGATTTCTGGCCTGTGTAGATTGTCCACAAAGTTGGCGTTTTCCGTAGCCTTTTAAAAGTGCACCGAAAGAACATATTTTCAGTTTTTCATGCTCCAATATAAAAAGTTTTTTCCATACCACTTTATTTAAATAAACACATTGCCACATCTGTAAACAAAACAGTTCATTTCCGGTTTCCGTTTCATTTTAGCTCTATAGCGGAAATGTTCATTCACGCACGCTAAATCAAATATCAATTTAAGGTCAGCTGTTTTGCAAACCATGAAACAGCTAATAATCATTGTTGTCGTTTAGTAATTGTTGATTTTTTAGTTTGAGGTTATGTTTGATAATTAACAGGGTGTTGTTCCAACAGAGAAAAGCCAAATATAACCTTAAAGACATTTTTATACAATAACACAACTAACCTGTTTCAATTATGGGGGTTGGAAAAATATTGTGTGCATTTTGACCGCTCTCGGAATGTTTGGCCGCACTCAGCTGACACTTCGTGTGGTCATCTACAATTCCCGAGTGACAATGACGTACTTTGCTCTCTTAAAATACAAATAGATATTTTTCTTCATGAAAAAATTGTACTAACCCAAAAAAATTAGGCCAATGTAAACAAATAAATTTTACCAGATAACTCATGCATACTTTCTTAAAAGATTAAAAAGTGTTAAAAGTCTAGAAAAAACAATGTCGGATTCCTCCTTCGGACAGCTACCAGCTGAGCATCACGAGTTTGACTCTAAGTGGTCTGTGACTCTAACAAAGTACTTGGTTTACCACTAAAAGATTTTCCCCCCAACCACATGATGACGTAGAGCAATAATTTAAAAAAAATTATTCAGCTGTTGAGCTCGATTTGATGATGATAACTACAATTAATTTCAAGTTCAGCGTTTTATTTTTATAAAACAAAAAAAATCTTAAACACTTTAATCTCTGTAACTTTTAAACATGAGTTTTCTTGGAGATGCGGGTGGAATAATTTTATTTGGATATTTATCATTACTAATATTATCAATATGAAAGCATGGATGTTTTTTACGGTTTCAAGGAAAAACTATTTGATGAATCATAATGAAACTTTGTGTACATATTCTGGCAGGTATCAGAAGTAATATATGATCCTTTTTATTTTAAAAGATTATTGTTCACGAAAAATTAAAAAAATTCTATAAAATATATGAAAATTGATTTAATTTTTTATTGGTTGCTAAGAAACATATTAAATGAAAATTTTTATTTTAGGTATTCAGGCGATTTTTTATCAAAACATTTTTAAGACAATTATGAGAAATTTAGGTTTTTTACATTTTGGGGGTGAACTGGCATTAACCATCATATTTTTTTGTAATTATTAAATTAAAATTACAATCTCCTAATAAACGTAAACAGATAATGAAATCTTTTATAATCTATTTTTAAATTACTCATCACATGAATATTTTGGAGTGTGATGAAATCTGTTGTTCACTACGCAGACAGAACGTGGTTTGTACGGAAAACGAAAACCCATTTTTCGTCCTAGTGATGAAAACTACTGATTTCATCATACTTACACGATTGAACATTGTTTTCAGAACAGTCAGCTGTTATCTTAACTAGTCTATTTATTTTGGGTTTCGTGAACAGTCCAATACTCTAATAATAATAATAACTTTCCAGACTAGGTTGGAAAGAAACACTAAGATTTTACGCCAAGAGCGCAGCTATTCTACTAACAGTATTTTATTAAAAAATTTCCAAACATTTGATATATTTCTACAAATGAAACAATAACGATCCTCCAATGGTACTGTATTTATTGTTGAAGTTAATTTTTATTACTAGTAAACAGCTGAAAACCTAACACATTCAATAAATGACAACGTAAAAGGGGATATACAGGTCCAAATTTATTGACTTTTACCCAAACTGTATATTTACTAAAGGTGGTTCTGATAATTTATTACATAATTTAATCATTTTTTATTGTAAACTACTTAGTCCTATTGTTTATTAAAATTTCATATGCTAATTTGTTTAAAACATTTTTTTGTCTCTCAACTTCATGAGAATAATTTTTGTCTCTAAATATTTTTTTCATTAATCACCATAACAACACGAAATAATTTTTAAATAAAATTTTTGCATTTAACTATCAAACTTATTATAAATTTTTAAACAAATTTATGACAGAATAACGTTTTATGTTAAGACTGATATTTTACGTGATGAAAGGTTTGCTTAAAATAATCAGTCCTTTATTTTGTAAGGATATACTGATTGAGTATTTTAAACATCTATACATAACTCTATAATGTTTTTTATTCAGTTTTAAAACCATGTATTTATTGTAATCCATATTATTTTAATAACTTCATAAATAAACCTACTCATTTTTTGATAATAACTTATAGTAAAGGGCTATCTGAACAAAAAGCAACAGTGTAACAAGACTATATATTTTACTATATTTTATATAATAAAAATTTAAAAGGAAAATTATTTATCAATTTTAAGTTAATATTTCAAAAATAGAATGAAAACCAATAGCATAATATTTATATAGAACAATGCATTTTATTTGCATCTTAGTATATTTGATCACTATTATAAACTCCAACGTGCGTTCAAAGCTTTTATTTTGAAACTAAAATATTATTTTGTTATATAATATTTAAAAGTTTTAATTATCTTTGTCGTATAATATGATATAATCAATTTCATCTTATTATACTTCATCAGTGATATTTAGAGTAGTGCTTACACAATAAAATGTTTAAATACACATACAAGAAAATGTATTAGTAAAAGAGTTAAATGCTTCCATAAATTAACCGTTACTAGTTGTAAAGATGTGGGTGGTGGTAAATATATAAATTCCAGACATGAGCTTTTTATACTTCAAATCTTGTCATCTTTTAAATCTCTAAGAATGATTTGAGTGCTTAATAGTTAGTTTTTGCTATGTTGTATTAATATAATAAATTGTTATTAAAATCAATGGCCAATCAAACCTTGACTTTATGATACACCATAATAGTTTCCATTTTTCGTTTCGTTTTGGTTTACCTTTTAAATTGCAAACTATACCAAAACATCAAGGCAAGCATTTAGATGAGTGAACTTAATGAGCAAACATGCTCTGTCTGAGCTTCGAGCGCTCCAGAGCAGATTCAAACGATATTATCATATCATCTTGTTTCTCAAATACTTGTTTAACAGTCGCTGTTTCGACTTTATTTCATATGCATTGACTGTTCCAACCTGCCACAGTTTATTTGATGTTGAAGTATGAGAATAAAACGAGATTAGCGGGTTTTACAACAATAAAGATGCTAAATTTATGAACGTATTCTGAATTTATTTCAATTTGTGTGGCTGATATTGTGACGAATACAAAAATATGGATGAAAACAGTTTTCATTTATTCCAGATATTGCAATAAAAAGAATAGCAAAAGTAAAAATAAAAATGTCGCATTCAATTCGACGAATAAACAAATTCGTTTCTATGAAATTGTTTTACTCTTGGAACGCCTATTTTCAAACAGTACTTTGAAAAGATAAATGTTTTCACAACTCACCATTTATCAAACGAAATGTGTAAATAAGATAATAGCACGTTTTCAGTCGGGAATAAATCTACATATTGATGTAGAAAGTCACGAACATAAGCCGCACGTAGGAGACGTAACGAGTGTACTGGTCACCAATGTAAATTACAGCTTAAAAAATGTTCGTATTGACTTATGTTATTTTTTATAGTTTCATATATTAGGACAAGTAGGAAATTTTAATTTTTTATTTTATTTAATGGTAGTTAAATTTATAACTCGGATATTGGAATTTCAATGTAAGAAAACTCAACTGTTTTAATCTCATCCTCTGTTTAAAGTTCATTGTTGGTGATGGTGAGTTTTTATTATTATAAAGTAAATTATGACGAACATTGTCCATCACTTATTAGTACAAACAAATAATTCATGACGTTACGGGATCTAGAATCTGATCCCGTCTTCAGGTGGAAGTAATACCTAGAAAATAACAAAGTAAATAGAAACACACCAGGTGAACCTAAAGAAGTCCATAGCCACACCTGAAATCTGAAAAGGCAGCTACAATAATTAATTTTGTAACTGTAATTTTTTTATTGCTTTTTGTGATTTAAAGTTTAACTAAGGACTTCTCCTGGTACACCTCTGGTGTTTTTTTTATTAACTTTGTTATATTCTAGGTAATACTTCCACCTGAAGACAAGATTAGATTCCAGATCCCAAAATGTCGTGGAATTGTTTTACTAATTATTGATGGAAAATGTCTTTAATTATTTTCCAAGCAATAACATTTCTTACATCCGGGCACTATATTTATTTACTGTCCTTCAATAATGCCCCTAAATTAAATAAAAAATGTAATACATTACACCATTACAGAGATAGTTATTTTGTAAATTGCCGTAATCAAATAAGAATGAAACTTATTTGCATTTATGCATTACTTGCATTAATATAATTAGTGTTTTTGAACTGGAAGTTGAGTAAGAGTATGTAAAAAGAGGGAAACAATTATCAAATTTATTAAGTGCATGTAACAACCTGACCAATGTGAGGCATGGCAGTTTACAAGTTCATTATGAAACGTTTGAGCGTGGCCAACACGTCCATTTCGGTGGCGAGTCAATAAGGAAAAACGAACTCAGAGGAATATTATTTTTTAAATTTGTATTTGATATTTGTTTTGGTATAGTAGAGGAAGTATGATATTACGAATAAGGTATAGAATCGAATATATGGGAATCTACAAAAATGGTGGTTCTAAAAACATAATATGTAAGTTTTAACCTGATATAGTGACATGTAAAAGAAATTTTCCTAAGTCATCTTTGTCGTGACTTATGAAAAGCGATATACTTATCCCATACACGGACATCCCCGCAATAAGTGTACGTGAAAATGACCCGACTTGGCAGATAAAACCAAATTGGGTATGAATTATTCATTAGAGGTCCCTTTGAAAGAAAACAAGACCTTCTAAGAAATTTTCTTGAAACAATACTTTCCAGTATTATTTCAATGTATTATTTGAAATCTGTATTTGATATTTTTAGGCTACAAGTTGCTACATAGCTCTGGTTAAAAACATAAATTATATCAGCAGGATATAAAACTATTTACACTTTAAACTACTTGTAATAAAACAAAAAACTAGTTTTACGGTGTTATAATGAAAAATTAATATTATACAGTGTGATTTAAAATTCATGGAACAGTAAAATATATTTTTTACCATTATGGATAATGTATTGAAACTTGGTATATTAATAATATCCATAATTGCCACTCTTTTAAGCTATTATCGCTTTTGTTCCTTTAAGGGGGGACGGCCCACGAAGAGTCGGAAAAAATTCTTAAATAGCAGCATAGGTCGAATTAGGTAGTAAATTAAGGGTCCCAATTAGCAAAGTACAATGCCGTAAACTAGACTCCAAATGGATGGCCGAGACGGAAATGGCAAGCACACCAAATTTCCCTTAAAATCATACAGGTAAAATTTTAACATGCGAAACTTTCTTAATACACATCTGTTCTGAGGCTTATTACTTAATGCAAAGACGTTTAAAATGATTGTATGATGTGACAGTGGCCTTAAAATTGCGAGAAGTTTTTTAAATAAAAAAATTAAATTATGTATATTAGTTAAATAAGTTAAACACTCTTATTTACCTTACAATAACCAACTGTTATTTGAAAAACTAATTATTTTACAAAAAAAATATGTTTAATTGGATTATTCCGCTTGTTTAAATCAAGCATTCATTTTCTTTGTATGTTGTAGACACAAAACAATAATTAAATACATGTCCACAATTTTTTGTTTAAAAAGTTTCCAACCCAACGCCTTATGCTTTAAGCTTTTTATACGATGGACCAAAAAACGGAGAGAAATGCTCCTAGGGATGCCGTTTTCTTGTGATTGGCTTCTGACAATCTTCAATGTAGAACTGAAATTTTTCATGAGTAACCATTTATTCAGTTGTTGATACGACATGTAGTGCTTTGAATTAACAAACTAGCATTGTATGTTTCTTTTTAGGCAATATTTGTACTACAAAAACACGGTTTGGTATAATATCAGAGTACTTAGGTTTTCACAGACTTATTTACTAACTTCTTTATTGTAGAAATGAACAATGAAAATTACCGATTACCATTAATTCTTCCAATTCTTCCCCGGTTTATGCCAGAGTACATTATGATATTACATAGTCATACCATTCATTGTTCATTACAGTTTGTTGGGAAATACATTTTCATCATACTGCACGTAGAACAGCCGTTTTCTGGCCTGCATTTAGTACACAAAATCGACGTTTTCAGTAGCCTTTTAAAAGTGCACCGAAAAAAAACATCTGTTAATTTTTTCCGTGCGCTAACCTCAAAAGTTCACTAACCGCAAGTTTACAACTGATGTGTTACGTGTATGTTTCAGAGGTCAGCCAGCAGTATTCCGGCCCTCTCTCCTCCAAGTACCATCGCCGCCGCCCTGACTGCTCCTCTCCGGGCCATACTACAGGTACTAGCACCAAAATTCCATACTACACGTAAGGTATTAACATAAAATATTATTCTACACATCATAAACTAGCACAAAATATCTCTTAAACCTCAAGTAAATGAAATGTCAAACTACATCTCAGATATTAACACGAAATATAATACTAGACTACAAATATAAACATAGACTTCCTGGAACACTTCCAAGATGGACTTCCGCACACTTCCTGGAAAACACGACTCACCTCCGCGGAGACGAGTCGATCGACTCGCTTCTATACTCGCAGGTTCTTGAACTTGTTTACCCTTCGCCGCGTCAATACATATACATGATCATCATACTACACCTCAGGTAAAGGCAAGAGTAAAGTCGTACCACAAATCAGGTACTACAAAACAGAATGTAGTAAAAACACATCAAGTAAAAACACTGAAATGCTCTACTACAACTAGGTCCAACCACGAAGTTTCTATACGACACCGAATGTAAAACTAATTAATTTGGTACTAATCTTTAGGAATAAACTACAAAATGTCATGCTACACTTCAGCTAAAGGCAAGGAGTAATTCCATTACACATACTATACCTCAACTACAAACAAAGGAATCCCATACCACACCTGAGGTACGAACACCGAAATACTATTTACAAACATCGTAATGCCATACTACACCCGAGGTGCAAGGTTGAACAGCCTTTGAAAATGCAGCCTACAATAAAATATTCTTGAGTACAATATCCGATATGATTGTCAAAACTATTTACGTTGGTCATAGTGTTTTAAAAATTACCATAGTAATGGTAAAACTGTAAAACGAAATTAGATGGCTTGATAACATAATGCAAATAGAAATAGCTATGTGGAACAAATTGATGTGCTAAAATCTTTTAATAGCCATGTCATTTAGGGGTAATGGAAATCAGGAAAACTTCTTATAGTAACTACTTTCGGCAAGGTATCACTTAGTTATAAGGTAGAGATTACTCGCCGTCTGATAGCAATCCGGATTATTTTTGGTCCTAGTGGTGTACAATTGTTTTTAATATTCTTGTCAGAGGTTAAAATGAATAAATAAACAAACACTCAGTACATACAAACACACACAAAGATATATACGACAACACATACTTAAAAACATTAATTCCCCGATGGCAAACCGGACTTTTTCTCTGCACGCGTGCTTTCACCGGCCGGTACTCTGTAAATGTACAATCTTTAAAAAGAACGTAACGTTTTAACCTCAAGACGAAATTTGTGCTGATGATGCCCCTGACGAATAGGGTTGAAACAATTGTCCACCACTAATAAAAAATATTAGATTATTATCAAAAATTATCCGGATTGCTATTAGAGGGTGAGTTAACTCTACTTTAACTTCTTATAGTGTTAACTGAAATCTCAGAAATTACTACGAACGTCACGAAATGAAGTATTTCTTTCTTTCATCTCAATTTAAATATGACTTTCCTGGAATCTCTTCCATCAAGAGTCTCCTCTTATCTCTATTTTCTCCCGTGTCCAGATGGGCTCAATGAGAGCGTACACGGTGCTGCTGTGGCTGCTGGTGCTTCTGGTGACGGTCACCACGGGGAGTGTGCCCCTCTACATGCGTGACAAGCCCAGGAGTATACGGGGGTTCTAAGAGTATCTCTTATCTATGTTTTCTCCCGTGTCCAGATGGGCTCAATGAGAGCGTACACGGTGCTGCTGTGGCTGCTGGTGCTTCTGGTGACGGTCACCACGAGGAGTGTGCCCCTCTACATGCGTGACAAGCCCAGGAGTATACGGGGGTTCTAAGAGTATCTCTTATCTATGTTTTCTCCCGTGTCCAGATGGGCTCAATGAGAGCGTACACGGTGCTGCTGTGGCTGCTGGTGCTGCTGGTGACGGTCGCCACGGGGAGTGTTCCCCTCTACATGCGGGACAAGCCCAGGAGTATACGGGGGTTCTAAGAGTGTCTCTCATTTCATTTCTCTCACGTGTCCAGATGGGCTCAATGAGAGCGTACACGGTGCTGCTGTGGCTGCTGGTGCTTCTGGTGACGGTCACCACGGGGAGTGTGCCCCTCTACATGCGTGACAAGCCCAGGAGTATACGGGGGTTCTAAGAGTATCTCTTATCTATGTTTTCTCCCGTGTCCAGATGGGCTCAATGAGAGCGTACACGGTGCTGCTGTGGCTGCTGGTGCTGTTGGTGACGGTCGCCACGGGGAGTGTGCCTCTCTACATGCGTGACAAGCCCAGGAGTATACGGGGGTTCAAGAACCATGCCCTCTCCACCGCGCGCGGCTTCGGCAAGAGGGCGGACGCGGAGATGTTTACCCCCGACATACCCCAGCCTGTCGACGGTAACAGGTAGGCCGACTTCCCACATATGATTCCTCATATTTGACCATTTTCCAAATGAATATTTTATTAAAACTAAAGAATTTCCTACCAACCAATGTTTGTCTCAACATGAAATACCTTAAAAGTTCTCCCAGGACAACTTTAAAACTAGTTTATACCAGTTGCGAACTTGACATTGGGTATACTAAACGAAGTTGTCATAACACTGTGGTAAGTCTCTTGGCTGTCCACTATGACAGTTTCCCTTCCTTCATAATCCATTTATGTTCAAGACAGTGGGTGTTAATGCGAACTGCATGTAAACCCGTAGCTGGAAAATACGTTCAAGACAGTAGGATTATGAATGCGACGGCCATAGAAACCCCTAACTGGAAAATGAGTGGACAGTCCCGTGTCCAACCTTTCTCTTCCTTCAATATCCCATCCTTCGGGGGCTTGCGCAAAATGCCCATAAGAAGCAGACGTGCTCAACGGTTAAGCCGGGGTCTCCTTATCCACCAATAACAACCACAACAGCATTAAAAGTGAACATGTACTAATAGCACAACGTTTTTACACTCTTTGAGAAAAATAACTATTTTGCATCTGTAATAAAAATATCTTTAAACTTATAGACCCAAGCTGAAAGACTTGGTGGAATAGTTATATTATAAGAAAATGTCAAGTAAACGTGTTTTAAAATGAAAGTCATGCTCACGATAGAATGTTTATAGTTATTAAAACTGGGGGTAGCCTAATTTAAAATCAAGAAATATTAGATTGATACTCGTAATTACCTTACAAAACGACTTTGTAAATTATGTACTTAGCTTCAAGTTATAATTATGACGGATACATATTTGACATTTGAATAGTAATTTAGGTTTAGATGGGGTTCTTGAATTTTGAAGTTGGTATGCAATAAACAATAAGTGTACTAAAATAAAATAAAATATTCTTAGCGTAAACTCTTTTTTTATAATGTAAAATGTAGAGTTAGGTAAATTGTAGCCTGTAATTATGAGTGGAATTTGGTGACATCAAGGTTTTGCTGAATAGAATATGAGTTAACCGGGTCAACCATGTTTTAAACCAGACCCAAGTGCTATGGGTAATTGGACTAATAATAAATCATCTTGGATATGAAATCAGATGGAATGAAGAGGTTAAAAAATAACTATGATGCATTTCATTCATTATTTTCTTTTATTTCAGTTTATACTTTTTCTTGATTTTAATAACTAAAATTGATTTCAATCACTTATAAAAGAGTTCTTAAACACATTTATTGTACCCGAAGAACGATGACGACAAAGTTACCACCTGTGTAATGACTTGGAAAATATAACCTTCACATAAGACTAATATGGTACAGTTATTGGTTTAATTATTTAAGAAAGCATTCAAATAAAGACCTATAATGAGATTCATTAATATTACAAACTATTGACAGTCATACGAATAGCTCTAAACTATTTCAATTTTTTTTGTAAGTTTATTTATGACTTTACGAGTTTATACTTTCCCTAGTTTTCCAGAAGATTTAATCGCAGATGAGTTGTAAAGCCATCGCATGTTGTCCAATACATCGCCCAAATTGATGCGCTCCAATGTTGTTTCACAGTTCACAAGCGTTTGGGACAGATGAGATTCTGTAAAGCAACAGAGTTCACTCATTTACTACATTATCCTACAGCTAACCAATCCAACCGAGCACAAAAAAAAATAACTAAATTTGTTGACTAAAATTCTAAAGGGATTACTTTCATGATGGTCTACAGAAGTTAATCTTATGTTTCACAAATAAAAGACAGAAGGCCATATTTAACACAGATATGGTCTAGTTCAACAAGCCAATGTCGCTAATGGATGCCTCCAATATTGGCTCATTCAGCAAACACGTCAGTAGCTGAGATTATTACCAATTGTACGAAAATGTCGTTGTGGTCCGTGGGCCGGTATTAAAAATCTGTAATGTTGTCCATCGGTCTGCTACTGTAGCAGTTTACAATGGCAAGCCCCTAAAAGTGCTCCTGCTACTAAAAAACAATGTGCTGCCCGACGGACAACATCACCGCTTTGTCCTTATTACCAATAATTAAGAATTATCTTCACCTTTGTATAAACACTGAAAACATGCCTGCGCATTCCCCTGCTTCGGATGGGGTTTTTGAATATTTATTGGAAAAATTTATGTTTTATTTTAGATTAAGGTTAGATATAGGTACCTCATACCTGATATATGAGTAAAAAATTAGTGGTATAAGTAAAAAAATCTTAAGAGTGAGGAAAATCGAGTTATTTTCCAATGCCACAGAGAGTAATATTAATTTGTTAAATTTTGAAAATTTCAAGTTATGAGAGACCTAATATAACTATTCAGCTAAACACTTACCAAGTTTAAAGAAAATATGTTGAAAAACAGCGTCCGAAACAAGGAAATAAAATACCATGTTTTGCGTAAAAGCAGTATAGTTAACATTTCCGATTGTACAACAATGGGGTACTAGCTCAAAGGCGAAGATGACTTAACTGACTAGAAGTACATTTGCTTGTTTAGAAATATTGATATACATTGTTGTGTTGTTGGTACTGGTGTATATGGAGATTAAGGAGAGAATTTCGTAGGAAATGAAATGGTGAAAAATGTCACTCAGTTGGCCAATTAACCATTCAGAGAGCCAACTCCTTTGCTCCTGTGTGAACTGATTTTTAGGCTCAAACAGGTGATCCACCCTGTCCCCTGACCGGCCAACCAACCCAGCGCCCCGTTCACGTTCCTCACCTAGGGGTTTCCATGTCCGAGAATGACATCAACCCTATGGAGTCCTGAACATGAATGTATAATTATCGAGGTGGATAGCAAAAAGAGACTTCACAACTCTTACGACAATGTTTTCTGTGAATAGTATCAACTTCCAATAATCCACAGTGGTGAAGTTTTATATTGTTTGAGCAAGTTTCACGTGATGCTGTCTTCTTCTACATACTTTGTAATTATAATAAAACATTTCATCATCTGATCTTTTGTTTCGCAGTTTCCCAGCGGATTGGTTTGCGGAAGAGATCCAGAACAACGGAGAGCTGGCGCGACTGATCGTGCATAAGTTCATCGACTCAAACCAGGATGGAGAACTATCCGCAGATGAGCTGCTGAGGCCTCTGTTCGAGAAACCCCAGGCCTCCCCTTACAAGTAGACCTAGGCCGCAGCCGCAACCGGCACCACGACAAGAGAACAATTATTCTTTACCTTCATTAAAGTCAATTCAGAAATCCAGAACCTCATCACTGTTGTTTCGTTACTTCTCCATAATTTATCGATTTTGAGTAAACCTCATTTGAGGGAACCTTGTTAATTTAGCTTGATTGAATTATTAAACTAAAGTATAGATGAATTTTTAAATTTAGTAGGAATCAACCTATTGTTGCACTTTGGTAAAAAATATATATTTTTGTATGACATGGGGTTTCGTCACTTTAAATTAAGGAACCCAACCATAGAAGTTTGTTTAAATCGTAGAGAAACTACATTATTAAGATTAAAGTATAAGCTTTACCATATAAATAAAACGCAGAATAAATTCTTTTAGAATACAAAAATTATCATATTATTAATGGTATGTTAAATTTGGTGGTGAGATTTTCAACTAATTAATTTACTTGTGACATAAAAAAAATGTCAACGTATCTTGAATAAAAAAGTATTTTCTCATTTAGGAAAGCTAAAAATATAAATGATCTTCCATTTGGTTAAACATGAAACTTTTTTCTTACAATTGTTTGTAATATGAAAATCAAACTATGTAGATATTACGTTGGGCTAAAAGCAAGTAAAATAGAAGTAAATACCGGATGTTTCCAATTCGTTTGTAGAGCAAGTACATTTTTGTAGCCGGAAGCGTTGTCTCCCAAGAGTCGGCCAAAAGAGGGTTAAGGTAGCGGGTTATGGGCGACCCTATCATTGAGCCCAAATTTTTCGGGACGCCCAAAACCCGCACAACTCCTGTAAATAGTGACTGTCTCTTTAATTTTAATATCAGTGTTTAAGTCAAAAGATGTTTACAAAATATATGTAAATGGAGTTATTGTTTAAAATAAAATTCCATTTTCTCGTTACCAAGCTGCAGAATTTAGGCTTTTTATTCCCTGATCTCAGTGAGCAATTTAATGTAAATAAAACAATATATTTAATTGTTTTCTTTAATATACAGGGTGTTTACGAAAACCGAGACTGGCGATGCAAATTCATATTCTACACATAAAAATAAATGTAATAAGTTCGTTAATTTTTTTCGATTTCGGCTTCGTTTAGCCGTTAGTTGCAATTTTTTTTACATTAAATATTTTTTATTTTCGTAACAACTGGTTTTATTAATTTAATGTTTGGCATGATGAACCTTTATATCATCAATGTTTATTTTCAGGGACATATTTAATTTTTCCTACGTGTATTTTTAAAGTGGCAGCCATTTTAAATTTTTAAATTGAATCATTTCATTTTGAGATATTGAGTTAAATTGTTTTTAATGGCAGGTATTTCAAAAAATACACGTAGGAAATTTTTTATATTCCTGAAAATTAACTTTAATATTGTAAAGGTTCATGCCAAATATAAATTAATACAACCATTCTTTACGAAAAGATTATATTTAGTGTAAATAATAAAATGGTGGTTAGCGGCTAAAAAAAGCCGAATACAAAGATTTTACTAAACATTTTAGATTTATTTTTATGTGTAGAATACGAATATGCATAGCCAGTCACGGGTTTTTGAAATACATTGTATAAAAAAAATTTTTGAACGATTTTCTTTTTTGTTGTATCTTATTTCTTTATAGGGTGCAACAGAACATGTGTTAGCAGTTAAGTGTCGTAAGAGAAAAGACATGAAGAAACTGGTATGATGATTGGTCAATTGCCTGACGGGTGAGTGTTAGGGATCTGATGTGAAGAAGCCTTGTTACTGACAAAGACCGCGTGATTGTAATGATCATCAATAATATTCAAATTAACAAATACAGCTGGGTCCCGTTTGTAACCTACAAAAAGCTACAAACATTTCGCACTATTGTCATATTTAAACTAACGAGATTTTCTTCTGGGTTCTGAATTTTGGAAACTCTTCCATTACAAGACTCATTTTATAACCTATAACGTTTTTCAATCAAAACAAAACTATATCCACAAGCAATTGGTTGTATAACAGTTTGACTATACTTTAGTAGAATTATTAATTTACAACCAATTTTGTAATAAAATGAGCGTGTCTGAGATTTTAAGACAATAATATAAGCTCGAAACAGTTGGCAGGTTTTGTGGTAAACCAATAACACTGACAGCGGGATCACCGTGAATGGAAGGCGTTGGTTTTGTCCACCACATTGCTTTATGATACTGACCATAACACTCAATATTGCAGCATTACATTGTGTGGGTTTGATTCTTTCTCCACGTAATCCAACGGTGTTGATTCTCCTATCAATAATAATGAGACACCAGCTTATCTATAGCATTCATCAGTTATTAAATAGTTCTCTTTAACCTATTTAAGAAATTGAATGAAATATTCTTCGATTAGAGTTTTAAAAGGTATAAAGGATTAGGGATTTTACGTCTTTTTTATGTGATAGTCATTTTTTAAACTAATAAATATAATATTTTTTTACTATGCTAATTTGCACAAAAATAGTCCGATTAGAGTTGATGCATTGTTCCAAATCTTTCCAGAAAAATGTTTAACCTATATTAATCATGGTAAACATAACAAAAACTACACAGAGCATGGCAGGAGGGTGAGGAAGACACAGCTGTTGCGTTTCCACTTAACGATATTCGTCCAATTTATTACTGTTGTATTCAATTATCGCCAATTCTTGAGTATGTTGAAAACTAATAGTTTTTCGTTTATTAATTGTGCAATTATTTATGGGAGTTTAACCTTAAATTTTGATCCTGGGAGAGAATAGCCTATATGGACTTCCTTTGTAATGTATCCTCAATTAAACTGACACATCTCAGTGAATACATCACATTTATTAATTTTATAGGCTACTATATCAGTATTATAGGCTAATAACCCTCATCTCAAAATATGGAATGATCTTACTTTAAAAATGCTCCAACCTTGGACATCTCAGCATCAGTTTCAGTATGGTGAAACCTCGAAGCAGGTTTTTAAATCAGTTTTTGTTTACTACCTA
Organism: Neoaliturus tenellus; assembly: GCA_030545055.2. Lineage (NCBI taxonomy): Eukaryota > Metazoa > Arthropoda > Insecta > Hemiptera > Cicadellidae > Neoaliturus > Neoaliturus tenellus. The sequence continues at coordinate 2,992,360 of CM061532.1, read as the reverse complement.
GTAGCCAAGCAATTTAATTAGTGAATTAATTTTAATTTACGTTTCTTACGAGCAATCTTAATGTTTGCTCAATTGTTTTATTTCAATAAGATGGAGTCTGGGTAGAAGTTTACTCATTGGATATTTTAACACCTACATGTTTTTTACAACTTTTATTTTATAAGATAGAAAAAGATCTTTACAGAAATATTAATTTTTTTTAATGATTAACAATAATAATAATAAACACATTTAGAAATAACTTACAATTTTTCTACCTGTTTGCTACAATGAGAGATGCCAGATTTTTAAAGAACGTTATTAACATTTTGTTTAAACCCTTAAATTTCAGTTTGGCCAACATAAAAAAATGCTATAATCATTGTAACAACTAAATACTCCAATCGTTTCCAGGTATACTTACTATAATTAATTCTTGATGTAATTATAATTGGAATAATAATTTTTCCTACTAACTAAACTCAGTATACTGTACAGAAACATACACATTTGACTCATTGTTAAGAGATCAAAACAAAATAATTACTATTTTTAAATATTTAAATCTTTTACATTTCAACAAATTTACACATTAGAAAATTTTATGCATCTTCTTAGCTAGTTGAGATTTCATAAAGTTTCCCAATTGTTTGTTTGGAATAAATGTTTAGTTAAATGGCTGGATGAAATAATCTGATGGAATACATGCCGTAAACGAAACCCTATTTTGTTTCTTTTGAAGCAATATAAATCATTCAGAGTATTTAAATAAAAATATTTATATTTCAAAGTGTTGAATATTGAAATAAATAATTAAAAATGTAATCAGAATACATTTCATTATAGTATATGACTCGTCTATAAGGTAAAGCAAATTTAATAAATCCTTATAAATATAACGTTTATTAAAAAGAACACGTAAATTTTAATTTTAAACTAATTGATGGGCTTGAAAAATAAAGCAAATTTATCTGAATTGTATTTTTCTAAAATATGAAATATTCCTCTATTAAGTTTAACAGGAATTCAATAAACGACGATTATCTGGACCAAATAATATATTTTTAGTTCAGTTATTTAACTCAATAGGTTCCTTTAATTAAACGTAACGTATTTTTAAAGAAATAATTTAACTAGTTTAGGAAACATTATTTTCAAATCTTAAAATACTAACTATTATTATTAAATTAATTTAATGGAAAATTCTTATATTTTAATTGCACATAAAGTTATTAAGCATACAACCGCGTCATTGCATGCTTTCAAGAAACATAAATTAGGTATAAAAAAACAATAGCTTTTTTAAAATTATAGAATACTTGAGAAATACTTTTTAAAATACGATGAGAAATTGAAATACGGTTGTTATTCAAGCAATATGGATGATTTGGCATTGGATCGGCCCTCTCTGAGATTCCGCCAACGCATCCAAATGAATTAATAACAGTCAACAAAAATGAAATTTTTACCAATTTGTATCCATTTCAAAAATTTGCATACATGGAAATATCATCGAATCACTCAAAATATCACCAACTTCAATGCTGCCCAGTAATTTTTACAAAAGTTATAAAGTAATCTAAACTGTAGTAAGGCTTTTATTAGCTTTAATCCTTAAACATATTTTTTAGGAAATTCTATAATTTTTATTAGTTAAGATTAAAATTTGAAACTATAGTCAACTTTATTGGTCTATCAATTACGTATTTTTAAATACGGTATTAAAAGTACTTCATTTTCTTCTGTCACATCACAATGTGACAGAAATTTTGTCTAACCGAGTTTCTTGTCATTATGGCTTTTTTATCTTTCACAGTTTAATTTAGGAGTTTATAAATACACACCTATCCTCCATCTTCGTGGGTGGACATGTATAACCGAAGCTTGAGTACACAAATTTCTGATTTGCAAAGTAAACTTTACTATTCATAAAAAATGCTGTGCGTCGAAAATAAACATATATCTAGACGTAATTTTATTTGTTGATATACTTTACTTTTCAATCTGCTATATAATTAGTCCATATTTTATCAACTGGTGTAGATTTAAGTTCCCAAATAACATTAAAAATTCCTTTGAGTTTATTTAATAAAATTGGTCATCAATATGAAAATGTTATTTACATTGCATATTTATAATTAAAGTTTAATTTCAAACTACTTTAATGATCAAATAAACCAAAGTTTTATTTTACCCAACTCTATCCGTCACTTCTTTATTTACAGAATTTGTGAAATTTAATTAATATGTTTAATTATGGATTTGTAAGGTCAAGGTTTATAATTTAAATACTTAAGTAAAGAAAAAAGGTAGGAATGGGTGAAGATTTAAACAACGAATCAAGGGATCCCAGAACGGTTCCGTATTTTCACATTAGACACAACAGGACGGTACAATATCACGATAATAACAGTTCCTCGCATGGGAAGTACATCTCTAACTGAAAACTCAGCATGGCGTCCAAACATAGTCACATGATGATCGCTTAGTCCTCCTAGTTACTCGCTCTAATCTACATTCAAGACCAATATATCCATAATCACTATTCATTTAAGTAAAGACCTTTCTATTTTCAACAAAAAACTTATTCATCGCAACGTTTTTATTATAATTTCTTCTGAAACATTCCGTTACATAAAATAACTAAAGGTATTAAGGTTTATAATTTTATAAAAACATTAATTTAATAAAAATAATAGTTCATATTATTTAATAATTTTAAGAGGGGACATGACTGATATTCAGTGATTTAATTAGAAAAAGATAATCAGGATAATATTGTTTTAAATACAATAATACCAACTACAATAATTCAGTAGTTTTAAAAGAAATTCCAAGTAGCTCCAGAAGAAATATTTTCCATTTATCGTTCAATAGTAAAGTCTAATCCAGTTTACAGTACTTAAAGTAAAACTTCAGTTATGAGCATGAACAGCAAGTTCACGCAACTAATTTTAAGAAACCCTTTGTTAAAAACTATTTTGTAACTGTAATTTTATTAATATCTCTTTATATTTCATGGCAAATAAGAGCGATATGTATAGAATTATTACCCTTTTGACGATGTAAAAATTTAAGTTAGTACTTTAACCAGATTAAACATCGTATTGTACATATAAATAAATTTTTACTTACAAATAATTTTATGGTAAATATTTTAATGAATATTTCATCATTTTTTTGATTAAAGTAAATGTTTAAAATCAATTAAATAATCTAAAAAAAATCCAAAAAAGCAAACTAGAGTTGAACTTAAAAGACATGCAATGAAAAACAGTTAAAATGCAAAACATTTGTTGAAAAGCACTTAATGTTTTGAATGTTTATAGAAATAATGTCAATTTACAATATGAATTCAGAAGTTTTGTCATTTTTAAGTTTGGTGGAGGCATAAAAACTACCACTCCTAAAATCATTCGTTATCATAGCTACAAACAAATTATATTATAATGAACTATTTATAGTATTTTTGATAACTAAAGTGAATACAAAATCAAACCACAATTAATTATTAAAAACTTGGAACAAATAAAATATAATCGATATATGTGTGAGTTGTTGAAGTAAAGGTTGGCCCTCGGGACTTAAGAATCATGACAGTGATTACTTAGGTTCGAATCTGCGTTCTACCAATGAGTATTTAAGAGTGAAATTCAATTGTATTATAGCAGTTACTTTGTCCCAAGCGATACACACACGTATCAGTAGTCCATGTGGACGGGGGAAAATAGGCAAAAAGCTGCCTGTAACCTATTAAAAAAGATTGTGAATAATTATTTGTGGAAAAAACAATTTAGTTTATTTATATATTCGAAACTCCAACTATTTTTTTATTTATATACGTCCGTCAAACGGAGTTGGTTATAAAGAACATTACGACCCTGTGTATAATTGAACGGTAAATGGTTTTGTAGGAGAACTCATGCAAACTAAATGAAGTAATTTCACAACTGCCCATCTGTATGTCGATTCCCCGAAGTTAACTGATGATCATTTAGGGTTATGAAGTTGAATTTGAAATTTTAATTCTACTTCTATTATACTTTAATACCAGTGAAGTATAATATTATGCAGTAAGAAAAGTTTTTTGCAAGATCTAGCAAAAACTTTAGTTCTGAAATAAAAATAATGTGTACATGTGACAATGATATCTTATTTAATAGTAATCCTAAATTAAAATAGAATGTGAGAATTGGTCTTATTCAGAGTCATCTTTGAGCTGATAGACCATTGTTGCGCAGTAGGCAATGTTAACCATACGGCTCTTATGCTAAAACATGGTATTTTATTTCCCTGTTTTGGACGCTGTTTTTCAACCAATTTTCTTACATTTTGGTAAGTTGAATAGTAATATTAGGCCCCTCATACCTCAAAACTTTAAAAATTTAACAGATATTACTCTCTGTGAAGTCGATTTTCCTTAGTAATATTTGTTAAATTTTCAAAATTTCGAGGTATGAGAGTAGTGGAGAAACGCGGGAGCTGGCTCAGTTCAAGGTCACCTGAGCGATGACGTCATCGAGGTCAATGACCCCACCGATGACGTCATCGATGACGTCATCGATGATGCAATCGATGACGTCATCACCAATTACGTCATTCCGTGACGTCACACCCATGACGTTGCAGAAATGACGTGCCGATGACGTCATCACCCCTTACATCACCATTATGACGTCATCGATGTCACAAAGGTCAAGGTCACGCTGAAACCTAAAATTTTTAGGCACTTTTGCTGTTTCTCGCACTACGCTCCGAGTTTCAGTCAGGTTTCAATGACCTTGACAACTTGGAGCGAAATTAGACGAGAAACAGCAAAAGTGCCGAGGAAACTCAAAGTTTGCAACGTGACTCTGCCTAAACCGTCATGTGACACCGCTCGAGTGACCTTGAACCGATACAACTCCCGCGTTTCATCATTACTGTAACCGCGATGCGCACCCTACGACAGACACCGAGCGACTGACTGTCCGGCCCTGTGCACTCTAGGTATATGGGAAGTGGTGGGGGAAACTGCGATGACCTCGGGAAACTTGAAAATGTCAAGCCAGGTAGCACCGTTTTGGTGCTACCTTAAATTTACATGTTAAAGTGGGATGACCTTGAGGTTGACTGTGAACCTGGGGCTTAGGATTGTGTTTAACAGCTTGACATTTTCGCCAGAGTTCAAGTGTGGTGACCTTGAACTGGTTAAAATCAAAACTGCACAGCAGACTGCACAACACGGATGTGCATCCTACGACAGCCACCGAGCGACTGACCTCCGGGCCCTGCGTACTCTAGATATATGGGGAAGTGGTGGGGGAAATTTCAAGGTCATTCAAACGGAGTCTTAAAAAAGTCAAAGAGTAGAAAGACTACTCTTGTGAGTCTATAGCGATTTCATTGATAGTGAGTGCTTCGGTATGCCAAGTTGATCTGTATTGACACGCTCCTAAATAATGTTTGCAAAAACCTGCAAAATGATTGTTGCACAATTTGCAGCCAGTTAGCTGTTTTAGTTTGAATTCAATGCAACGTTCAGGGCAACAAGTGTACTTATGTCCTCTCATTTGGTACACATGGAATGTCTTCAACTTCGGTTTCGGCTTCTTCCAAGACTTGCACTTACACATGCACTGACCAAAAGCTTCACATGTTCTACAAGCCAGGCCATCCACCACATCAATGTCATTTGGTCATGAAAAACATTTCTGTTCGCAACAGTAGTTGAGTTGACTCTCCATGTTGCTGCGGTGAAGGTGCGCGATGAAATGATGCTAGAGTCAGTAAGAGTGCACCTTAAATAAACTCAGTGGAGGGGGAAAGGTCAAGGTCATTCAAACGGAGTTTTAAAAAAGATGACTAGTCGTCCTCCTCGTCCATCGTACTTGGAGAGCTGTCAGACGAAGAGCCCCGCGCAGGTGCTCTCCAGATGAAATGTATATCTATTTGAAAGCGCAGGCCTGGATCTTGTACCATCAACTCCTTTAATCTATTACATACCAATTCCACTTTGTACACATTGTTAATAATCAACACCCAAGGCTTCGGCTGAACATAACGTGTAGTTGAGTCAGCCTCGCAGACAGTTACACCTTCCGGTGATATTGAAATGTATAAATGTGTAAAATCTCGTTGCTGAGGCTGGCTTGAAGTTGAAGGTTCTGTGCCGACCCTGGTTGCATCAAAATTCAAATCCATTCTACATTCAAGAGGTCCAGGGTTCCCGTTGAATACATTGAGTAATTTTTGATACAAGACTTCCACTTCTGTCGCATCCTGTAAATGAACAGTCCACCGCAAGGGAAATGCTTCGTCCGTAGTGGAGTCAACTTGAGAAAGAGTTCCTTCCGCCATGGCAGCTAAGCAAGGAATGAGGTGAGCTGCAGTCAGTTGTAACATTATCGAAAAGTAGAGGGGGAAATTTCAAGGTCATTTAAATTGGGTTTTAAAAAAAGGAAGGAGTGGAGGGGGAAAGTTCAAGGTCATCCAAATGGAGTTTTAAAAAAGGAAAACCTAGAAAGTAACATTGAAATCTTCCAACTGATGGTGGCGAGCGTTTTCTTCTGCAACCTTGCCGACACATGTAACTATGCCGTACAGTATGAACAGTACAACCATGATAAGGCCGAACAACAAAAGATAGCCGTTTACTATCATGATATTTTCTGAGTGGATCTGCTTTCTTCTTATCGCCCTCTCTTGCATCCTCTTCTCTAACTCGTGTACGAAGTCACAGCATGCGTGAGGACATCTTTCATCTGTTGGTAGGTTAGCCATTGTTGATGTTGTAGGTTTGGCTGTTGAAGAAGGAATGAGGTATCTAATTATGTTGTCTCATGTATATCAACAGTGAAGTGGTGGGGGTAGCGAATCAGTGGAGGGGGAAGTTTCAAGGTCATTCAAATTGTGTTTTAAAAAAAACCCTATCTTGTTACTGAGCATATATGTCAGTAACAAGATAGGTGGCTTTGCTCTTTTTACTTCTTTAATATAATGAAGAAATAAACATATTCTACAATTGTAAGGACAAGGAAGACAACCGCTAGTCAGCTGAAGTAATCCAAGTTGTCTGGCTCGGTCTTCATCGACGCCAGTGAGGAAGCTGTCGTTGAAGAGGAATGTCCAGGCTCTTCCTTCGGCTGCCGAAGATTCCGTATATTGCAAGCGTAGACTTGCACGTTTATACGGTAGCCTCTTGCCACCATCAGCTGCAACTCCTTGTACAAGTCGTTCAGCTCCTGTTGCGTTTTGATCGTCACCTCCTCATAGCTGGCACAGCTTACGTTCAGAGACATACTGATGTTGTTCGGTTGGCTGCTGGAGTTGAAATGAAGACGAGGCACAGCACTTGGAGGTATATGAAAAAGTGGTGGGGGTGTTTTGCATTCAAGCAGGTTTGACTTGTAGCGTGGTGGTGGGGGTAACTGTGAAATGCAAAGGTCAAAGGTCAAGGTCACCCGCGAAGTTTAAAAAAAATGCAACATATCAATATGTGACAAACTTCACATATTGATATGTTGCATTTTTCGTCTTTTTGTATTCTTTTTTTTTGTCTTTTATGGTTTATTTATTTATAAAACATTACAATAACATATGTACAACAGTAAAACTTAAATCTAACACTGCTGCTTGTCGGCGATGTGGATGGTCAACTCGGTGGAATTGCTACCCGTGCAACCGTGGGAAACCAGGTAGAGACAGCCGGGTTGGATGGAGCGCAGATCCTCGTTCTGGAGGAGATGGACGAATCGTTTCGGCAGGTAGACTTGGAACTTGGGCTCATCCCCCGGAGTGAATGGTGCCTCGCTAAGACTGCAGCAGATGGCCTCTCCAACTGTAGTCTCCATCTTCTTCATGGCGTGGATAATGTAGTGCTTCTCGTCTTTAAGTTCGGAACACTTCTTGACGGGTAGTATGGTAGATTTGGAGTGAGCATTGAACTGCTCAACCAAAGTTTGCAGGAACTGGTGAGATGCCATGGTCAAGTTATAGATCGTCTTCTTCGTCTTCTTGCTGGGAGATGTTGTCGTCTCGGAATCTCGAGTAATACTCATGCCAGGTCCCGGTCTGCTCCTCACTTATATAACCCCCGTTACCCCCACCACTCCCCATTTCCCCACTTTTAAGGTAAGATGCGAGTTTATAGGCGTTTTTTAAAGCGCAATGTCTATCTTTTTCATGTTCTGGACTTTTAGTACAAATACAAACATTTTCCATCGTATACTTGTAGTTTTTATCCAAATCCACATCATTAACCGGAACATGAGTAAATCCTTCGATCCATCTTTTCTTTTCCAGCCCCTTTGTGTAAATATTGGTAAACTTGTCTGAAAAGTGATGCATAATGTGATACAAGTCCGTATAACTTGTAAAACCATCATACCAATCGATATGATGGAAGTGTTTTGAAATCCATCTGTTGGTAGTAGCGGCTTTACTAGTTAAAGATGAATAAGAACATGGTGGTTTAAATAAAAACGAATAAGGAACACTTGTATTGATGTCGAAAAACACAAGTTCTTTTATGATAAATCTATCATCATTACCCCGAAACGCTTGGAACTCAATTATACCAGGTTTGGACTTTACTTGTTCTTCTTCCTTGTCCATTGCGAAGATCACTCGTCTGCTCATGACGAAGTCCAAAGGTCAACTGATTTCCACACCACGGTAGGTACGACTTTTATACCCGGCCGTACAGTTGTTGGCGCGTTGGTGTATATTTAACGTGGGCACCGTCCCCGGTAGGCCTAACCCCACAAAGTGTTTGATATTGTTTTAAAAATTAACCATTGCTGTGTAGTTAATTGTCATTTAGGTTTCCATCTTTACATTTTCCTTGTTTTCATTTTCATCACTAACACTTGATTCTTCTCCTCCTTCTTCTTCCTCTTTTTCACGTTTTACTGATTTCTTATGTAGTTGAGCGTACTTTTCCAATTGTCTCCACATTTGTACTTCATGAGGAACCCTATTGAATATAGAAGTATCTACAGGTCCGTACAATATAGGTGCGTCCGGTTGTTTGTCCAAAGTGTCTTCCAGATAATCTTTAATAATTGAACTTGAAAACACCAGTTGTCTCAAGTATCTCGTTATTGGTTCAGTTGCACAAGTTTGAATAAAAAACTATTCTCGATTAAGTTGAATCTTGTTATCATGTCTTGTTGTGTCTCTAAACCGCAACTGATGATCACCACGATGTTTAACAATATCGATTTCCACATTTGAATCCAAAAGGCCTACTCTTGTCTTTCTTCCAAACATGTTACTACTTAAATAGCATTCTAGCAGATGCAAGTGTTTCATAAACGATTCCCAAGCAGTGTCCGTAAACAAAATCATTTTGGGTCCATGAGTTAAAATTACAGTAGGGGAATAATCTGTAGATTTCATAACACCGATTAAAACACTTTTGTCCAAACTGGAAGAGATTGGGTAAAATATTCGCAAGAATACCTCACTTAATATGTTAGGAGAAATATTATCTTCAATATCCCTTTTCCTCTTGTGTGCATTCTTTCTTCTTTTACCTTTTTCCTCAACATTATTACTGGCGTGGAGTTGTCCGCAAGCGTTGTGTTCATCTCCCTCCGGTTGACCTTGAAGATCTAAAAAGTCGGATATCTCCTTCTCAATATCTACTACATTTTCTTGTGTACCACTAGGAGAAGCCATATTGAATAAGATGCTACCCATACAACAACAGGCAACAAACTGATGAGGAGCGAGCTGAACGCTCTGCTTTTATACTCGCGGAATGCATTGGAATGTAGGAAAACCGGTCTTTTACAATACATTTTTAACAATTCCAGTTAAAGGTGTGTATGTTACGATTTTATCATGTAGAATTAAACAGTATGCAGTTGTATTAGCCGGTATAGGCGCGTTGAATTCCATTTCTATTTTTATATCTACACTTGATGATATTTTACCGATTCATTTTGTTTAGAACAATCGATTACAACTATAGGGTAACCATCTAAGTATTTTTCTGGTGATAGTAAAGGTGCATTTGTTTTACCATAATATGAACTTTGGAATCTTGCATACATATCGTACAATATGCTGTACTTTTTATTAGCGAATGACACATTTAAATTATCGTATGGAAAAAATTGTGAATTTAAATAAACTTTAATATTTTTCAAGTTGCAATGATCAAATTGGCCTGCATGTTTGGTGATGGTGTCTCTTCTGCCTGTTTGTAAACCAAATATAATATACCTGGCTCGTTCCACATAATTAGATGTTTTAACTGTCCAAGTGTGTCGATCCGTAGTTGGCAAGCTGGGATGTTCATGAAATTCCCAACTTCTAAAAGGAATTACAATATCACGATCAGCCTTTAACTTTCTTAATAGTAGCATTCTATGCTCGTCAGCTAATTTTACATGTGGAACTCTCCATACAATTTTGTCTAATGTTAATTTCCATTCTAAAGTTGCATCTGTTGTACCGTCTGGAGCTTTAATAATATCTTTATCGTTTGAAGATCTCAACAAAACTAATTCTTGTTTAACGTTTAATATTATTTTCCTATAATCTTCAGCAAAACCAAGCAACAAACGTAACGGAATATGAAAATCAAAATTTCCATTTGTATCTGGAGTGATTGTGTCTTTTGCAGGTAAAACCCATCCTGCAGGTTGTATTAAATTGGTTTCATTAGGTGATATAGATGTTAATCCCTTTAAAGTTGTTGCAATACCTACTTTTTTAGTAGAATCAACTGTTACACCTGATATTTCATATCTAATTTCATCAAACAGGAAAGCCATGGGATTATTTATAAATGGAACTGTTGTACCAGTAGTAGTACCGTCCTTTTTAGTAACTTTTCCTTCAATATACAAGTAACTTTCACATGGTAGTGTGTAAATGTCTTGATTTTGTATGGGAATACGAATTTCATCGTTATTGTTTAATTTTGATGAAGTGTAAGGGTTGTGGGTGTGATATTCTTTTTCCCATAGGGTTTCGTCGAATGTTGGACCCTGAGCTATATCCAGTATATCCATTATCGGTTACTTTTAATCCAATTCTCTCTAAGAAACGAATGTTCTCGCGTGTTAACTCCTCCACAGCTGAAGAGCTACTAATGCGGATTCCCGTAGGTTGTTCGCTTTTAAATGTTAAACCCATGATTTTGTATTAAAGTGTTGATTTTAAATGTAATCTAACCGTAATAGGCTCTTCTCGGAAATCTATCAAGTTACCGTCTTGATCCAATACGTTCAACACGATGTCTGAAATGAAAGTGGTGTTCAAAGGTAGATATACCAGGTTTTGCGGCTTTTCAACAATTTTAAATCCAGGTGGTACACTGGGGTAAAAAGTATGTATTATATGAGTATTTGCTCCATCTCTGTAAGCTCCTTGTATAATATTACAAGTTATGTCTATACTATTGACTTTTAATATTGTTACAGTTTGTTTACCGGAATGTGTTTTATTTGGTTCTAAAATTGCTCCATCTTTGGGAAATCCTAATAAATCACCAATTGAGTCTGACTTACTGAAATCTATATAATATTTTGAAGTAAGCTCAGCTTTCATTGTATTGTTATTACCTTTTAGCGTTATATTGTCTTTTCCCATTTTATTTTGCAAAAATTCATTTATATGATCAATTTCATAAGAACCTGTGGGTAGAGTGCAAACTTCTAAGTCTGTAAACTTCCAACTGGCATCTTTTCCTTTATAATAATGCAATAAGTTATTTTTACCTTCCGTAACATTGGGAATAGAGTTGTAAGTTGTAAAATCCAACAGTGCTGCCTCCCAAAATCTTCCTTTTTGCAAGCGTAACGCTGGAAAAAGGATACTTCGTAAAGTGGACGATTTTCCTGTTAATGATACCGTATAGGAAGACATCTCAATAGTGACTGATACTTTTAGCTAGGAATTCCAAACATAAATGGCCGCATATTGAAGTATTATCAGGTTGTTCTCTTTTATAGTTGTAATATATGTTTTTAGCAGATTTAAAGTAATGTTCAAGTTCTTTAGGTGGTGGCAAATTTCCAAAACTATCAAAATAATATACATTACTATTTAGTTTCTTATAACACACCCAATGGGTGCCGGGCCCTTCAGTATTATCCAAATTTACGATTCCAGTCTCATTTTTCCATATTTTCTTTGGTAAACTGTCTTTCATAAATACTCCGCGGAAAAATGGTATTTTTAAACAGGAAATATATTTAAATAATTCAACATTAGTCAACGCTTTATGTGGTATAACCAATTGATTTCTTTTATTTAATATGCACGATACGGTCTTAGGTATAGACCAGCCCCGTTTTTTACCATTGACCATATTGTCGGTTTTTTATTATTTTTCCTCAGAGAACGTCTTTTTAGTCTAATATTACCACCATGTTTTCTCTTGCTTGATCCTTTTTTATTCTTACCCCTCCTTTTTCCACCTCCTACCGCTGTTTTAGCCTTCATACCTGCTGTTACCGCTAAAGCTGCTGCTTTTTCCGCAATACTAGCGTCACTAGACTTTACTCGTTGCCAAGCTATATTCGCTAGCTTTTTATCAGCGATTGACCTATTTTTTGAATCGGTAAACGTGGAATATGCGATATCGTGTTCTTTACAGGCCTGATCTAACTTATTTATGCCTGGATCACCTCTTTCCAGTCGTTTTTTCAATTTAGTTCCTGGTCCGCAATACTGATAACCTCCCGGTATATGAAATTCGTATGGTAAAGCGTCTATTGCTCTATTTACAATAGATCCTACTGGAATACGATTTAAAGCTTTACTTAACAGAGAAACCGCTGTGGACTTGAAACCGCCTCTTTTCCGTATAGTGTCTCGATATGGACTGGTGTAATGAAACGCCATGATTGTCTTTTATATTCGAAAAGCGTAACCCATGTGTTACCTCTATGACAGGTTGCACATAAATGATGTAATTTATGGTGTTATTTAATTAAATATCAAAACCCCAATCTGATTATCTAAACTTTTGTGTGTTATGATTAAAAAAATATTTATAAAGAATTTCTTGTTTAATCCATGTACTTCTCATTTTTTCGTCAATAGGTTTATGTTGTCCTGCTGCAATATAATTATGCATATCAAATAATAAATTACCTATTACTTTAACAAGAAAATTAACAGTTACAGCGTTATCGGCATAATCAGGGTCTGCAACATTTGTTAATCGTTTATTATCACAATTCCACCATTTTTTTCCAGTTGGCTCTAATTGTATTATCTGTTCATAAGTAACAGCATCACCAGGCTTTTCACCAATACCTAAATTTGTCAATAACTTTCCTTTACCATCCCAAACATAATTGTTTTCTTCAAGTAAAGTAAACTTTTTATTTCCTTGTACAAATACATCTCCTTGACGTGTTACTACTTGGTTTTGTTTCACAAAACCGGAGGTTTCTTGTTTTAAAGTTTCCTTCATTTGACCCACCGTTGCACCGTCTGATGGTGCAAAACCATCTTTTACATTCGCTAAACAATTACCAAGACAGTCAATAACTCCTACATCACGTGTAATACAATGATCTTTGATGTATTTTAAATTTACAGCATCATTTTCATTTTTTGGATAACCTATATCGTTAATAACAAATTTATAAAAAGAAAACCCATCTTTTGTCTTTTCAGGTATTATAGAATGTAAATAGCGTCTATTTATGCTGTCTTGTTCATCTACAGGGTCTGCTACATTGGATATACGTCGATTTTCAGCATTATACGTTTTTCCATTGAATTTTAACGTATTCTTTAATTCTGATGATAAATAACCTCTGTTTATTGCATCAGCGTTTTGATTTGGCTTACCAACGTTGGAAATTCTATGATTACCCGCGTTATATGTGTTTTTGTCTAGTTTCAGCGTTGGTGATATCTCTTTTTTTAATACTTTTAAATTTATTGCATCGTTTTCATCTGTGGGATCGTTGATGTTTTTTAACCGTTTATTACTAATATCATAATCTCCATCAGGTGTTTGTGGTAATCCAACACCTCTTTTTAAAATATTAGAGTAATATAATCCATCCGATGAATACCGTCCGAACTTGTCAACACTCATGGTGCAACTGAATAACATTCTAGATTGTAACCCATTTTTATAATATTAGTCCCCGATTTCTAACCCATATTAGTTTTATACAAATTCTTAGTCTTCATCAGTTACATTTTCATCATTCCCAGGACATTTAAAATATTTTAAATCTGCACTAATTAATGCTCTGTCTGCTTCATTTCTAAATACATGATTTTTATGAATAAATTCTTCACCAGACAATTTTCTAAATCCGCTAAATGAATTTGGATCTGCAATTAGTATATTTTGATAATCATTTACATCCATTAATTTAAATCTTTGCTTATTATGAATAAACTCTTTATTTGCACTGTCATATTGTAATGTTTGTCCTACAGTTGCAGCATCATTTGGATCTCTTCCATTATGCAAGTTTTTTATTACTTTACCATTACATGTAAAAAATCTAAAAGAATGATCTGGATCTAGATGTACGGTTTGTGATAAAGCAGCTGCATCTCGAGCAGTATAACCCAATCTCATATTTGATAACCCTTTACCCATGCAATCCCAAGCATTATTTTTGTATGTTAATAAATTAAATTTTTCATTACCTTGAACAAATTCATCCCCTTGCTTCGATACTACTTGATCTTGTTTTACAAAAGAGGTTGTTTCTTGTTTTAAGGTTTCCATCATTTGACCCACTGTTGCACCATCTGATGGTGCCGAACCATCTTTAACATTTGCTAAACAATTACCAAAACAATCTATAACTCCAACATCGCGTGTAATACAATGGTCTTTGATATATTTTAAATTTACAGCATCATTTTCATTTTTTGGATAACCTATATCGTTAATAACAAATTTATAAAAAGAAAATCCATCTTTTGTCTTTTCAGGTATCAAGGAATGTAAATAGCGTCTATTTACGCTGTCTTTTGCATCTTTAGGATCATCTACGTTGGATATACGTTTATTGTTAGCACTATACGTTTTCCCATTAAATTTTAACGTATTCTTTAATTCAGATGACAAATAACCTTTGTTTATTGCATCACCGTTTTGATATGGTTTACCAACGTTGATAATTTTATGATTTTCTGCGTCATATGTGTTATTGTGCAGTCTTAATGTTGGTGATATCTTTTCCTTTAATATTTTTAAATTTATTGCATCATTTTCATCCATAGGATCTTTTATGTTTTTTAACCTTTTATTACTCATATCATAATCTCCATCAGGTGTCTGTGGTAAACCAGCACCTTTTTTTAAATTATTTGCGTAATATAATCCATCCGAGGAATAACGTCCGAACTTGTCGACACTCATGGTGCAACTGAATAGTATTTTAGGGAGCAACGCATTTTTTATAAGATTACCCCACGGTTTCGGAGTTCATCCACTAAAGCCACCCATTCGTTTTCCAATCCAGTATGACCTGCTTCTTTAGCTTCATGTATTAGTTTCATTCTATCCACCAATTTATTGATATTATTGTAATAAATCACATTTGTGTTATATAGTTTCTTCATTAAACCTGTACCTGTAACAGATTTGTTTCTTTTTCTTGGTTCTGGAGCACTTATATCCAAAGTGGATGACACAAACCTTCGTTTTACAGGTTTTCTTGGCATTATCGGCATTGGTTGTCTTCTCGTTGTTGGTATTAACTTGGATACAAATACTCTATATTTTAAAGACCTAGATCTAAAAACTGGTTGGTCAGCTAAATATTTTCTCCTGTATGCATTGGTGTGTTCCAAAATCTGTTTATACGCTTCCATGTCTTCTTCTTTAACTAACAATTCTAAAGGCTTTTTTTCAAATAATAATTCAAATAATCCTCTTGTACCCTTATATCTTTGATTACCAACAATAATATTATCATGTTCATCAATGTTTACCGGGCTATTACCAACCATTAAACCTTCTTCTGTTAATCTTACTCCATAACTATGGTAGTTTTTATTAGGATTTATTCCAGCTAACATTTTTATCATGTATTTCCTTCCTAAAGGTCCTTTGTTATGAATGTTTTCACCCAACAAGCTTATGTTTGACGGACCTTCCCTTGCTTCTTCTTCTTTTTCCTCTTCACTAGCAGTTGATACATCTTCATGTCCTCTTTTAGCTTTTACTTCATATAATTCTCTTATACCACTATAGAGGAGAACCAGGACCAACCTTGTCCATCACCTTGCTGGTTCCACATGGGGAGCTAACGCACAAGTTCTGCGAACAACTGCTCTATCATTGGTATATTCAACTGCTGAGTACTGTGCTCCCGTGTGGTTAAATAGTGTGCATGTTAGAGAGATCGACGTCCAGCTAAACAGGACCATGAGAGCCATTAGTGGTACACTCATGGCAACTCCTGTACCCTGGCTCCCGGTGCTGTGTAATATCGCTCCTCCTGAAACAAGACGAAGGGATGCACTCATTAGGGAATACACAAAGATCTTATCTGCTCCACAGCTGCCCATCCATGATTACCTACCCCAGAATGCGGGCCGATTGAGGTCCCGAAAACCACCTCTACGAACAGCCTCCCAGTTGATGGACTCGAACTTCACCATCCATACAAACTGGACTTCCTCCTGGGACGCTTTTCAAGGTCGGAACCACTTCTTGATAGATGACCCGACCGTAGCGGTTGGTGGTATGAATCTTCCTCGGAAGCAGTGGACTATACTCAATCGTTTCCGCACTGGAGTGGGAAGATGTAATTATTGGAAGCACAAATGGGGAATGACACAAGACCAGTCATGCGACTGCGGAGCAGAGTATCAAACTATGGAACACATAGTCGAAGAGTGCCCACTGAGTGCCTTCCCCGAAGGATTGGCCGGTCTGCATAGCTCAAGTGAAGCTGGGCTGCAATGGCTGAGCGCCCTGGATTTAGCTCTATAAAGAGAGATCTAATTTTTTTGATTTTATTTTAGTGTTTAGATTTTTACTTATACTGACTCAGGTGCTCTGCACCGCAGAAATTATTTTATTATTCTTAAACCATGGTGGCTGGCTGAATGAGCCATACGATATATATATATACCACTATAGTCTGGTGATTCTAGCTCTCTTTCGGGTTCTCCGCCGGTAAAACCACTATATGTAGAGGATTCCGGGTCTTCATCACTAAAATCTTCTGATTTTACATTTTCTCTTTCAAACTTTGTAATAGGTGCAATTGCATCTCCTTCCAAAACGGGTTTAGCAAATTATTTGTTTAATTGTTTCAAGGGTTCAGTAATATGTTTAAAAGTAGATTCAAGAAATTTCTCCCTTTCGCTAATACCTAATTTTAATGCTCTGTTTTTATCCCGAATAGAATCACTAAGTGATTTTATTTCCTTTATTAACTTTTCTTGGTTAACCATGTTTGTAGCAAGACGTGTTGTACAACAATGAATGTTTTACATCATGATCAGTGTATTAGTATAAATTTATCAAATCCTATCCTGTATCGACCATTGTTTAACGGTTGTTCCTTTATAATTGTTAAAAACCCATACTTTTCAGCCCAAGCCTTTCCACACAACTCTTTAAATCGTTCAAATGACATATCCGCACTTACATGGTCATAATATATGTGTTTTAGGTTGGTTTCATCTTGTTTAAATACAATTAACATGTTTGCATTGTCTCTAATGAGCTGTTTCGGTATTTTGCTGTAAGTTTGACCAATATAAATGCTATCTATGTTGTTATATCGACCCATGGCGAAGTAATTCCTTATTGTATTTTGATTTTCACAAGATACATCGTCAAATATGAATACTGAGAATGGTTTAGCCTCTTGCGGTTGCATGACACTTTCGCTTGCGTTAAATCTAAAATATTTAACTTCAGGCACATTATTGAGTATTTGTTCCAATAACTGATATTTTGGTTGTTGTAGGTAGTGACTTTGAAAATACATATAAATTATTAAAACGTAAGCCTTTAGGGTTTGTAATCAAATTGAATACTACATTTGTTTTTCCACAATTGGAAGGACCGGTAACCAAACAACGCACCGTGTTTGGTAACAAAACACCGTGTTTCCCAGTATTGAATTGAGAACCATCCACTGTGAATTCATCTATATTATTAATAGTAAAATTGTCTTTTTGCGGTATTATCTCCATCCTTTGTAATGGTTCAACCCATAATGATGCTCTATCATTATATTAGATCCTTTTTAGGTATCCAAGAATCTTCCATCTTATTAAATCCTAACCATCGTACTTTAACCTTATCTTTTTTGCGTTGCAACACCTTTTCTACTAGATATACATCACCTACTGTTGATTTTAACATTTCATGTCCATAAAAACCTCCTTCAAGCAATTGTCCTTTATTATCTTTTAAAATGTAAGTTTCTGGTACTGTAGGTTGCACCTTAAATACGGTAAATACCTCATTTGTCCAGTTTGGAAGATATCTTTTACTGAATACACCTTTGTATTTGCTTATTCGCACTTTATCACCAACATTAAACCTTTTAGGCTTTAGTTTTTCAACTTTTGGTTTAGTATTCATTTTTATACGTTTTAATACAAGTTTTTCATTTTTATTAGTCACCTGGCTTGGTTTCATACCGATAGTTCTATGAAACTTGTTATTGTAATCGCTTATAAGTTTTGGTAACATATCAATCCATACGTGCGATCCTCTGTTAGAAAACATCTTATACATCGCACCTTTTAAAGTTCTGTTGAATCTTTCAATTATTGATGCTTTTGACTCTGAATTGGTTGAGTAATGGTTAATGTTGTGTTTTTTCATTAAATTTGCAAATTCCTTATTGAAATATTCTTTTCCATCATCAGTTTGTAAATGTTTTATAGTATGTTTGTCTCTTTGTATAGCTGTTTCCATTGCTTTTGTAACACTTTTGCCACTTTTATCTTTTAGCGGTAAAGCATCTGCCATTTTTGAAAAACAATTAATAATAGTCAATATGTATTTAAATCCTCTATTTTGTTTACTATAAGGAATCATTTCGATTAAATCCGCTTGATATAAATCATTTATTCCTTTTATCACCGTATTTCTTCGTGGAAACTTTCTTCTTGCAGGTTTATGAAGCTCGTTGACAATTTCTTGCTTCAAGTTCTTCATATTGCAGGTTTGAATGTTTCATGTATCACATGTATAATCACAATGAATGTTGTCTTAAATATTCACATCATTTATATAGGTCAAGGTCATCCAAACTTGTATAAAAAAAATGGGGAACACGGCGTTTGACTTGCCGTGTTCCCCATTTTTTTACGGAAGGAGAAAGGAATAAGGTCGAAGTTGTAGAAGGACGAAGAATAAGTTATTAGTCGATAGGGTTTAGAGAGTAGTGGCCAAAAGGAAGAGTGTGAATTTCATCCGGCATAATATGCCTTTTATCATCTCGAGCTGATAGTGCTCTTTTAACTTCAGTGACACTGTAGACCTCATGTTTAAAGCTTCTGATAGTGTTGAACGTTGCAGACATTGTAGAATCTTCAAACAAACAGGTCTTGTAATGGTCAAATGTCACATGTTTCTTCAAGTATGATGTTTTGACTCCTTTAGCTTTCTTCACTGTCGGTATGTCATTTTCCTTATACATCTTGAAGGAATATAGTTTGGACATTAGCGCAACTATTTCCTCCAAAGGCATTCCATTTGCTTCATCTTTAAATTTTCCGATTACTTTTTTATTCTTTTCATTGTAATTCGGATGGTTTTTCGGATAGTCAGAGAAGTCAAAATCGTCTTTGTATGGGAAACTCCTTAGGTCTTCATACATGTCCAAAGTCTTTATCCAGTAGATAAATGCGTCGGTATCCATGTATGCAACTCCAATGTTGTCTCTTCCGTAGTGTTTAACCATTTTGTTGTAATGGAAATCATACATCAGAGTTTTACTTATATCCAAAATCGACATTCCAATGTATAACGGACGATCCATCACTATTGTTGTTTTCTTCATACTGACGGCAACTAGATCTTCGTTTATAATCATGGATGTTCCAAAATTTGGTTTTTGCACTAATTTTTCTAATTTCTTAGGATCACTTACTAATTTTACAATCTTGTGTTTTCTTTTGTTTTCTAAGGTCTTCCCGAAGATGGCGTTGTTCATCAATTTGTAAAAGTCCTTTTCAAATGCTGATGTTGCTGCTGCTCTTCTTGTAGTGTTGGAATCAATATATGGTTTCAACCAACAAGACTGGGTGAATTCAATTGCTCTATGAATTCTCACTACACGTAGACCCAATTTAAGAGCTTGTTGAACTACCCAGTAGTGAGCCACATACCGATCTTTATTCTCCAACGTCATCATCAATTTTGGCCATCTTCCTGTCGGTGAAACTTCAGTCTTGGCTAGGAGAGGCAAGTCGTAGTGATGGTCATGAAGGTGCTCCGGATATTCGAAATCACAGTCCAAAATATAGCCTTTTGGACCATTCTTTCTAATCTGTGAGATATCACCGATGGTGGCCGGGTCGATCCATTTGAAGTCAGCGTAGGGAAGCGGATTTGACATTGCCCAACCATAAAGGTTGTTTGCGTCAAAGTAGCCAAGGTAGACCGATGGTTGTCTCTCGTCGAAGCCTGGGATGTACTTGTTGTTAGCTTTGACATGACGTGTTACAGCTTGTGTCAAACCGCCCCGTACACCAGATTCTATCATGAGCACCATATCAATATCTGTTAGAAGCTCCAATCGACAGTTGGTTGACTTTAGCATAGCTTGCCATGCTAATCCTGGAGATGTGTACGAGTGTAGAGGGTCCAGTCCATAGGCGGAGAAGCAGGTGTTTCGAAATTCTTCCATCACATCGCACAGCAGAGTTACGTCCAATTTTATGTAAAAGTCGGAATATTCCCCTAAGGTTTGAATGTTTAGTTGGTTCCAAACATTACAAGCATGATTGTAGTCTTCAACGGTGATTGCACTTTCATTTAACTTGCTATTGAAGGCTTCAATTGGTGGCAGACTGGTTTCTTCAAATTTTTCTGCAGAAGTTATGTAATCATAGGGGAACACTCCTTTACGCATTACTAAGTCCAATTTATCTTCAGGTACAATTTTGCTGGTTTCTTTTAGATCTTCTCTTCTTAGGTTCTCAGACAATTTGCTCAGACTAGATGACATAAATCTATAAGAGTCTACGAAGCGAAGTTTAATTTTACCTACTGTTTTTGAGAAACTGATGTACTTCTCCAATGTTTCAGCTAATACTTCGATTTTTCCATCATCTCGTCCTAACTCTGGGATAATGAAGTGGGAGTCATAGCCGCTAAGATTGTGTAACACGACTGGGATAAAGTTTGGCAGTTTGTAATTTATATTGCATGAATTACAAGCAGCTCCTCTGTATAACCCTGTCAGGTGATCGTGATCTCTTACTTTTTGATTTTCTTCACTGAAGCTCTTCTTGCATAAATAACATCTTGTTGCCAAATTGTATTCTTCTTGTTGATTTTGGTTCAAAGGTTCCATAGGTAAAACATTACCGAATAAGCGTTGCACCTTTTCAGCAATGTCATACAACTGGTCTACAAAATACTTAGCGGCTTCTTCCCCACGGTAGAGTATTGGAGTGGATGTTAAGCCATACTCTTGCAACTGTTCTTCAGGCAAAGTGGATTTCACCAATAAGCAAAAACTGTTAGGTTGATGCAATTGATATTTGGTTCTTCTAGTCACCTCACCATCTGGAAGCTCCTGTGGTACTAACGTGGATTCGAAATCAGCGTAGATAACTAGTGGAATCCTGTATTGGTGAACTGTCTTCTTAAACTGGACACATGCTCTAGATGGTGGTGGCAGGCTAATCTTCACTTCATAGTTGTTATTACAAAGCCGCTGGTGTTCCAACAACCATTCCAATCCTCCACGTCTTAATTCCTTGCATGTAAAACAAAAGCATCTCTTGCATATTGTTATCTTACGATTTTGTTTTGACACTTGTCGTACAACCAAAGATTCAAAGTTTTTAATATAAACATAATGTGAAATCTCACCTTTTGGTTATCAATAATAAATCGGTATGGTTACTTTGCTCTACTTTTACTACTCGTAGTGGATACACATTGTTTGAATCATCTAAGCCGAACACGTTAACAGAAACACCTGGATTTTGTTTCTCAAATTTAGTAATTTGATCAAGACTCACAGGATACGACATTCCTCGAAAGTTATAGCGGTGTTGAACAGCTTCGTATGCTATGCTAGGTCTAATAGCATTATGTCCCACGTATTTTGCTAACATTGCATACCGGAAACATTCATTGTCCTCATTTTTCACATTGATACATGATTTGGTATCTCGGATTGCCTTTGGTAGAGGGATAAAGCTGCTACCTCTTATACCATATCCATGCTTGTGAACCCTCACATCCATACCTTCAATCGATGATAGCGTCCAGCCAGATCCTCTTCCTTCGTGTTCTTGGAGTTTCATTAGCAGTTCATTCAAACATTCTTCTAGAATTTCGTTAATATCAGATGTGGTTGTAAGGGTTCGGTTTTTAGCAATGAATGCTCTCGGTGAGTTTTCACCATCGGTATTAGTAAACATAGCCTCCAACACCAATCCAAATTTAATAAAGTTCAATCTTGCCAATTCTTCCGTCAATGTTTTTAGAACTAGATTTTTAGCTTGGGTTATAAAGTTTTCCAATTCTAATTGCACATTATTAACTTTGAAATGAGTTACAACTGGTCCTGGCAAGGCTGTGGTGCGCAGTTGTCTTATATCTTCCACTTCTTCTTCTGTATCCTCTTCTTCCATATCCTCTTCTTGGGTACGCAGTTGTTTTACATCTTCCACTTTTTCTTCAATTTCCTCTTCAATAAATCCTCCAGCTGTAGATGGTCCAGCTCCGGCAAATTGAATAACACTTGGTCTTCTTCTTTGCATTAACTGTAAATAGCTAGCCCAGTCCTCCTTCTGCTTCTGAGGTTTTTCAAAAAACCGATCAATCGCATCCAAGTCTTCTTCACTTACTACAATCTCTTCTTTTCTATCCTCTTCACGATGCAATTCTCGGTGTAACTGTAGATAGTTATCACAGTCGTCCATCTGCTTCTGGTAGTTTTCCAATAACCGATCAATCGCATCCAAGTCTTCTTCACTTACAACAATCTCTTCTTTTCTGTCCTCTTCATGATGCAATTCTCGGTGTAAAACAAAGATATCTTCGTCTTGGAAAAACTCACCACAAATATCGCAAAGAGCCATTTTTTACAGTTTGGCTTTGAGTGTGCACTCGGTGAATGTCCACGCAATAATGAGCAGCGCGCTCAACCGGGTCCCTTTATACCCTAGGTTGAAGGGTGGGGGAAGGTGACGTCATATACATCCGGTTTATCAATCATGTAGTAGATTTGGCTTTTAAACACCCATTTTCAATACATTCTTCAACAGGCTTGATAAACCAATGATGTTTGCTCTAAATCCGCTACTTTGTACAAGTTTTTTCAAAGATGTCTGTTTGAGCAAGTTTATGTGGGTCAAGGTCATTTGGAATTATTATTTTCAGCGGGGATAGAGCACTAAGCAGCATCAATGACTACAAAGTGCTCTATCCCCCGCTCACATTTTTTTTGTTTTAATTTCTTACAAAGGTAAAATATCACCAGTATTACCTCCAGAATAGAAAGAATTCTGTTGCGATGGAGCCATGGTATAGAAGTGGTGTATCCATCCAATTGGTTTGCCCTTGTTATACTCCCACAAACTATGCATTTATGCGGTCAAGGTCGTGTAAAGATACCCTTTGAGCGGGGGATAAACCACTAAGCAGCATGCTAGTCCATTGCCGCAAAGTGATCTATCCCCCGCTCTGTTCTACAAAACCTCAATCAAGTCTAAGTTCAAGTCCTAGTTTAACACTTGGTTGGGAGACTTACATTAGTTTGATGCTTATTTCTACCGTTACACTTGCTCCATTCTCAAAAAGATATAAATAATATAATCCTGGATACTGTTTTGTTTCACATCCTGCATGTTCCTTAATAAAGTCAAAAGCCAATCTTTTTGAATATTCATTATGAAACACTTCTCTCACACAAACAAGAATTTTTTCTTCCACCAATTTCAGTTGAATTGATGTTAGTTTGCTTACATCATCCTTGTCTATCAGAGGTAGCTTGTAGGTGAAAGTATTTGGCGGTAGTTTTCGCGTTCTGTCAAGTAAACAACAAAATTTTTTATACAATTTCTTCTCATTGTCTGTAATACTATTAATATCAATCAGATTATAGTACGAAGGTTTATAAGGTATACGACGAGACATTTTTGGTCACCGGTCTTCTTAAGAATAAGCTCCTGGACAGCCACTTCCAACGAAAGCTGGAGCGTGAATGAGAAGTGCATGCAACCTGACCGCCTTATATCGCCGCCGGGCGACCACGCCCAGGATAATAGGGGGGGGGGGGCTCGCACTTTTTGTCGGGGGGGGGGGGGGCTCGCACTTTTTGTCGGGGGGGGGGGGGGGGTTAATTAAAGAAATAAACCCTTAATTAAAGAAATAAACCCTTATAGGCGTTCTTATGTTGCCATCGCTATAGTCTCCGAAAAGATACAACTATGGGGAACTCCAGACTTGTGTGTTTGTAATACCTACCAGTTAAAATCCAAAGAGAAACTTATAATATTTGGTTCAAGGTCACGCGAAACTTTTCAAAAAATAAGCCCCACACCCCCCTATGGGGGTGTGGGGCACTTGGGTTGTCATCGCTGTAGCCTCCGAAGAGACCCAACTATGACAACAGGCAACATCCAATGTCGTCTAACCTTCACCACGCAAGACTTAAGCATTTACTGCATTGCTAACAAATAACTGTTCCAATAGCTAACAAAAAGTCATTTACATAATTTTGAAAGAGGTTGAGGACAGTCCTAGTGGCTTATGTCCCCGGTCCGGGTGCAGAGGCCATCGGCTCATTACCCCCGTATAAGCGTACAAACGGACCAACTCCAATTTCTCAGCCGCATTGAAGCATGCATGAGTGGAGCCTAACAATTATAAAAAGTGGTTTTACACGGGGGCCTACTCCCGTTCCCTATCTTTAATATTTAATATTTAAGTTCAGCAATGCAGTAAATTTATATAAGTTCTTACTAGGTCAAGGCCATACGAACATTAAAAAATTTCGGCCCCCGTACATCCATGGCGAACCACGAATGTTCGGGGGCCTTGGGGACAAAAAAAAACACAAATAGCTAACAAAGTTTCATTTACATAATTTTGAGTTTCCAGAAGGGAAACTAACTGAGGACACCCTAGTGGCTTACGTCCTCGGTCCGAGTGCAGAGGCCATCGGCTCATTACCTCCATATAGGCGTACAAACGGACCAACTCCTATTTCTCAGCCGCATTGAAGCATGCATGAGAGGAGCCTAACAATTATACAAAAGTAACTTTACACGGGGGCCTACTCCCGTTCCCTGTCTTTACGATTTACTTTGAGCATTGCAAAAGCTCAAGGGGGAAATGCTACAACAAGCGTATACACTTTAGAAAGATATAACACACTTACAACACACAATTGAGCTCAACGTAGTCAATGCTGGAACAAGCACATACACATTAAACACATATGACAAACAAGACACAAAGGATAAAAGACACACACAGGAGACATAGGGTACAAGTAAAACACTCTAATATAGAACAATTCGCAATACCCAAACGCAAGCGCAATATCTTACAACTAATACAAGTCTTAAAGTTAGAGTAGACTTCGCTAAACACTGAAGGCGCCATTCAATGTTTAGTGATGTCTATGGCGGTCCGTCCCGATCGTTCACGTTCAACGCGCGGGAGCGGACTGCGAGCCGGCTCTGGCTGGGCCCCCTTATATCCCCACCGGGGCTGCCACGCCCAGGATATCAGGGGTGGGGGAGGGGGTGGGGGTGGGGGTGGGGGTGGGGGTGGGGGGGGCGGGGGGGGGGGTCATTTCTCGTCCGGAGCAAAAAACTTTTTGGTCAAGGTCAAAAATTTTCCCGAAAAAAAAGTTTGGGGGGGGGGCTCGCACTTTTTGTCGGGGGGGGGGGGCGCAGGTTAGTTAAGTGGGTCAAGGTCACCCACAACACTTGTACTCTAAGTGTTGGCTATACCCCCACCACAACTGGGTCCCTAGGCTGCACAACACCGCTTCGCCAGTATGTCTCCGGCTTCCATGCGGTGCGTCTCGCTGTTCTCTAGCTCTCTATATGTAAGTAATTTTACAAGTTCTGAATGTAGGTCACTACACTTTAACTCTGGGACGATATCGACTTGTAGTATTTCAGTGTTTTGACTCAAGGTCATCACACTTTAACTCTAGCACATCGGTTATCGTACCAGAGGTGCTTAATAACCTAACTTGTAATGTTTAGGGTGGCGTTTGCACGCCACGTGGTATCGCCATGAGTGTCCAGTCCAAGTTTTAATTTAAATTAATTTTACTGTAATCTTTTCCATTTCCACTTCGTTTTGCCAAAGTATAAGGTGTCGCTTAATAAAGTGGTATTTCTCTAAAGTTATAGGGGATTGCAGGGATACAATTAGTTTGTTTAGGAGACTCTTCATCTTGGAGTTTAACACAATTTCCACTTTGACTTTGCTTCCTCGGCTCTCACAGCCTAAGCTGTACAGAAATGTTTCTTCTAGTGCCAACTCGGGCCAAGAGAACAGTGTGTTGGCTGTAGGACAGCTCATGGTGAAGTGATGCGATACTCCAGCGTACCACCTCACCTTCCCCCACCACTGTAACCTTCCCCCACTCCTGCTGTTTCCCCCCACCTCTTTTCCCTTGACTCATGCGCTACAAACAGTCTCTCAGTATTGTGCAGACTTTTGTGAGGAGATGCCATGTCGCGGGACGCTTTAGGTAAGAAACTTAGCCGTGTTAAGGCTTTATTAGTTGCTCACTGTCCACCACTTAAAGTTAAGAGGGTTTCGACTTTAGCTAAGTGGCGCAAACTGTTGCGCGGCCACCCTAGGTTTTATACAAAACAGACTAATGTCAGTTTTACTGATGAAGATTTGTTTAGAATATTGGAAGAAATGACTTTTCCTTGCAAAGTTCAGTTAGTTACTCCCATTCCTGACAATTTAGAGTCTTAGTCTCTCGAGTCAATATACCTAGAGTGCGCAGGGCCGGACAGTCAGTCGCTCGGTGTCTGTCGTAGGGTGCGCATCGCGGTTACAGTAATGGTGAAACGCGGGAGTTGTATCGGTTCAAGGTCACTCGAGCGGTGTCACATGACGGTTTAGGCAGAGTCACGTTGCAAACTTTGAGTTTCCTCGGCACTTTTGCTGTTTCTCGTCTAATTTCGCTCCAAGTTGTCAAGGTCATTGAAACCTGACTAAAACTCGGAGCGTAGTGCGAGAAACAGCAAAAGTGCCTAAAAATTTTAGGTTTCAGCGTGACCTTGACCTTTGTAACATCGATGCCGTCATCTTGGTGACGTAAGGGGTGATGACGTCATCGCCACGTCATTTCTGCAACGTCATGGGTGTGACGTCACAGAATGACGTAATTGGTGATGACGTCATCGATTGCGTCATCGATGACATCATCGATGACGTCATCGGTGGGGTCATTGACCTCGATGACGTCATCGCTCAGGTGACCTTGAACTGAGCCAGCTCCCGCGTTTTTCCACTACTTATGAGGGGCCCAATATAATTATTGGCAATATATGTAGATGTTTTTAGTTAAATAAGTAAGTGTAAAGACAAATTAATTGAATTAGGTAATTTAAGACTCAATATTTACTTAAAAATAATCGTGGACCACATCACTGACAGGTTTTGCGTTGTTTTACTTGGATTTGGTATTTGAGTTTTAACTACTTTAAAAATGTGGATAAAATGCCTTACATTTCTTTCAAGGACAGAACATATAATACAGGGGTGGAGTATATTGAATAGCTATCCAAAATGGTTTTAATATTATACTTCATAGACAATTTCTATAACATGATTGACATTTGAATTTGTTAAAGAATTTATATAATTATTTTAATAAATTGGACACACACCCCATGCAAAAAACGGGTAAACAGCTAATTCCTAATGAAATGCATTATAACACACCAAAATACAATACAACACAACTCTAATCCTGATGAGAGGACTTTCATCAGGCAGTATATAAAATATTGTTTAAGTATTTTAAATACAGAACAAAATACACAATGTAGGGTATTTAGTATTCATTCTCCGTGTCAAATTACAACATACAATTGACAAATTTATCCAACTGAATAACTCTGAAATTGGACGGTAGAATGAGGTTCCTTACAGATTACAAAGAGGTTTAAAAACTAAAGTAAAAGATCCAGTCGAGTAGAATATGAATTAATGAATAAAAATGTGCTCGTTTACATAAAATAAAAAATATACATGTCTTTACAAGTGAAGTGCCTTAGAAATTCTTTTAAATAATTTAAAAGAGTACGTTTAGTTTTAATAAATTATACATTAGAAAATTAAGTTAGAGATTTACCAATAATATTAATTTTGAAATAATGAACGGAAATTCTTTAGGATAAAGAATTTGAGTTGTACAAGATATCAATAATGTTAAAACTCTACGTATAAAATCATTTTTTATCAATATGATGCTAATAGGTACCGTGCATAAACGCTAAAGATAGACCTTTGCTTTGGTCTGAGAGCCCTAAGTGCTTCGGCAGATTGAATTACTCATTATCTTTCTTGGTTACTACATGACGTCAGTTTGAATAAAAACCTATTTATTGAATTTTAAAGTAATAAAAAGTAATACTATAATCAATATAGATATTTTTACTATATTCCTATCAAATCATATTTATTATACTCGAATATTTAACTACAAACATCTAGCTTCGAATGTTTCTGTTGTGACAGTCATAAAAAAATCTTTAGGTGAGCAAGCAGGACATATGAGACTAGAGTAATAATTGGTAAACCTTTACCAATTATAACCTTAGTAATTGGGTTCTACCTTTATACTTTATTTGATATTAGATTATGAAAACGAAATTTAATATATATGCAAATATGATTTGTGATCTATCTTATTCTGATTTTAATGTATCATTTGTAGAATTACACTTCATAGGAAAGAGCTGAAATGTAAAGAATCGTACTTTAATGAACAAGCTGTATTTATTTGAAAAATAAATAAATATTATTTTAATTGACAAAGGTATCTAAAAGTAATGAGCATAATAGAATTCAGATGTTAGCTTTTGAGTTCTAACACATTAAGTTAGGTAAAACTTCAATACATTTTTCCAAAGCTATAAAAACTACCAAAATAATAAGTAGTAAATACATGTTACTATTTCATTATAAATCTTGACAACTACTTCATTAGAAACTCTTCCTAAACATGAATATATAGTTTGCCTAGTAGACACAGTGTAATCTATAAACATGTATATATTTAAATGTATATATTTAAAACTGTGAGGGGAAACCAACCTTTGGACAGTTCGTCTGATACCTCTACTGGGCCTATTTACATGAGAATTTAACCAAAATAAACATTTTCAATCAGATATTAGCAGGCTTTTTTTGTATTTTGAAAATATTTAAGTTAATTTGATCGAAAATGAAAAATAAACTTTTCTTTTGGAGATTTAACATGGGGTGAAAAGTCAACTATTTCAATCCTTTGTACAGTTCGTCTAAGACCTATTTCAATTTCACCTATTTACATGCAGTTTGCTCTAAACAAAAGCAAATCCTTTCTATACTAGCAGGTTGTATTTACTTTAACGTTATCTTACTTTCATAAATTACAAAAATCTACATTTCGAAGCCTTTGCAATTACCTTATTTTGAGGCTTTCTGCCAGCTGATTGAATTACACGCGTTTTTAAAATTTAATTTTGTTATTATTTTTTTACATTAGAAGAGGAAACACTCTAGAAGAATTTGGTGTATTATGACCAATACCTAAAAACTTTTACAGGAGTAATAAATTGTTCTTTAAATAAAAAAGAAAAATTAGTAGTTTTATAATATTTAAAGTTACAATATTATAGTTTTTAAATAAAAAAATAAGATTTGATTGTTTAATTGCTTAGTATAGTATTTTAAGCTACTTAATCACATAAAACAGATGATCAACTAAAAGGAAATAGCAATTAAAAATTACATTTTACACGTGTTTTGCACCATCTGTCTAGCACTTCACTTGATCATCACGGACAGAGCTGTATAAATGGAATATCTGTATAGTAATATATAAATTAAAATTATAATAAAAATTATAAAATTATAAATAAAATTATAATTATAAAATTATATATTTAGTATAAGTGGGATATACATATAAAATTATATATGATTTTAATTTATTACTTTTAAATTTTGTGCATCTCGAACCATGCACTTTATGTATACATGATCATCGTATTACTTGATTTAAACCACCCAAATCGGACCGATAGACTGATTGATGATGTCGCGAGGCTTCCAATTTCCTGTATTGTTCAAGAGAGCGTATATTGTTTGTTATCAAATATATGAACGTCAATGATTCCTAATTCAGTAGAGGATTTTGAGTGTGAAATGACCGATAGTAGTTTTTCTGAGAGTCTTGACGATTTATTTAGTGTTTCATACTTAATTGGCAATATTTAAAATAAGAGACTACATGAAGAGACAAAACTTAAAAAACATCGTAAAAATAGACATAAGTTGTATTCGTATTTTTAATACCAAATTACCAACAATTTCAGTTGATAAGAAATTAAAATTAAGTAATGAAAGTGGAGTATCAAAAATTTAAAGAAATGTTCCATATAGTAAAGAGTTTTATCATTAGAAATATACTTAGTCAAAGATAAAACTTACATAATTTTAAATTAGTTCTTTGAAGTAAATAAAAGTTTCTGTAATATCATACACTAGTGGTACTGAACAATTAAGTGTTTTATAGCATTTTTAACGTATTTCATTCAATCATTAAATGTTGATAAAATTATGATTGTGTTTGATTAATTTGTATTCTTCCATAAAAATTGTTATCACTTGATTAAAATATTCAATGTAATATGAACGCTCCTAGTAACTTGATTCAGCAACCACGATTTTATACATTATTTAATTATCTTATTTGTGCGTTTTGATACTGCTTAGAGTCAAATTACAAATGTTTTGTAGCCTAAAATAATAAGTAAACTTAACGATATAATGTTTGATTATTTTTTACAATAAATCATTGAAATGAAGGTATTCAAATCCGAGACAAGTAATCCTTGACGTTTGTCAATTGCTTAATTATTTGGAAAATGAGATTAGTAAGAATTATTACAATTGCTCCATTACCAAATTGTGTTTTGAAATTAATCCAGACATTGTTAGTTTATCTCTGCCCCCGGGCAATCGGAGCACTTAACGCTAATAAACAAATTAACTCAATCTCGCTACAACGTGTCATGACATTTCACTTAGCGAAACTGATTAATTGCACTTTATGTGATTACACTTTATACGAGTATTTAATGGGTATCATAGAAATAATAAAGTTATGAAGTTCTTTTCGTTTTTAAATCAATTGTTTTCTGAGAATTGTGGGTCACAATATCACATTATCGTTATTAGGCATTAAGGATTTTTTACCATTACTTAAATTTGTCGAACCCCGAAGATTTACAACTGTTAGTAAGGATGATTTCCCAGTGAGGCTTTAAAGAAAGTATTTTCAATCAACGCTGACTTGTTGTTGAGAATGTACAATGCCTGTTTGGTAGAAGGGGTGTTTCCGGCTCCCTGGAAAAACCCAGGCTTGTACTGATCAGCAAGGGCAAAGGTGATCCCGAACTGCCGTCGTCCCACAGGCCTCTCTGCATGTTGGACACGGTTGGGAAGCTGTTCGAGAAGCTGATCCGTTCCCGCCTGACTTCTGCCGTGGAAGCTGCCGGGGACTTATGCCCCCGTCAGTACGGCTTCAGAAAGGGACGGTTAACGATCGACGCTGTCACCGAAGTTCAGAGAGCTGTGGAGAGAGCCGAGAGCCACCACCATTTCTCCCGCCGAGTAGTGCTTCTTGTTACGCTTGATGTCAAGAATGCCTTCAACTCGGCGAGGTGGGTCGATATGTTGGATGCGCTTCGCAACACCTTTCGTATTCCTGCATATCTGTTGCGGCTCATCGAGGATTATCTACGCTCTCGAAGCCTGATCTATGACACGAGGGACGGAACGCGGACGATGGAAGTCACTTCTGGTGCCGCGCAAGGTTCAATACTCGGCCCGGATCTCTGGAACGTTGCCTATGACAGCCTCCTGAGGTCCGAGATGCCTGAGGAAACCACTTTGGTTGGGTACGCCGATGACGTCGCAGCTCTCATTGCTGCACGCAACGTTGAGCTGGCCCAACTAAAGTTGAACCGAGTTATGCGGGTTGTCAACAACTGGATGTCCGATCACGGTCTCTCGCTTGCTCTTAGTAAGACGGAGATCGTGATTCTCACGAAGAAGAGGATCGACACCGTCGTCCCGTGTCGAGTGGGAAGGGAGGTGGTCACATCAACTCGTGCCGCCAAATACCTTGGGGTTATGGTGGACACCAAGTTAAGCTGGAGGGATCAAATCTTCCGTACGGCGGACAAGGCCGCTAAGGTAGTTACTCACCTTAGTAGGCTGATGGCTAATGTCGGGGGTCCCCGATCCAGCAGAAGACGTCTGTTGATGTCCGCGGTCCAGTCCGTGCTCCTTTACGGGGCAGAGGTGTGGGCAGGCGCTCTAGATAAGGAGTGCTACAGGTTGCGACTCGCCTGGGTTCAGCGTCAAGCTGCGCTCCGGGTGTGTTCCGCCTACCGGACAGTGTCCGAGCCTCCCGTCCTGGTGGTTGCCGGAGTCATCCCAGTCAAGCTCTTGGCAGGGGAGAGGAAAGCGATTTATCAGAGACAAGGCGAGATCGGCAAGGACACGGCAAGAACAGAAGAGCGCTCCCGAACCTTCCAGCAGTGGCAACACAGCTGGGAGCACGACACCCGAGGACGATGGACTGCGCGACTTATCAAGCAGGTCCAACCATGGGTGGAACGGCGGCATGGGGAGGTGGACTACTACCTGACCCAATTTTTGACAGGTCACGGCTATTTTCGGTCGTACCTGAACCGGATGGGAAAGACCGGTTCACCGGACTGCATTTATTGCCCGGGTGTTCCCGACGATGCGGAACACACATTCTTCCGCTGTCCCCGTTGGGAAGGGCCCCGCCTGGAGGCCACACAAATATTTAATGCATTTTCGGTGGACTCGGTCTGCCAAAAGATTTTGGAGGATGAGGGCAACTGGGATTGTTTGTCACAGTTCGTCCGGGGCATCCTCCTGGAAAAGAAAACCGATCTGGACCGCGAAGTGGCCCAGATCCATTGATCGAGCGGCTGGATAAGGAGCGAGCCCGACGGGCGTAAGCCAAATTTAGGCCTAGCCTGACGTAATGTGATAAACAATTCCAGGTTAGATTCCTAAAGAGTAGAGGAGGTTTTTTAGTGGGTAAACCCGTTTTTTAGGGGAGCCCCACACTACAGGCTGGCCACCTGTGTGCGTAATGCATTTTTCCGCCTCTCCCTCAAAAAAAAAAAAAAAAGTAAGGATGATTTGTGGACGTAAAAAAGCTGTTGAGAGAGCAGAGAGCCACAATTTCTCCCGCCGAGTAGTGCTT
Organism: Neoaliturus tenellus; assembly: GCA_030545055.2. Classification (NCBI taxonomy): domain Eukaryota; kingdom Metazoa; phylum Arthropoda; class Insecta; order Hemiptera; family Cicadellidae; genus Neoaliturus; species Neoaliturus tenellus. Next base: position 2,958,725 of record CM061532.1, on the reverse strand, counting down.
CTTGTTACGCTTGATGTCAAGAATGCCTTCAACTCGGCGAGATGAATGGCACGTGTCTTATTTCATTATAAATTTGTTAATGTATTAAATTTAATTTTTCCTTACCTTTCCTGTCCAAGCCATCTCCGAGCAGAATAATTGCACCCGTAGTTATAATACCTAATAAAAATATCGCGCTGTACAGTAAAAAAATTCAAGGTCATAAAATCTCCAAAGGAAATATGTTGGATACTACACAATTTATGTTATGTTGAAATAAAAAAATTGATATGTATTTTTCGTTGTTCCTATTATGTTGGTAGGTAAAACCATTTTTTATATTTTTGAGTGGAAAGAATATATTTATTTAATGAACGTAATATATTGGGTACTTTGCACCTTTATCTTTTTTTTGATAAAGGTGCAAACCCATGATTGATTTTTCTACAGCCCGCATCGGTTCCGTGCTACTCATCACGACGGGCGTACAGACCGGGAGATAAACGTTTTATCACAAAACACCCAAGTTTCATCGGGGAACATTTGGTTTCTCTAAAACCTTTATTTTTTTCTGTGAATTTTAACATATGTCTTTATTAATCTTAACAAAGTGTATTTCATTGTATGTTGTGATACATTTATAAATGAATTTTTGGAATTCATTGGCCATCATTATGTTATTGGAGGACCAATCAACTACAATGATAAAAAGTAACTTTATATGTGTATTAATTTTTTAGGTATGCAAATCGCGTTAATAAAACTAGAAGTTCGTTTTAGTGATTGTTGTACTTCGAAAAAATCGAACAGTAAGTAGAAAACTTTATAAACAAGTACAAACAAAAATTTTTTAAGGCACATGATAATAATTGAATATTATTAAAACTGTCAAAATGAATAATTATTGCAGTTAATTGAACTCTGAGTATTTAACTAAGTAGATCATGATACATAGCTGAATTCTTTATAAAATTTAATTAGGTTTGAATTACATAGTTATTTATACTTACCTTACTTTAATTTATATAATAATTCATATTTTATTGCGTTGTTTATTAAGCACTAAGTTAAAATCACGCGTTTTTCTATTCAAAATACATTTATAAACAAATATGTAATATTTGTTTAATATAGTGAACTTATGTAGCTTAAAATAGGGTCATTTTATATGTAGTTGTTTGTAGTATATGCTAAAGATGCTAAAGTTGAATTTTAATCAACATAATGAATGTGGCGGTGTATGATCTTTAATCTTGGATGTCGGTTTATTGAAAAGTATAACAGATGATTTGATATAAAAAAATTAACAAACCCAAGGGCCCCACCCCCACCCCTTTACGCCCTCACGCCCGATAATATACTCGCCTGCCACGCTCATCCACTTAGCTAATTAATCAGGTAAGCTTAGGACAATGTAAGCGTTGAAATATTGTAATTAGTGAAAACACTTATCACGGAGCAGGATCTGAACGAACATGGAAGTTAAATGGAAAATACATGAAACACTCGGGCCAAAACGGAATAATAGAAATAGGGATTTAGATCAATAGCACAGGAAATGTCTGATGTACTTAATGAGTGTTAATTACAGTACAGTTATTTAATAGAAATTTGACTTTTAGTCAAAATGTCTTATACATTTCTTTTTCAAATGAGGTCAGAATTTATTTTGTTGTATTAAGTCGTAACACTACCATTTAATATACATATAATAGTGGTTTTCCCCCTAGGAGAGAAAAGGTGGCTCAGCTTGGTTTCAATAAAAATGGTGTAATACGAAAAAGAAACTTTTTCCAAATTATGAACATCGTTTTTTTACCAAAATGTGGAATTACACTTTAAATCGTTAGTTAACCTTTTTAACGATTCAGGTATATTTTTTCTTTAGTTTATGATTCCAAAGGAGGCCCTAAGTAATATACATGATGTTCAAGACTACTGTTTATAATTTATATTGTTCGTAAACAGAACCTTAAATTTCAATATTCTGCTTATCTAAGTTATTGAACAATTAGCATACAGCTGACTTTTTACGTGCCATGACTTAAAAAAAATTACAGCTGATTTTTATAGGTATTATTACAAAAAAATATTTTTTGTGTAAAATTTAGCCAGCAGAAAAGGTTAATTTATTGAAGAATGATACAAAGAGTTTCATTAAAACCAATCTGTAAACGTGATAATTTTAATATGCCACTTTGCTTCTTATGAAATATGTTATAAAAAATATATTATGAAGATATTAAAATACGTTGAAACTATTCATAACACAATTGATAATTTAGAATAACTACAATTAAGACTAATAGTTACTGCCAAAACAATAGAATATTGTCAAACGACCCAAAATTATGAAAGCGTGTCATCTAAAATATGCTGTGAGTGATTAACAGTAGCTTTGGTGATTCAATATCAAGTTATTATTTACTGTCCCTTGAAATATATAGTTAGTAATACTTCATTCGACAATTTAATTTAACATTGCTAATAAAAAAATTTAATACAGCTGTATAGTTTGACTAAAAGTAAATAATATCATAAATAGTAATGATGCTTATGATAAAAACTGATCTTATAAAATACTTTTAACGTTATTAATTACTAGCAATAAACATTTAAATCTATTTTAAATGTCTTGATATGATATATAAAAGTAAAATATTTACATTCTATAAAATGTTACGCTTTATTAAAATTCATTAATTAATTACTACGCCTTAAATATTACGAACAATTTATATTTCACTACATTCAATGTAAAACATTACCATTTAACATGTAGTTGACAAAAACTTGTACAACGTTTTTTTCTATAAATGAAAGAGCTGAATTGTTTGATTTTATTTAGTTTAAAAATACAACAACAAAATGCAATGCATTTACATGATGAAATTTGTTACTCGGAAAATTTGGATTTCACCAAATCTCTTCCACGAATCAAGTTGTTGTAACACTCTTCAGTAAATATAACTGGTTACAATCAGTTAAATATTTATGCGTTCACTAATCATCTATATGTATATCCTTAAATATTACCATTATGTTTTTTATTAGTGACAAATGTGCATAGTCGATTATTTTTAGTTTAAAGGACTTTCATTAGATATCCACCTAAACATATATAATGTTGTTTACCGTAAAACGTTATTTTTCAAGAGATAAAGCCAAAGTATTTATTTTACTTCATTAAAATAAATTTTGCATTACCAACTGTACTATTTATAAGGTTAATGCTAAAATAATAAATTAAAAATAATATCGATTAATATTCAATCATATTTTTACTGGTAATTCCTAAATTTGTAATGAACATAAAATTTTTAGTCACAAATTATTTTTACAAAATCTACTAAGAATTATTCTTTATAACTAAGATTTATATGGACATACTCAATTCAATATAAGCTAAACAAGTTAGACGATGTGAATTTGAATATAATTAAATTAGGATATAATATACTACTGAATTGTATGGCTTAGGAAATTGCAAACATTTCAAATAGGTTCATCAAAGCGTTCCTTGAGGAATAAATAACTTCAAAAATTATAATGTATATTGTAAAAATATAACAAAAATTGTGTATTTTATGATAAGAAAAAAATGTATCTTGTAATTAATGTTATAAATTGGTATAAAGGATAGAATCGAAGGTCTTTTGCTACAAAATATCAAACAATAGTAGATTAAAAGTTGATGAATTATTAATATATATATATATATATATATATATATATATATTCTTAATTTTAAAAATCTTGTACCAATTTTAAATAGTTAACTACGTGTCCTTCCTCTTCCCACAGTATTATTCAATATGCTAACGCCCCATTATTCCGGCCCCATTATCCACCTCGACTGCGTCTTCCTTTTGCTCAGCTCACTTTGATGGAACAATATTGCAATGGTGAGCAAATATTGTGGGTGTTGGATGCAAGGAGCGAACCTTTGAAGGTGGTAATGAATTCATTACGGGGAAGCTCACAGCATCTCTGGTGTAGAGGAAAATAAGGTTTTGGGTTTTTGATTAAATATTAAATTTTCTATTGTTCATCAGATAGTTTATAATAAGCGAAATCCCTGATGATTAATATTTCTTCCTCTTTTATATTTAAACAAATTTCAATGAAGTTCCCCCTAACATTTAAACTTTAATGGTTCTGCAATAACAATAATTAAAGTCTTCTTAAACACAACTTGTTCTCATTTTTATAGAATCTACTATTCTACTAATTTAAATAATAATTATAAGTTTTTTAATACTATCAAATCTAAGCAAAACATCAAACTATAAGGTATCTAAGGACTTATAAAATAACAATGACAGTTTTAATTATTCTACAGTAAGTATTGAAACAATAAAAAGTGAAATATAAAATAGAAATAAAAATATTATAAAGACTGGAAATGAAATTGAACTTAAACAGAATTCAACGGGTCTTAAGTTATATTTTCAAAGATCAATATCATGATAATTGTTCGAGCTAATTTTTATTCCTGACGTTAAGATTAAAATGTAAAAAGTTTTACTGAATGGTATCGCGTCTTAAAGAACTTGAAGAACTTTAATTTTTAGGATAATATTCTTACAACAATACTTCCGAAATCAATGTTAGTCAATAATAAATTTAAACCCATTGTAGTGAACTTATATGAGATTACTGTACTTTTTAATTTTTTAATTTGTAATTTGAAGTTAAATATGTAGTGTTATGTAGTTGTAAGTATGCTTTACATTGGCTATAGAAAAATGTAAATTAAAGTATTTATTTCACGTAATAATTATATTTTAAAGTGTTTTTATAATATTTGTTAATAACAGACTTAAACTACATCCTGTAAATAATGTAGGTATACAAGACATAAAGACAATAATATATTTATTGCTTGTAGATTAGTTAAAAGTCTTTTATTATTTTAAAGTAATAATATCTAATAATGTAGCATATTGTTCAAATACCACTCACTTACTTATAAGATGAAATAAAATTTAAAAACTCTCAAAATCTGTTGGGTCTACAGATTTGAAGTTTTGGGTGGACTTTCCTGTTTAGTAACGGGTGCTTAGTAAAAACACTCTTGCAAAGATCAATTAGTTCATGTAAAATTAAATCATTAGTCAGTTAGTTCATGTAATATTAAATCATGATTCAATATTACCTGTATCTTCGTAATTTTTTGTGAAGTTTCACAATAATGTTTTATGGAAAACCTCCTTTCACTCATTTTCATTTTAACAACACAGAGTTAGCAGCTATCTCCAAATATACAGTACTTATTGGCACTCTCTATCAACAATATTGCGTTTAATTTGGTGGCACATAATTGTGCCACATTAATAAAAACATTTTAACCATCCTTTTCTCTATTTTACTATCTTGCATATTTAAATTCTATCTTTTCATTACTAATCTTATATTATTCATTTTTGCCTCCAGGATTAATCAATGACTGATGATTAGGTTACATACCTTGTGCCGTCGTAAATCCATTTAGTTTTCATGACAACTAGTTTTAGGACTGTTGTCCCACTATCAAATCAGTAGAACTTCGTCAAAACTTTAAAACACAGTCATACCTTAAGTTTAATAACACGACACATAACACAACACAAGCGCGAACATTTAACAGATAATTTGAGGTTGGCCGCCGAAAACATGGTAATGGTAAATGAGTGAGTGTTTTAAGTAAATTTTTATTGAATGATTCATGGTTATCACTTTGAAAAAAATCATTCTTTAAAGATATTTTTATTGCTACCAAGAGTAAAAATATCGAAATTACTTTACCTGAAAAATATGGAATTTAAACCCTTAAGCCCCTTCGCATTTAAAAGCGTTCCACTTACAGTTCAATATTGTATTGTGATTAACATTTATAGCTTCTTTTTTCCTACAAATTACACATGATAATTGCCCATTTTACAAAACTTAAAAGGTAAACAGATAATACCTACGGACGACTACATTACTATTTGCTTCAAACAATGTTTTGTTGCTTGAAGTGAATTCTGAGGCCAGAGATTCTCTTCCTTTCAATACGCTATGCAAATGTTAACAGACATAAAGATTAATGTTTTGGAATATCAAAGAGTTTCCTGGAAGTAAGCCTCAGATAACATTCTAGTAACTGTCGGTTGGTCGAAGTGAGTAAAATGATTTTTTTCGATAAAGAAATATTGTTCATGAAATGTATTTAAATTCTTAATACATTGTTTTACCCTGTTTGAATAATTTTTGCTTGCAAATTAATGCTTTACTATTTTTAATACTTCAATCAGCAAATGGGTATCGTTTAAATATAAATTAAACATAAGTATTTGACGATGGAAATAAAACTTTTGTGACGGATAAAAAACAATTTATGTGACTAAAAAGATTAAATATTTTAAAATTACAATTTCAAATGTATTACGAATCAAGATTATTATGGCACTACAATTATTGTTTTGCCCATTGATGTTTTTGAGGAATCAGGAATATATTTACCATGGACCTACACAAGGCCTAATCCAGTCTGACCCCGCAATAGCGGCCTGGGTCATCACCGCCAGCCTCTCGGGCAAGCCAACCGGTATTGGACAGATTCCACAAGACAGCGCCATGCTTCGCTTCCACTATTCAGGTTCTATTAACTTCACTTTTTTAAATTTCTTAACTTCCGCTGGACTTCCTTTCACCGAACCCCGTACTGAACATTGATTCAACAGGTTAAACGGGCGCACCGAAACTGCGATCCAAAACCCAGGTAGACGACGAAACTGCGATCCTTAACCCAAGGGCGACCCCAGGCAGACGCCGAAACTGCGATCCTTAACCCAAGGGCGACCCCAGGCAGACGCCGAAACTGCGATCCTGGCCCGGAGGCCGCCCCCGGGACGCTATTCAGTGGACCATGAACATTTGCTACAACTTACACGGATGGATAATCAAGGTGCAAAATACAACTACAATGGCTTTTGGCAGGCATTTATTTAAACTAGACTTTGGAGGAATTTCTGTAACCCACCCAATTGGTGAACGTCAGCATATCAACTTCTTTCAGACGCAGCTGATTAAATTTACCGAGCAAGAACAATTGTCGAGAACATGTTTTTTTTCGGCTCTTTGGCACTTCTTTTGTGTTGAGTCGTAAATAGCCGTCAATCTGGATGGATTTTTAATTTTTTTTAATACATATATGTTAGGGTGTGGTGTTGAGCACAGGTTATTGAAACGCGAATGGAAACTTTCACAGACGTTGGTCGTCCGACATAGGTCCGCCTAGTGCTCCACCCAGATCTTTGGTGGAAACGGAGCCGAAGTTTCATCGACGTATGTCTCTGTCAAGTACTCTTTAAAATACAATAAAACTAATAAAACACACAGATAAAATATACTATTAAAACCTAAACACTTAATAATAACACAAATAATAGTAAATTTAATAGTCAATTTCTACTTAGAGTTTGGAAAATTTAAAACTATAAAAATTATAATTATTTTTTATTTTTGGGCATCATCGCTTTTATTAGTCTATGAATACATTGACTTAAGCCTATAAATATTAATTCATTTAGGGCCCAAAAAGTAACTAATATTAAATAAATATTCTCTCTCCTAACTTACAATTCCTTTTTACAAAAGAGATTAAAAACAATTAAAGAATGGAAATAAATCATATAAAAGGTTCAATTTAATTATTTTGATATAATTGGGAGAAATATACATCCCCCATGGAGAGTTCATTTCACGAGTGACACCCTTACAGAGTTAAATTTTATTTAAACTCGAAATAGCAATCACACAAAATGTTTCACAATACACTTCTGACTTTATATTTCTTTCGGGAAATCAAAGATAATTAATTCAATAACTTACCGTTAGGAAATTAATTAATTTATCTATTATTTTAAATAGTGATAAAAATGTTTTGAAATATCATACGAGAGTTATGGTGATTATGCATTTAAATTACTAGACCCAACCATATACTGTATTTAAAAATATCTGGATTTGTTAAAGAGAGTGAAAAACTGCAATATTAGATATATACAATTAATTTATTTTTTTTATGTTTCTGATTAAGCGAAGTTAACCTTTGATGCTCTTTGTCATGAATAATCTTGATGTAATATTTTTGTTGTTTTGATGCTTTATAATAAAAATTCAATGTTAATTTGGAAAGAACTTTTACACAATAATTTACATACTTACTAATAAAACAACCTGATTATGCACTAGTTTATTTATATCATAACAATGGTATAGTGGTATTCTAAAAATTTTTGTGATTCAAAAGGAAATATTACATTGGGTAAATGCCTTGCAGCTTCCTAGTTATACAGACACGGTCACTCTGTATAAGCATTTGGTAATGTTGATATTGAGCCGAGAAGGAATCAAGAATCGCAATCTCAGTAAGTATGCAATATCAAGATATTTTGCATCTTGTGAAGCACAATACAAGTGGAGATATTTCTTTGGAACTAACGGCAATTGTACTGATGCCGACAGTCCACACGTCGGAATGATTTTTTCCCTTTTAGATTTCATGATTTGAAAATGCTTTTAAGCACGTACGCATTGCAAACAGAAATAATAAGTTTATATTCTTTTTACCCATACTGGAGTGTCAACATATAAAACAAAAAAAGTAAATAAACATTTTAAAACCGCTATAAATTAATTAAAATTTAAATTACCTTTACCTCTAGTGATATATATTTAAAACCTGCATCGTTATCACTAGCAGATTTTTATTTTGATGAGATTAAATAACATTTAGACTAAGAGACCCATGAGACCATTCAGCCAAGCACTAGACAAGAAGTTGAAAACTCAGTATAAAAGGTTAATATAGTAAGTTTTATATAAACTGCCTGGTTTTTTACAAATAAGAACAATAATTCAATAAAAGTTGTATTTTATTATATACAACTATATGGGGGCTGATGTTGTTCGCGTCCACAGCATTCCATTAAAGCTGCACGTACTCCCCGGGTGGTGCTAAACGAACAACAATTTTTGGCAGCTGAACTATTACGCAAGTGATCTCTCAGCTATGCCAGCAGTCAGACCAAATCCTAACGGCCCGATTCCGGGCCACTTTTAAACGTACTGACGCAGGTGCTTTGAAGTGGAGAACATATTTTATTTATTTTATTATTATTTAAGATAGTAGTTGGCTATCTTTTTTAAATATAATATAATTTATTATATTTCTATTATTCCTAAAAATCTTTAATGCTAAATCACAACTCAAGAAAATTTTTAAACGTAGTAGTCCATCTCGAGTGAAAGCATCTTTGAAATTCAAAACGTATAATGTAACTAAATTACCCTGTACATTTACATTTACATTTAAATTAAAATAGTACATTTACAAATAACACCAAGGAAAACACGTTAGATTTGTTTAAAGCTTTTCGTTTTTCCAGTGGTTGAAAAAAATATAATAGCCAATGAACTATTTGTTATTTTTATAAATTTATTAAACAGTAATTATTTGTTAGGTCAATGCATTTGTCCATTTAACACAAATATAATGAATGGTCCACGTTATAGCAATAAAAATACAAATTAAGGAATATTTTGATTACTTTCTCCTAAATAACTCATTATACATTAGATCTCGCTGGCCGTTACTCATTTGTCATTCCACCCAAGACCACGACATGACTCAGTGTGTGCTGTTTAGCAGGATAGTAGGAGGTACAATTATATGTATCTTCCCGCCCATAATGAGAAAGACATGTGAAATATTTGCTGTAAGAGCCCGCCGGGGCTTAAATACCTCTGTGTGTTTTCGAAATGTCGTTGACATTGTTGCAATGAATATTTTTTGTTTCATGCAATAAGACAGTTTCTAAATAAAATGTTTGTTTGAGATTATTCCATCTCTTTATTGGTTGTTTTTTCCCCATAGTTAAATAATCTCTATTTATAAAAGTCTAGGTATAAGTTTAGAGAGCTCATTATTGACGTTATTATGTTGATCTAATCTTTTGCGGTGAAAAAATACACAGAGTGGCCACTTTGGAATAAAAGGAATAAATTATTTTCTGTTAATAAAAGTGCAGCAATACTAATAATTTTAACAAACGAGGTTTAAAAACCTGCTTCTGGTAATCCACTTTTTGTTGCTAACCGAAACTAGTTTCAACTCCTTATGAAGTCATCATCAGGCGTCAAGGATGTTAAAAATATTTCTTGCCACTTCACTCGAAGGTGGTTAAAGTGCATTAAAACAACAACGCCTGATAATTTAAAATCAGTTTACGAGTATAAAGTTTGAACCTCATGTGCCTTATAAGATAACCAACCCATTAAAGACTTCTTAAACTTTATTGTATTTTTTGGAACCATTTTCGTATAGCTTTGAGACAGACCCCCAAAATTTCCTCTTTTAATATGATGTTTTTCTTGTGTTTTTATTTTGTTTTTTATTGGAAGACATAAATATAAAAAAATATAAAAATGATGACATATTATAATGATTTAGTTATACTTTATTATCTTTTAAAAAATCCTATGTCTCATGTTAAATATCCACAAGCTGTGAGTTGTAGATAATTATTGCACGATTTAGTGGTGTTTCTGACCTGGTTGAAAGAAAGAAACCTGGTATTGTTATTTGTTAATTAAAATATTACAATTGAGTTTTACTATGTAATTAAAAGTAACTTAGGAGAAAAGTGTTTCTTGTTATAACATACTTCAATGACGTAATAAGTTGCTAAGCATGGGTATTATTAAGAGACTTTGTATTTTTACATTGGTAATATTTATAAATTACTAGAAGAAGTAGTGGTTTCATATCAGAACTTTTAGTTGAATTTGGTTTGAACTGATTCATATTTTTTTGCATCTGGATTGCATTATCTTTACAAGTTATAGTACAACCTTTTTGTACCGTTTTCTTTAAAGATTATTTCACACTTTACTTAATAAAGAACAACCAAGATAGAAAATAAGTTGTATAACTATTTCACCGGTATTTATTAGCACTGAAAATACCTATTGACAGAAACAAAAAATACGATTGAAAAAGGTGTAAAAAGTTGTTACATATTAATTAAGAAATGTAAACGTTTTCATTGTTACATTGGATTTCTGCTGTTGAGAGCTCGAACATTTCTTTATCCTTGTCGATTAATATTTGAAGAGAACATGCTTTCAAAAGAGCTTAATAATCCATGTATTCTTTTCTAAGAAAGAACATTTCCCTCAACTGTTTTATACTCAATATGTACAACAATTAATTTGTTAACATTTAAGAGAATAATTTAACAACAATTAAATGAAAATAAGGTAAAAAGAACAGTTTAATATAGGTTAAAGTTTTTCCTCAAAACATATATTTTGTTGTTTTTAAGAATTTACACTTTGAGAATTTTCTTTTTAATAGTCCATTACTACTTAGCTTAACTGTTTTAAGTAATGTTGTTTTGTAAGATCTTTGTAAGATTTCCAAGTATACCTTTAGTCCGTAAGTCTGTAAATCATATGTTGAAGCTCACATGTACAATCTCATTACTAGTGTACAAACAATAAACCTCAACTCAATTAAAGGACTGAAAATAAAACTTTGATTAAAACCTCAAGTTTGGAATATATTTTTTTGTAAAAAATAATAAAGAATACTCCTTTCATCTAGTGTACAAATCCGTCTTCATTACTAAACACATTAAAAGGTGATAGTCTAAAATTATAACATTGCAAAACTGTTTAATATCATATTATACCTTACATAATAATAAAATAAAAACCAAATATACGAAGCGTTACTTACATTCAAACAAGCGACATATCATATATTGATCTAAGTCCTTTGTTCATTTTATTTAAATTCATGTTTTAATAGATCTCCTATGGTGGTGGTTGATATTATATCTTGGGTGGCGCTAAATAAAAAAGTATATGACGGATTGATTTTATATCAGACAAAAACTTAATTCAATAATAACACAAGTACCGCCCCTCACGCTTCACGCACGCATGCAACTGAACACATGTCCGCCACGCTCACGCCATTAGACTAATTTATCTGCTATGCTTACGGCAGAGTATGCGTAAAAGGATCGTTATTTTTTAAATAACATCGTCACAGAAAACATTAGATGAATAGTGAAATACTGAAATAATAAATTGTGAAAGAACACAAGAAATACTGGAAAGATTTGGACCAAACAAAATATAACGACCGAAAATACAGATCTGGATTCATAGTTCAAGAAGTATTGAGAGTATAGGAAATACTGTATGAAAATTAATTATAAACTGCAGTCATTGGAATTTAAGGTTTAATGCCATAAAATTAAAACTTTGATAATTTACTAAGATTTATATTCATACTTTCCTTTCCCTTGTTTTCATTTATAAGTTGGAATTTTTAGTTATCGTATAAAGTCATAAATTACTAAACTTGCCTTTAGGATGGTTCGTTCGCTACGCTCACTCGCAGCAGGTCTATGATATCCTCTAGTTTCTTGTTACTAATCTACGTTCAGTACTTTAAATAAGAACTTCTGTAAGTAGTTGAAATGAAAAGAGCTGTGTAAAAAATTAATTATAAAAAATATGTTTGCCAAATGTTATATTTATAAACAACTCAGATAAAAAATGCCAATAAATCCTGACATAGGTACGTTTATGATGGTCCTGGGTGTAAGCCCTGAGGGGCTTATATACAAAAACTACTAGCATTTAACCATCTCCATGAAATTTTCCAAATATAAACCAAGTTTCATGGCAAACAATCCAATGGTTTCTGAGTTCATCGATTACAAGTATAATTTAATGTACATACCAACATCCTCTTTTATAAATATAGATAAGTCATATTATTTTTAAATAATTACTACCGAAACAATGGATTATTGTTCGCCAACTTATGTCAAACCGCCCGAAATTATGATGGCGTGTCCACCCAGACATGCTGTGAATGATAAACGGTAGCTTTGGTGACTCATAGTCAAGTGATTTATTACTGTCTGGCTGTTAAACTACTCTTTACATAGCTAGTTAATACTATTTAATTATACTATCTAATCTTTCTTTGCTGATTCAAATCATATACCCGTTGTGAGTTGCTACTTTAACTGTGTATTGATAAATATCTTAAAACTTTTATGATAACAAGACGAGGTAAGAAACTGTGGCAGATCTTTGGTATGTACCATGTTTAAAAATAACCTAATTCGGCTAACATATTTTTAAATAAAATTTAACAAAATTGCATTTATTTAAATTCTACTTCCAAGTAAAGAGAATGAAAGTTACTTTTATAAAAAATACTTGAAATAAACAATTAAATTTACTTCAAATTACTTTGAAAATCGCAAATATAAAATATTAATAGTATATTTCATTACAAGTACCGATAGTGGCATTTTTCGGTACGTGCTAATTAGGGAACAATTTGATCAAGTACAGGGAAATCACTTTCGGTACAAGTTATGTACGGAACTTCTCATCACTACGCAAAAGACTAAAATGGAGCATACCAAAACCCCAATAAAATTAAAACGTTTTTATTTCTCAATTAAAATTACAGCAAAAATAGTTATTCATAATTCTGGGTACTTTAATTTTTAACACAGTAATACCAACTATTTTAAGTAGTGGGATTTGGCCACTTTTAAAACCGGCCACGTGCCCCCCGAGCCACGTGACTTGGCAGCTGGCGCCAGCTGCCATGTCACATAGCTTCCGGTGGGGGTTAGAGGGTATATATGAGATGCTGTAGTTATATGTTATGGCATATAGGTTGGGGTGGAGATGGCGATAGTGTTGGCGTTAGGGTGAAGTGAATTTGCGCATAAAATTAAAAGTTAGTTTAAAATTGAAGTTTGTCGGTGTTAACGAAACTCTAACAGTTGAAGAAAAATTAAGAGTTAGTTCAAAATTGAAATTCAAACTTATAACTGGGATGTGGAAAATATGTCAAGGTCATCCAGAGTAAGTTTTTTAAAATCCTATCCAACTATCACCAGAAATAGTTTTAAGTTGAAGTAGTTGGTGATAGCGGGATAATTGATTCGTGCCATGGGAGAGGTGTTTATCGTTTGAAAGTTGGCGATCGAATGAGAAGCGCCGCCTAGGGAGAGGGCTTATAAAATGGCAACCTTCCCCCACCACCCCTTCCCCCACTCCTTTAGACCAATAACCGGTCGCCGACTCTATGTGGTGAAACTGAACTAGACATGGCGGCCGCCATGGATAATTCTAACCTCAAATCTTAGCTCAGCTGTAGAGAATAGAGGAGTATAAAGTAGGAATTGTGGTGAGAGCACTTATATAAGGAATAGTGGGGGTAAAATAAAAAAACTTGTTGAACACAGTCGATAGGTTTAACAAGTTCAAAATTGTTGAAGTGTAACATATAACGCAAGATGTCATGAATAATACTATCATCAACATTAACCCGCGAAGTTTTGAAGAGTATAATGGGTTAAAACTGTACCGCTTTCTTACTTTACTTAAATTAGTTTTAGACTTTGAAACTGAAAGTTTAGAATTATTTTGTAATATGTGTTGTGTCGCAACAGTTTCAATTTTAAACTCTGCGCAACCATTACAGGAGGTGTGTTATATGTTGAAGTTAAAAGAAGACTGAGAAATAAAATATGTTATAAGAGATAAATGAAACAGAATGTCATGTACTAACAAAATAGAGTTATAGGTTAGAATTAACTAAACAATATGTAGTAATGAAACACTATGTGGTAAGGTTAGAAGTAAATGAACGTAAATAATGTAGTAGCTATAACGATGCAATCAACATGAAAGCCAGTAAGTTAATGGTCGCGGCGCAAATGAGCAGTCTAGTTTTATAGCCTAGCAGCGGCCCACTTCGCTGGGCAGATGCCCGAGCCAACTACCTGGTTTTTATAGCAATTACTCCGGGCAGCTGCCGCTGATGACCGACTTTCACCTGAGTAGTAGGGGGTTTTGGGGCAATGACCGGAAAGGTCAATGACCCCCCCCTCCCCCCTCCCCCCTCCCCCCCTCCCCCCCACCCCCCTCCCCCCCGAAAAAATGGAGCCCCCCCCCGAAAAAATGGAGCCCCCCCCCTTCCCCCACTCCTCCGGGTCAATGGCCGGTCACCACCTTTCCCTACTCCTTCTAGGCCAATGACCGGTCACTACCGGTTGCTGACTCTATGAGGTGAAACCAGACTAAACATGGCAGCTGCCATGGATAATTCTAACCTCAAACCTGCTGCGCATGCAACGAGTTCTCCGGATCGGAATCAGTCTATGCTATGCGCATGCGCCTAGTCCTGTATTACTCACTTTAGCGCTACTGCACATGGATAATTCTAACCTCAAACCTTGGTTTTGTGTTGTTGCGCATGCGCCGCTCCCCACTCCTTTGCCTTCCTTTTACACTGCTGCGAACTGGACTGGATTGAACACTGTACTGGAGTGAAACAACTTCCCCCACTACTCGAGAATCCGAGGAGCAATACGAGCCTGATCTTATCGTCAGTCGTCAACAAACTTTCATAGCGAAAGGTTGTTGGCGACTCAGCAAGACGTTTCAAATATATAGTAGGCCTATATATATTTGAACTTCTTATACTACGTTGCGTTTTTTAATGCAATGTGGTATGTGTGTGTGTGTGTGTGTGTGTGTGTGTTTAGTTGTATTTAATTTAAGAAATAAATTGCGTATTGCGATGTTAGTTTTAAGTTTGGCTTAGCATTAAGGTGTATTAATTTTTAAGAGGTTTTTAGCATTAAGGTGTATTATTTTTTAAGAGGTTTTTAGCATTAAGGTGTATTAAATTTAAGAATAACGAAGGTATTTGGTTGTGTTGAATTATTTGGTTTTTAATAATGATGTGTTGTTAGTTTTAAGTGTTGGTACTAATAATTAATGTTATTTTGCCTTACAGCTAGATGTTAGGGGGTAGATTAACTGTAAATTCAGAAGTTCAGTTGAACTTCACTTAGAAGGGGTGGGACATCCACAAATTGTAGGTAAGCGGACTAGGTTTTTGCATTTTGTTTAGGAATATGATGGGTGGGATTAGTTTGGGTGGGGTTAGAGTTGCGTTTCTGCATTAGCTGTTCCAGTTTCCCTATTTAGCGTTACGCTTTGATGCGGACAGGGACGTTACGCTTTGATGCGGACGGACCAGGGCCTCCCTTGCAGAACGTAACTAGTGGGTTGGGAGTGGGAACCTGTTAGGCAAACAGGGTGTTGAGAACAGTATTACTGTTCCCATCACCTTGGTTTTTTATAAGTCTTGAGTGACCTTGACCTACTTTTTGAAAGGTCAATGACCCCCCCCGCCGAAAAAATGGAGTCGATTCACCCCCCCCCCCCCGAAAAAATGGAGTCGATTCCCCCCCCCTTCCCCCACTCCTCTCCCCACTCCTTCCCCCACTACTCCGGGTGAATGACCGGTCATGACCTGAAAAATTAAAATGGCTATAACTTGATAACGGATTGACGGATTTGGACAAGCGATACATCATTGAAAAGGTCTATGTAAGACAAACATTTTGGTAAAAGAAGAATTTGGTTATCTTATTTTAGTCAAAAATTATGCGAATTATTTGAAATAAATACCTTCTCTTTCCCCTTTTCCCCCACCTCCCAGGTCAATAATCAGTCTCGGCCAGCTGCTACCCCTCTCAATTGCATATTGTTATAAAAGACGCACCGACTGCGGCTAACATTTCATTCTGATTCCAGACGTTACGCTGCGAACTTGGAGCCACAACCATGTCATCTCTGCTAACTACAACTTCTACTTCAACTTCTACTTCAACTTCTACTTCTACTTCAACTTCTACTACGGCTGTTACTGCACCTAAGAAAACTCTTCGTCTGAAAAATCCTCCTGACTGGTACAAGAAGCAACTTGGATCCCAACCTTCAACTTCTGGCACTATTCTTCCGCCTACCAAGACTTCTAAACTTCGAAGCATTTTTTCACCGCCTTCGCCTTCTACTTCGCTTTCAAACGACTCCACACCGCCATCAACCATCATGCCGCCACCACAGAAGCCAGCTCCCCGTTCTAATACCCCTTCATTTGAAACTTTGCTTCATCGTCTTAGTACACCTGTCATTCCACTCTCACCATTGCCTCCTACCCTACCACTTACTATGCCTGAAGACCACACCTATCATAAAACTAAATCCACTAAGCCTACTCCCAAACCTGCTCCTAAGCCTGCTCCTTCAGAGCAATTTCAATTATTACAAGAAGAGCGTCGTAGGGCATTTAGCCGTCCCACTACTTGCCCTGAAGTGCTCACTAGGGGAATTAAGAAAGGATCAGCTTGTGGGAGGAAATGTGTTAAAAACGGAAGTTTTTGCCGTGTACATGTCGTGAAACACCTTTCTGAACCACAACTGACAGAAACCCCCACTATTGAATACCAATCCAAAATTATTGGTTTGAAAGGAAATAGGCTTAAGAGAGGTTGTGTTTATTTTTTTGAAAGTGTTATTGACAACGAAAACATTTTGGCAAGTTGTAACGGCGAAAAATATAATATTAAAGTAATTGAATCCTTGCGCAAAGAGAAATCCGTTTATGAGTTAGACTCTAAAGACTATCTCCTCAGACACAAAGTGGATGGTATTACAAGGTGGGGGCGTAGAAAGTAAATTCACATAGTTTTTTTCCAAATTGTTGCTTAAAAAATAATGGGGGAGAAACACAATGCGTTATAGCGTTGTGTTTCTCCCCCATTATTTTTTAACACTCTAAGTCTTGTGACCTACTAACCTACTTCCATCTGAGTAGTAAAAAAAAAGTACTTCCCCCCACTCCTTTGGGTCGATGACTGGTCACGGTCAGCTCCTACCCCTCATTTGCATACTATTATAAAAGCAGAGCGAGCGTTGGTCACTCCTTCATTTATCTTCTACACGCCGCTCTTGTCGTTTCGTCTCTGTTGTTTACAATATTTCTTGCTTTAAAATGCCTCCTCATCTGAATGAAAATTTCAATTCTTCCAAAATTTCTGATGTTTTTGAACAATTTGAAGACACTTTAAGTAACAACAGTGAAAGTGAAGATGATGAGGACGATGATGATTATACTGTTGAACTTAGTGAAGAACGTAAAGTTATAGCAATTGATCCACAATTTCCATTTGATACAATAGAAAAGTTTATGGCTGAAGCTAATAAATGGTTGGACTCAGGATGTTATGTACGAATTGACTCTTTTATATTGTATGGTGATAGTCATTCTTTCCTTGTCACACCAAATGACAGAGACCGCATGTTGCAGTGGGCACAAACTATGATGGAGTGCTATGAACAAGGTGTGGACACTGGCGGCTATTTTCTTGCACAACTAGTGTAATAACAAAATTACCCTTCCCCCACCCTACACCCTATCCCTTTCAAATCCTATAAAGAAGGGGAAAGGAGTGGGGATTATAAAATGGTGGGGGAATGTGTATAAATGCAGGTTGTTTGAAGAGACTTTTATTATTGTGGCTTTAGCAGAAACAACATGGAGTTTAAATCTTCAGCAAAAATAAGGAACAACATAATAAAAAGACAAATTCGCAAGAAAGAAAAGATTGAACTTATAAAATTACAACTTATAATACCGTCTATTGAAATTGGATGTAGCAAAATAAGGACTTTGGTGAAAACTAACGAATATTTGTTACAATTGCTAAAAACAATCGAAGAGTTGAAGAGCGAGAATGGACATTCTACATAGTAAAACTTGAACATTTTAATATAAATAAGTAAACCTAAAAAAGTAGATGTAGAATAGAGAGCGAGGAATAGATCACTTTGTGGTAATGGACTAACATGCCACTTAGTGCTCTATTCCTCGTTCTCGCGTTAAATTGGATTACCTTGACCTATTTGTTTGACTGTTAGAATTTGGTTAACACTGTTGAATTTCAGTTTTGAACTAATGTTTATTTTTATTCAACTGTTAGAGTTTTTTAACACTGTGGAATTTTAGTTTTGAACTAACTTTTAATTTATGCGAATTTTCAGTTCAACTCTAGTTAATTTATGCGCAAATTTAGTTCAACCAAGTGCCTGTGCTCTAGCCATTTCCACTCCAACATTTGTTCTTTTAACATCTGTCCCATAACATCTGTCCTAACAGATGTTAAAAGAAAGTTTGTTAAAGTTTGAATATAAAGAAGTATATACTAAAACTCCAATGGGAATAAAGAACACGAATGAACAATTAGTTTGTAGAAGGTTAATATTTTGTTGAAAATGTTTGATTTCCTAGGATAGTGAAGAGGATGAAATAGTGGTGGGGGAACCATTATAATAGGAGGAACCTGAGAGCCCACTTCATTTCTTGGTGAAATTTCGAAGAGTAAACATCTCAACATGTATCGTTGCGATAAATGTTCGGAATCGTTTCACGATGAAATTCTATTAGACTGTCATAAAGAACTAATTCACAACAACCCAGAAGAAAAACAAGAACAACAAGAACAACAAGAAGAACAAGAAGAACAAGAAGAACAAGAAGAACAATATGAAATAACAGCAACATCTTCAACTACTTTACCAAATCTACAAGTATTTGCATTACCTGGTAAAGTAGTAATGCATCATAAGATTCAAAATGAAAACTTGAAGCTAGAAGAATTTATTAGAGAAGCAAAACCAATTGTAAGTAAAACTTTAAAAGAAGAATTAAAAAGATTGAACTTTCTTAAATTTGGTTTACTACTAGAAGCTATGTTTATAAATGTACAAGAAGAATTATCACCAAGAGGATTCATAACAAAAAACCGAACCATTATGGAAAGTTCAAACATTGATTCAATAGTAGAGAACTGTATAGAAGAAATATTAACAAAAATTCAGGAACACGAAGGAAGAGGATGTTTACTTTTAAATCAAGATAATGAATGTTTTAGATATGCGATGACATCTAAGTTTGTACCAAATCATTTCGATAAACCTAACCAACACTATGAAAATCAAAGACATAGGTACAATTTTCAAGGAATTACTTACCCTGTATCCCTGAAAGATATATCAAAATTTGAGAATAAAAATCCTGGTACATCTATCAATGTTTTTGCATTAGATAGTTCAAACAAAGTGTTTCCTTTACGTGTTGTAAAAGAAGAGCTACCAGATCATACGGATTTACTACTACTAACGCGAGGAGATGTGTCTCACTATGTGTACATAAAGAAATTCGACTCTCTTGTTAACAAGCAGCTTTCTAAAGATCGACACAGAAAGATAATTTGCAAGAGATGTTTTAATTTTCAACGAGAAGGAAGACAAGGAAGAGAATGGTTACAAGAGCACAAAAGGCTATGTAACAATAATTATGAAGCAAAGATTAATTTACCTTCGGAAAACAGAGCATTTGTTACATTTCAAAAGGTTCATCATCAATACCGTATCCCTATAGTTGTATATGCAGACTTTGAATCAACACTAATTCCTATAGAAGATGAAAATTGTGAAGCTAGAAAAAGTGTCAAATATCAAATGCACAAACCAAATAGTTTTTGTTTAATGGTTAAATCAACATTATCAGAAGAACATTTAAACCAATATGGATTAACTTCAGAACCTTTAGTATATCGTGGTGAAAATGTGGAAACAATATTTCTTGACCATTTATATTTAATAGCTGAAAATGTACAAAGATTATATACGAATATCGTACCAATGAAACCGATGGAGGAAGAAGAGGAAATTCAACATGAAAATGCAACTCATTGTTTCTTATGTAAAAATGAATTTACCATTGACAATTATAAAGTTAAAGATCATGACCACCTTACAGGTTATTACAGGGGTGCTGCTTGTAATAAATGCAATTTGAGCTATCGTTTACCACTATTTATTCCTGTGGTTCTGAATAACCTCAGTGGGTATGATGCTCATTTTATAATACCTGAATTAGGAAGAGACAATGGTTCAATAGATGTGTTGGCTGAAACTTCAGAAAAATTTATAAGTTTCTCTAAAACAGTTGGAAATGTCAAATTAAGATTCTTAGACTCCTACCGATTTATGCCATCGAGTTTGTCTAAACTTTCTGAAAATTTTAGGAAGAAAGATTTTATTGAAACAAAGAAGATTGTAAGTAACGACAAACTGGATCTCGTACTTCGGAAAGGTGTTTTCCCATATGATTATATAGACAGTTTAGAAAAAATTAATGAAACATCACTTCCGCCAAAAGAAGAATTCAAAAGTAAATTATACAACATGGACATATCTCAAGAGGATTATGATCATGCATGTAAAGTATGGAATGAATTAGGATTTACAACATTGGGAGAATATTCAGATTTTTATGTTAAATTAGATGTCACTTTATTATGTGATATAATGGAAGAATTTAGAATTACGTGTTTTGCAGCATATGGATTGGACCCTCTTCATTCATACACTTCACCTGGACTAGCATGGCAAGCCATGTTGAAAGAAACAAATTGTAAATTACAACTTCTTACTGATGTAGATATGGTTTTGATGTTAGAATCAGGAGTTCGAGGGGGATTGACACAAAGTGTAACCAGACATGTTAAGGCGAATAACAAGTATCTGCCCGATTATGATGCATCAAAACCAACAACATTCCTAGGTTACTTTGATGCAAATAACTTATACGGATGGGCAATGTCGAATCCCCTTCCATATGATAATTTTAAATGGATAGATCCAGAATCGATTGGAAACATTATGGATTTACCAAAGCATGGTGAAACTGGTTACATTTTTGATGTTGATTTTGAATATCCTGAACATCTTCACGATCATCATTACGATTTACCACTTCTTCCAAAGACTGAAATTTCCCCTACTGGAAGATGGCCGAAATTAATGATGACTTTAACCGACAAGTCTCGATATGTTGGACACTACTGGATGATACAACAAGCTTTAGACTTAGGATTGAGAATTACAAAAATTAATCGAGTACTACAGTTTTCTCAATCTTGTTGGTTAAAACCTTACATCGACAACAACACAAGAAGAAGAGCCAACGCTACATCAAGTTTTCAAAAAGATTTTTTCAAATTAATGAATAACGCAATATTTGGCAAGACTTTGGAAAACAAAAGGAAACATAAGGATATCAAATTGGTAACTGATCCAGTAAAATTGCAGAAATTGGTGCAACAACCAAACTTTGGTTCATCTGTAATTATTAATGAAAATCTAGTTGTTATTTCCATGAACAAGAAGTCAGTTGAAATGGATCGTCCTTTGTATCTTGGAATGTCAATCTTGGATATTTCAAAAACACATATGTACGAGTTTCATTATAAGAAGATGGTTAACTATTATGGAAGAGAGGACATTGGTATTGCATATATGGATACGGATGCACTAATTTACTGGATTAAAACAAATGACATGTATGAAGATCTACGCACCTTTATATATAAAGATGATTTCGACTTTTCCGATTATCCTAAGGATCATCCAAATTACGACTATGACAGAAACCAGAAAGTATTGGGAAAATTTAAAGATGAAACGAATGGTGTGCCAATGATGGAAATTGTAGCATTAATGTCCAAACTGTATTCGTTTCAACTGTACATAAATGAGAGGAACGAACATCAAGTCACGAAAAAGGCCAAAGGAATAAAAACTTCTTTTCTTAAGAAGAACGTACAGTTTGAACATTATAAAAGATGTTTGTTTGAAAATGTTGAAACAACTGCAACGTTTAACACTATTAGAAGTTATAATCATCAACTATTTAGTGTCAAACAAACAAAGTGGGCATTAAGCTACAAAGATGACAAGCGCCATATTTTAGAAGATAAAATTAATACTTTACCATTCGGCCACTACTCTCTAAACCCTATCGACCAGTAAACCTATTCTTCGTCCTCTACCTTCTTCCTTTTTCCTTTCCGTAAAGAAGAGGGGACATGGCAAGCCCAATGCCATGTTCCCTCTTTTTTACACTAATATGAAATGGCCTTGACCTATATTCAAACTATATAAATGAGAATAAACTATTCTATGGATCAGTATTTTTACATGCAGTGTACAAGCAACATCTGAAGATGGAAAGTGTGAAGGACAAGATTGTAAATGAACTACATAAACCAGCAAGAAGAAGATTTCCAAGAAGAAGTACAATCATTAAAGGAATGAATGATCTTTATCAAGCTGATCTCATTGAAATGATACCGCACAGTAAATTAAACAAAGGATTTAAATATATTTTAACAATTATAGACTGTTTTACTAAAATAGCTGACGCTTTACCATTGAAGGATAAGACTGGTAAAAGTGTTACAAAAGCTATGGAAACCACAATACAAAGAAATAAATTTAAAATTAAACATCTACAGACCGATGATGGAAAAGAATATTTTAATAAAGACTTTAGAGCTTTGATGAAGAAATATCAAATAAATCATTATTCTACAAATTCTGAAGTTAAAGCTTCAATAATTGAAAGATTCAATAGAACATTGAAAGGTGCGATGTATAAACAATTTTCAAAACGAGGATCATACGTGTGGTATGACATATTACCACAACTTATAAAACAGTATAACAACAAATATCATCGTACCATTGGAATGAAACCTATCCAGGTAAACAGTGCTAATGCGAAAATTGTATTACAACGCATTAAAAATAATACAACACCGAAATTGGAAAAATTGCAACCAAAGAAGTTCAAGGTCAACGATAAAGTTCGTATAAGCAAATACAAAGGTGTATTTAGTAAAAGATATCTACCAAATTGGACTAATGAAATATTTACAATTTATAAAGTGCAACCAACTATACCTGAAACCTATTTATTAAAGGATAACAAGGGTGAATTACTTCAAGGTGGATTCTACGGACACGAATTGTTGAAATCAACAGTTGGTGATGTATATCTTGTCGAGAAGATTTTACAAAGGAAAAAGGATATGGTTAAAGTCCGGTGGTTAGGGTTTGATAAAAGTGAAGACTCTTGGATTCCTTCAAAAGACTTAGTATAGTTGTTTAATAGCTCATTGTGTGTTTAACCTTTATACAAGATGGAGATTGTACAACAAAAAGACCGATTTAATATCAATAACATTGATGAATTGACAGTTGACAATGATAAGTTAAATCATGGAAAACATGGTGAATTACTACCAAATACGATAAGATGTCTAATAACTGGTCCTTCAAATTGTGGAAAAACTAATGTTGTTTTTAACCTTATAACTAATCCTAAAGGATTGCGTTTTAATAATATATACATTTTTTCAAAATCATTGCAACAACCAAAATATCAATTATTGGATAAAATACTTGCAAGTGTACCTGAAGTGAATTTTTACAAGTTTAATGCCAGTGAAACAATTATGCAACCAAATGAAGCAAAGCCATTTTCTATTTTTATATTTGACGATGTTTTTTGTGAAAATCATGACACAATAAGGAATTATTTTGCTATGGGAAGACATCATAATATTGATAGCATTTATATTGGTCAAACATACAGTAAAATTCCAAAACAACTTATAAGAGACAATGCAAATATGTTGATCATCTTCAAGCAAGATGAAACAAATTTAAAGCATATATATAATGATCATGTAAATGCGGATATGCCATTTGAAAAATTTAAAGAGATGTGTGGCAAAGCATGGAATGAGAAATATAACTTTCTCGTTATTATGAAGGAAGAAGATATTAAAAATGGTAGATATCGTATAGGGTTGGAGAAATTTGTATTTATGCGTTGAACTACCAATGCTACATCTAGTTACATGTTGAACCTCACAGTGTAAACATGGTGAAGCAAGAAAAACTATTGAAAGAAATAAAATCACTCAGTGATTCTATTAGGATGAAGAATCGTGCATTGAGGATGGGTTTAAGTGAAAGAGAAGAATTTCTAGAGACTACATTTAAACCAATTACGGAACCTTTAAAACAGATATCAGAAACTATTGGTAAACCTCGTTATGAAGGAGATGTTTTACTACCAGTTTCTAAACAAGAAGTACAAGCATTAAAAAAAGAAGAAGATGATGATTCATATACAAGTGCTAGTGAGCAAGAAGAAACAAAAGAAGAAGAACCAATTGTTGAAAAGGAAGAAGAACAGCCAATACCTGAAGCTGAACAATCTATTCCAAATTTAACTCAATTGAGTAGCGATATATTACAACATGGACCTCTTGGAAGAAAATATATAATGAAAATGCTACATGACATGAAATCAAACCCAAATTTGAGTAGATCACATGTATACGGAGCAAGAATTGATGGGAATGAATTGAAGATCGGCGATTCAAAGCTTGAAATAACACAAGACGATTACATCATTATTGGTGAGCATAGATATAAAGGAACAAAAGGATTATATGAATTAATTTTTAAAAACATACCACTAAGATATTCATCCAAAGATTTAAGTGTTTTTAAGGAGATTCTACAAAATACTAACGCTCATAAAAGAAACTACTCAAAGGATGCAATGATTAATCGTTCACGTGCAACAAAATATAACATCGTTATAAAAAAGTTGTTTCCTCCACGAAAATTGCCAACATTACGTACTGCACCAGCGGTGAGACAACCACTGAAAAGAAAATCTTTATTACTTATGGATTTATCACTTCTTGAACAACATGGTAAAAAGAGTAAAGGAGATACTTCAACATCTGGTAAAGGATTGATGAAAAATCTATACAATACGAATGTGATTTACTACAACGACATCAATAAATTGGTTGATAGAATGAGACTATTGCATGAAGCCATGGAAGCTGGTCATACAGGTTTAAATAATGAATGGGTAGCTCTGATTGACGAACTCAGGAATCGCGGCATAGTTGTATAATTTCCCGCGGATATATAAGAGTTGCAGGCGTATAATGTGTCAGTTCTAACATGAGCGTCGACAAGTTCGGACGCTACTCCGCATTAGGAGTGGAAGTTGGAGAAGACAGAAAAAGAAGCGGATTACCGCAAACACCTGAAGGTGACTATAACATAAGTAATAAACGTTTAAAATTAGTTAAAGATCCAGAAGAAGATACTGATGGAGCAAATTTAAAGACAGTAAAAGAAGCTACTTCAACATCATTGAAATTACATAAGAATACTTATGATGTTAAATCACATAGATTAATTAATGTTGGTAAACCAACTGAAGGTTCTGATGCAATTACTAAAGAGTACTTATCATCTGAACTTTCAAATACTTTAAAATTGCAATGGGGTAACAACTTAAAAGATGGACAAACATATGATGCTGGAAATTATAGAATAACCAACGTGGGAAATCCCAAAAATGATAAAGATTCAGTTAATAAAGAATATTTACATTCTATAATACCGGAAAAAACTAAACATGGATATTCTTTTTATAAATTTATTTTAAATGACATTGGATACCCAAAGGAAGACGGTGATGCTGTAAACCTAAAATACATCAAGGACAACTGTATTTTACAAGATGTTAATGAAATCGATTGTCATGGTAAAACATTGACAAATGTAAAGTTTGGTTCTCAACCAAAAGATGCTGTTACTATGGAACAATTATCTAAAGAATTAAAAAAGGAAACATCCAATTTTGTAAAACATGAAGATGCCGTTTTAAAGCGGGGAGATAAATTTATACATGGAAATGAAAAGTTTAATTTAATGCAAGGAAATAATGATGAATGGGATGCAGGACATAAAACAATAACAAATGGAAGATTTAGTATAAAAGATTCAGATGTACCTCTAATGGTACAAACATTAATTGCGAGTGGTGGTACATTAGGTACATACAATGGTCGTAATAGAAGAATAAAAGATATTTATCCTGGCTACGAAGAAAATGATTGTGTTACAATGAAACAAACAATAACTTGGGATAATCACTTTGGGACCAAATATGATGCAAAGATGAAGAAAATAATTAATATTTTACCAGGTGAAGATTCAAATGATGCTGCTACTATTGGACAAGTCATAAAAACATCAAAAAGTGATTCAACAGCTTACACATGTAATGATAAACGTATTATGCAATTACATGATCCTCAACATCCAAAAGATGCTGTAAATTTAGATTGTTTAATAAGAATAGTGGGCAATTTACTTATTGATACCCATAATCATATAGCTAGTACAACGAGTCATGTGATAATTCAACCCGATGAACGGGAAGCTTGGATTAAAAATAGAATTATAAATCAGTATATCATTAATTTGAATAACTAAGTGTTTAAATATAAAAAATTATACATAACTTATTCATTTATGTAAAGTATCTTGTGGAGTAAACACACCAGTTTATATAAGACTACATAATGAAGGCTGTATCACTCAGTCATCATCAAGACAGCAACAAGAGAGGACGTGGTATAACTTCAGCTGCGTTATCCCTGCTTAAACGGATACCTGTTGGTGCTGTTGTAAATCGAGCGATAGACGCTCTACCATACGAATTACATATTCCTGGAGGTTATCAATATTGTGGACCTGGAACTAAGTTGGCAAAACGTTTAGCAAGAGGAGATCCTGGAATTAATAAATTAGATCAAGCTTGCAAAGAACACGATATAGCATATTCAAAGTATAAAGATTCAACAAATAGATCAATAGCAGATAAAATTCTAGCGGAAAAAGCTTGGCAAAGAGTAAAATCAAGTGACGCAAGTATTGCAGAAAAAGCATCGGCTTGGGCAGTAACTACAGCCATGAAGACAAAAGCAAAGTTAGGTGGTGGAAGACGTCGCAGAGGAAGACCTGCAAAGAGAGGCGCTCCCAAAAGAGGTGGAAACATTAAAAAAGGACGTCGTAGAACTCATAAGGCAAGTGTAAAGAAGACTTCTGTTTGGCAAATGGTAAAAAACGGAGCAGGTTTATACCTAAGACCATACCGTGTGTACTAAATAAGAAGAATCAATTGATAATTCCAAATAAAGCCTTAACAAATCATCAGTTAAATGATTATGTAAAATGTTTGAAAATACCATTCTTTCGAGGAGTTTTTATGAAAGATGCATTACCAACTAAAATATGGAAAAATGAAACTGGAATAGTAAATTTGGATTCCACCTATGGTCCAGGCACTCATTGGGTATGCTATAAAAAGTTCGGACAAACCGTTTACTACTTTGACAGTTTTGGCAATCTACCACCGCCGAAAGAACTTCAACATTATTTTCGAAACTCTAAAAACATTTTTTACAATTACAAAAGAGAACAACCTAACAATACTGAAATATGTGTGGCAGATAAAATAGCAGATAATATGTGGGCATTTATGTTTGGAGTTTCTAGCGAAAAGTGTCAGTCAGCTTTAAGATGTCATCGTATACAGTGTCATTGAGTGGAAATTCATCCACATTGAAAAGTACGCTGTTCCCAGCATTGCGTCTATCCAAGGAACGATTATGGGAAGCGGCATTACTTGATTTGACTACCTACAACTCAATTCCCAATGTTACAGAAGGAAAAAACAATTTCCTACATTATTATGAAACTATGGATGCTTCAGGAAAATACTCAGAATTGAAAATAATTACATTTCCCACTGGAGCTTATGAAATCGATGATATAAACCAATTATTACAGAAACAACTCGGAGAAGACAATATCACCGTTAAAGGAAACAATAATACTTTAAAAGCAGAAATAACTTCAAAATATTATATTGATGTCAGCTTGGAACAGTCGATTGGCAGTTTACTTGGATTTACAGATACAAAAAAAAAGAAAATCTTAACTCCTGGAACTACTCATTCAGGTGATTCAACTGTAACAATATTGAAAGTAAATAGTATCGATGTCACGTGCAACATTATACACGGATCATATAGAGATGGAGTTAATCAACATATTTTACATACATTTTATCCAACAGTGGCTCCCGGTTTTAAAATTGTTGAGAAGCCACAAAACTTGATATACCTACCGTTAAACACCAGTTTCATTTCAGACATCGTACTGAACATATTGGATCAAGACGGTCATAGTGTTGACTTTAGAGGAGAAACAATTACTATACGGATACACATCAGAGCAGCAACATAAAAGTCAACATGGGATTATCATTTAAACCGCAACGGAAGAGTCGGGAGCTCAGTAGCTCCTCGACATTGGAAGAGTTAACATCGGACAACATTCGTTTTCTACAGAAGATTGAATTGAAACTTAACAGCGATGGATATCCTGGATATATCTCAAGGACCAACGTTCGACGAAACACTATGGGAGAAGGAATATCACACGCACAACCCTTACACTTCATCAAAATTAAACAATAACGATGAAATAAGGATTCCCATTCAACAACAAGATATTTACACGTTACCATGTGAAAGTTACTTGTACATCGAAGGACGGGTATTAAAATTGGATGGAAAAACTGCTTCAACAGTTCCTTTTATAAATAACCCGATGGCATATCTTTTTGATGAAATAAGATATGAAATATCAGGGGTGACGGTTGATTCAACAAAAAAGGTTGGTTTAACAACGACATTGAAAGGATTAACATCATTAACACCGCATGAGAAGAATTCAATAGTCACCGCCGGATGGGTTGCCCCTGATAAAGACACTATAACACCAGCTTCCAACGGTCACTTTGATTTTCATGTACCTTTACGATTGCTTTTGGGATTCGCTGAAGATTACAAACGGGTAATAATAAATGTCAAACAAGAATTAGTATTACTCAGATCTTCAACTAATAAGGACTTGATACTTGCAGACCCTGCAACTACGGAAGATAAACTGGAATGGCAACTACAGTTGGATAAAGTTGTTTGGAGAGTACCTCATGTAAGATTGGCCGATGAACATAGAATCCTATTATTGAGAAAGTTAAAATCTGACCGTGATATTGTGATGCCATTCCGAAGTTGGGAATTTCATGAATACCCTACACTACCTCAGACAGAACGACAAACATGGACCGTCAAGACATCAACTTACTTGGAACGAGCAAGGTACATAATACTCGGTTTTCAAACTAAGCGAAAAGATGTTATCACTGCAAATGCTGGTCAATTTGATCACTGTAAAATAAAGAATTGTAAAGTTTTCCTAAACTCTCAATTCTTTCCCTATGACAATTTGAATGTCATGTTCAGCAAAAAACGTTTTTCCATTTTATACGATATGTATGCAAGATTTCAATCGTCATATTATGGAAAGACTAATACACCACTATTATCACCTGACCAGTATTATTCCAAGGCTCCAATAATTGTAATCGATTGTTCAAAACAAAATGAATCGGTAAAATCATCAAGTGTGGATATAAAAATTGAAATGGAATTTGAAGAACCAGTAGCGGATGGAACTTCGGCATACTGTCTAATTCTACATGATAAAATAGTTACTTACACACCGCTTACCGGAATTGTGAAGAATGTACTTTAAGAAGAATTGTACAACGACTGCAAATTTTTGAGGTTAGAATTATCTGCTTCAATTTTTGAGGTTAGAATTTTATTTGTGAAAGACAAGTTGAAAACAAACAATTATGTAATTGTATAAATTTCAAGGATTTTACGAAAAATATAAAAGCGAGAAAATAATTAGTGGAAACTTCATTCTATCTTCAACCGTCGTATGGGAAACATCATTCGCAAGATGAATTCTACTAACGGAGAAGAAAATACACCTCTAATAGATGATAATAGTTCAGATATAGAAAAACAAGTTGAACGAGAAATGGACGAGTTCCTAAAGTTTAACAAACATAAGAAGAGAGAGGAAGAAGAAGCTGAAAAAGAAGTAAAAAGGAAGAAGGTTGAAGTTAACATTACAACCAATATTTTAACAGAAGTATTTCTTCGGATTATCTACCCAATTTCTTCATGCATGACAAAAAGTATATCAGTTGGAATTTTAAAATCAATGGATTATTCACCAATTGTTATTTTAAATCATGGAAACAAAATGGTTACTTTCAGTGAAACTACTTGGGAATCTCTCATGAAACATTTACATCTTTTGGAGTGCTATTTAAGTAACAACACATTTGGAAGAAGAACAAGATTAAGTTTATTGGAATCAAATATTGAAGTTGATATAGTAAAACATCGTGGAGGACAAATTGTTCGCTTCAGAGATTTAACTACCCACAATGTTAAATTATATTTTACTAAAGAAGAATTTTACACTTTAAGTTGTACTACCGGTCCTGTCACCAGATATTTGAAACAACTAATATTTTCAAGTGCAATAATTAAAGACTATCTAATTGATACATTGGACAAACAACCTTTTGTTCCAATTTTATACGGTCCCGTGGATACTTCAATCTTTAATAGAATACCTCAAGAAGTTGAAATGTGGAGACAATTAAACAACTATCACACCAATTTTAATATCGATGAAGTGGCACAAGAAGTGAAAGAAGAAGAACAATCCTGTCTGTTATAAACGTCGGTTCATTCAATTTTTAAGTCAGTTGTTAATAAGACTTCATCATGAATAAACGGGTTTCGTTTTCTAATGCACCACACATAATGGAAGTTAAAAGAGGTATAATTGAATTTCAAGCTTTCCGAGGAAATGATGGTAATTTTATTATTAAAGAATTAGTAATCTTGGACATGAACACATCAGTAGTTTATCATTATTTGTTCAAACCTCCAGTACCATTTAATAGACTAACAACTAAAGCGAAAGTTACAAACAAATGGTTGAACAAACATTTTCACAACTTAAGATGGGATGAAGGTTTCATTAATTATAACATGATGCCGCACATTATGAATCATTATTGCAAAGAGTTTAAAATTATCTACACAAGAGGATTGGAAAAAGCAAATTGGATACAATCATTTACAAGCAACGAAGTGATTAATGCAATAATTGATAAAGATTTCCAATGCTACTTCAACGAACTTTGTATTTCATCAAAAAATTTTAAACATCGAAGGTCGCAGTGCGCTTTAAAGAATGCCTACCGCTTGAATAGTTTCCTTCAAAAAAGTGGTGGGGGTAGTGTCGATTATAAAAGTGAGAGCGCTACCATGACACAGCATGAGTATTACTCGAACCTCCGAAGAGACAACATCTCCAACGGACATTCTTATTTACAAGAAAATTAACAATAACATCAAGATGGCATCGCAGAACTTACTTCAAAATTTGGTCGATCAGTTCAACGCTCATTCTAAATCATCAATTATACCTACGAAGAAATGTTCTGAACTAAAAGAAGAAAAACATTACATCATTCATACGATCAAGAAAATGGAAACTTCAGTAGGTGATGCTATTAATTGCACATTGAGCGAGGCACCGTATACAGTTGGTGACGAACCGAAGTTTCAAATCTTCCTACCTACACGTTTTGTACAACTTCTTCAAAATGAAGATCTTCGTGTAGTTCAACCTGGCGCACTCTATTTGGTTTCGCACGGACCAAGTGGAAATAACTCTACTGAACTTACAATTCATGTAACACCTACTATTGATTAGTTTGTACATAACATTGTAAATATTTGTTTGTAATTGTTTTTCAATAAATATGATATAAAGAAAAAACAAAAAATTAAAAGAAGCAACATATTGTGATGTCTTTGTACATTACAATATGTTGCTTTTTTAAAAATTCTACGGGATGACCTTGACCCACTTTTGTGTGATTATAAAAGCGAAAATCTACTTGTGAAATTCATCAGTCTACGACTACCTTTCGTACCGTACACATCTCGCTCACTCTATCGCTTAATATAAAAACTAAAAGATGTCTCTCAAAGTCAAGTGTGCATCTTATGATACCAACACCATTACAACTTTTGAACAACTCGAAGATTTAACCAACGAAATGCGAGTTTTACTTACCGGTGGTTATCACTTAACTGTTGATGTTAGTGCTACTAATACAAGGATGTTCACTAAAACAAAATATTGTGATGATGAAATATTTATTTCTACACAACCTACAACTTCTTCATCGCCTACTGGTCAACATAACATCAAGTTCCAAAAATATTACCAACTTGAATAACTTTTGACAAACAAAACCACAACTAAAGAATCACGTGTTGAATGTGAGTTAATAAAAATGATGTGATACTTAAATAAATAATCATTTGCTTCTCAGCTCTCACCACGACAAGACCTATTTAAGAAAATGTTGTACAGAATGATGATTCAACTTGATGGAAAAATCTATGGAAAAGATTACAACACTGTTGAACAAATGACTAAAGATATAGATGTATTAGCTAAAGAAGGATACCAAGCTAAATTAATTTTGAAATTTCCTGAAGTACATCCGCTATCAATAGAAGAACTAGTTGCTATGGCTAAAGCTGAGAAAGATAAAAAATCTGAAGAAAACAAAGAGAAACAAACTTCTTAAGTATCAACATTCCTTACATTAGTAAGGTATAATTTTTTAAAACTCCATTTGGATGACCTTGAAATTACCCCCACCACTTTTCACAGTACATATAACTTAAGTATCAACATTCCTTACATTAGTAAGGTATAATTTTTTAAAACTCCATTTGGATGACCTTGAAATTACCCCCACCACTTTTCACAGTACATATAACTTCCTATTCAACACTATACACTCTTATTCTTTCACTGGACTCCGCAGCGTCAACATGGAAGAGCAAAAATACAAGTACAAACCTCGTTACTGTTGTGAACAACAATGTACAGATTTAGGACCAATGATGGTGGATGGGTTAGCTTGTACTAAATGTGAATTCTTCGGATCTTGTTATTGCAAATGCAAAACAAAACAACTACCGCCACCGGAATTGCGAACTTTCAAATTTTACAAATCAAGATATTTTTATACATGTTGTCCTCAAAGATGTTTCAAATTTCACCCTCTAGATCTTGCTCATTGTCAACGCACCAAGTCTCATCAAGATGATTTTTGTACACATATGATAAAAAGATGTAAATACAGATCATATTGGTATTACGATCCTGTAGAACCATCAAATGTGTAATTTCAGTTTTACATTCTTTTTTAAAACTTCAATTGGATGACCTTGAGATTTCCCCCACTACCGGTTGTAATTTTTATATAATATTAAATTCAACTTTAAATCATTTCACTTCCAACATTCTAACTAACAACATGGAAGCAAAATTTATCAAGTTTGAACATATAATAACTGAGAGGGAGGAGATGGAAGAATTGTTTCAAAACTTACTTTCTGTCATTGACGAATATCCTATAAGATGGTTCAGAATTGTAGTTCAATATTTAAATCCTGGTGAATTGTTTTCTTCATCGAGTGAAGAAGATGAAACAACTACTTCGGTTCAAATAATTGAATTAAAAGACGAAGAAGAAGAACTAAACGTTTTATTCAATCATAAGCTCAAGGTTCCCCATATAAAAGCCCCCTCCCTAGACAGCCCCCCTCCCTAGATGCCTGCTCAAGGTCACCATTATATAAGCCCCCTCCCTATGCGCCGATCCTCATTCCATCACCGACTCTCCAACAATGAACAACTCTCCATTGGCCCGAATGAATTCTAGTTTTGAAATAAACTCTAAAGAAGAATTACAAGACATTTTTAATATTTTACAAGAACTTGTAGATAATTTTACAACCATCAAAATGAATTTGGAAATAACATACGATTGTCCTATTTGTGATAAGGTTGAAAGTTTAGATGAAGACAATTTACTAAATCTAACTCCTGCACCATCTGACACTACTGATGGTAATAATGAAGAGCAACGTCTTTCCCCCACCACTTCTTTGTAATTCATCCTTCCCCCCACCACTTCTTTATTTAACTAACATTTCTCCCTTTTACTTCTCATTCCGTCTTCGACTTCTGAACTATCAACATCACTTGTTTTAAAATTTCAAACACTAACACAATCATGATGGATATGATGGATGAAGTTCCCTTCGTAACTAGAATGGAAGAGGATAAATTGAAATTGGAAATTAAACGATTAGAAATGGAACAGGAAAACCAACTCGAAATGTTACATTTGTTCAAGCTTTTCAAATACATCATCTGGGACTCTGCATTTACCTTCTCATCGTCGTCGGTGTTTGCATTTACAACTCTGTAATTCATCACAAAAGTTCAACTTGTTTAAACTCTGCTGTTGCACATTAATTGTATGTTCACTAATAAAATTCAAAAGTTACTTCAACCTATCCTACTATCACCAACTAGTTCAACTTAGAACTATTTCTGGTGGTAGTTGGGTAGGCTTTTTTAAAACTTACTCTGGATGACCTTGACATACTTTCCAGATCCCATTTATAAATTTGAATTTCAGTTTTAAACTAACTTTTAATTTTGTTCAACTATTAAGAGTTTTGTTAACACCGTCAAATTTCAGTTTTCAACTAACTTTTAATTTATGTGCACTTTTAGTTCAACCCTAGTTACTTTATTCGCAAATTCAGTTCAACCGACCACCAACGCTATCGCCATCTCCACCCCAATATTTCAACATCTCTGCCCCCAACACTTGCCCGAACATCTGCCCGTAGGGGCAGCTGCCCGGACATCTGTTCGGGTTTAAAAATATAAAAGAAAGGTAAAGGAGTGGGGGTGGCGCATGCTCACCAATACAAAACTAAGCTTTGAGGTTAGAATTATCCATGGCGGCCGCCATGTCTGGTTCAATTTTACCACATAGAGTCGGCGACCGGTTATTGGTCTAAAGGAGTGGGGGAAGGGGTGGTGGGGGAAGGTTGCCATTTTATAAGCCCTCTCCCTAGGCGGCGCTTCTCATTCGATCGCCAACTTTCAAACGATAAACACCTCTCCCATGGCACGAATCAATTATCCCGCTATCACCAACTACTTCAACTTAAAACTATTTCTGGTGATAGTTGGATAGGATTTTTAAAAACTTACTCTGGATGACCTTGACATATTTTCCACATCCCAGTTATAAGTTTGAATTTCAATTTTGAACTAACTCTTAATTTTTCTTCAACTGTTAGAGTTTCGTTAACACCGACAAATTTCAATTTTAAACTAACTTTTAATTTTATGCGCAAATTCACTTCACCCTAACGCCAACACTATCGCCATCTCCACCCCAACCTATATGCCATAACATATAACTACAGCATCTCATATATACCCTCTAACCCCCACCGGAAGCTATGTGACATGGCAGCTGGCGCCAGCTGCCAAGTCACGTGGCTCGGGGGGCACGTGGCCGGTTTTAAAAGTGGCCAAATCCCACTACTATTTTATACTATAAAAATAAACTAAAAGAAACACGTAAGTGCGTAATGGGCGAATAAAGAACTAATTAAAAACATTGAAAGTAAATTTAGAGAGAGGGAAAATTAGCTGATAGTTTTCCTCCATCTTATTTAGAGGTTCGGAAATATTAATTTTTGTTGATATTAGCTGTCATCCAGAATAGCTACCTACTTTCAATGCAGAGTGATGAAAATTATATGTTTTAAAATCAATTATCATAGTATAATTTAATAACCTATTTAGATTTAATTACATGTAACTAGGTAAATTAAATGTACAAGTTTATGTAAACTCGTAGTTTATGAAAACTTTTACAAACTCCGCTTTGAAGGAAAGGGTTAGATTGTTGAATTTATTTAGTTTAAAAATACACTAATCGAACGCAATGTATTAACATGATGAAGTTTGTTTCTATGAAAATTTAGATTTCACTAAGCCTTATTGAAATGATTGATTGTATTTTTTCAACAAGGATGGTGGCCCCTAGTTTCTTATTTTTTTTTTTTTATTTTTTTATTTTATTTTTTTTTTTTGGCTCTTCACTAACCATCAATGGATATATCTATAAATATTACCATTATATTTAAAAGAAAAGACAACCATTTTTACATTAGTATTTTTTTTTATTCAAGGACTTCTATTAGACTAACCCGTAATTGGTTATACAGGGTGTCCGAAAAACGTTTACAGACTTTGGGGTGTGGTTCCTGATACAAAAGTAAAGAAAAAAGTTCCTATGAAGGTATGTCCGAAAATGCATATTTGCCTAGATATCCGCCATTTTGTTTTTTCTACTTAATAATTTTTATTTCCGTGACGGATTGATCTAGGAACTTCATATTTGGCATAAATTTTTATAATACTAATGTCTATTTCCACAATAAAAATTATTTTTTTCCAATGCACATTTTCAAAATGGCGGCCATTTAAAAATTTTAAACACAAATATCACAAAAACAGTAAATTTTATAAAAATTTTACAAGACACAAAAAAATTGACAAATTAAATTATCTAAGCAACGAAACCAAGTTTGTAAGGATCCGCCAACAAATATGGAGTTATTGAGATTTTTCTCTTAAAATAACCTAAATTGGCATTAATCATAGTGCAAAATCAGTGTTTTTCTATCTGTACAACTATCTGTCAACTTTTTTGTCTCTTGTGATATTTTTTTATATTTACCGTTTATGAGATATTTGAGTTTAAAAATTTTAAATGGCCGCCATTTTGAAAATATGCATTGGAAAAAAATAATTTTTACTGTGGAAATGGACATTAGTATGATAAAGATCCATGGCAAATATGAAGTTCCTAGATCAATCCGTCACCGAAATAAAAATTATTAAGTGGAAAAAACAAAATGGCGGATATCTGGGCAAATATGCATTTTCGGACATACATTAATGGGTACTTTTTTCTTTACTTTTGTATCAGGAATCACATCCCAAGGTCTGTAAACGTTTTTAACACCCTGTATGTTGTGTTCGGAAAAACTATATTTTAATAAAGCAAAGCTAAATTTCCATTATATAGTAAAATTCAAATTTGCGACTGTACTATTGCTGTGTCAACTGCACTACCATAATGTTATGAGTAAATTAACTAATTAATAATATTTATATTTATTCAATGAGTATATTTTTACGGATAGTGTCAAAATCAATTTTTTGCGTCTATATTATGAGTAGATTTTCCAAGGAGTATTTTGCTATAACACCACCTTTAGAAAACTTTACATTCTACTATTACCACATTTCTCTTTTACAACCTTCTCCTCGCGGACGTGGCCTATAGCACGCCTTAGTGTTATTCAATATGCTAACTCCCCATTATTCCGGCCCCATTATCCACCTCGACTGTGTCTTCCTTTTGCTCAGCTCACTTTGATGGAACAATATTGCAATGGTGAGCAAATATTGTGGGTGTTGGATACAAGGAGCGCACCTTTGAAGGTGGTAATGAATTCATTACGGGGAAGCTCAGAGCATCTCTGGTGTAGAGGAGAATAAGGTTTGGGTTTCTCTTCATAATACTGATTTTTTGTTCATAAGATAGTTTGTAGTAAGTGTAATCTTTGTTCATTTATATTTGTTAATTTTTGTATATTTTGTTCTTTTGTTTATGTTTATTAAATTTTAAGCGCTTTCCCCCTGAATAATTACAATTTCTGCAGTAATAATACCAATTATAAATGTATTATTAAGTTGCACTTATGCTTATATTTTTTTATAGGTTAGTTGATTATTTAGGCTATTGGCCAAAAAAGAAGTTTATGTTCATGTATTGTTGGTTGTAAAATATTATTCATCGTAAAATTAAGCCTTTGTAAAAATACAATTACAATTGAAACAAAATGGTAGTCAATAAAATCTAATTTATACCATTAAATATTTTTTAAGAAGTAAAATGAAAATTGCATTTCAATAAATGTGGAAGGATATCGACATAACTTGATAAAATTTGGTATGTACATCCACTAGGTAAAGCGTAACATACATCTGCTTAAAACACATGTATATGTAATGTAGGTATGTATAACCTACATTACATAAAATGCATACATAGAACCATACATGGAATGCATAACCTACACTCTCCCCCCATGAAATTCTAATGGTGAAATTCTATGGGAAAAATAGTAAATACCAGAATTTAATACAATTTAGCATGTACCTGCAAAGGGAAAGAGTTTTCGTCTATTTGCTAACAACACCCTCATGATAGAAAACCTTCATACTCATTCCCATAGTGTATATGGGAAATAGAAAAAAATACAATAATTTTATTGGAAATTTGCTGATAACGCAGGTCTGCTGCAACAGGGGTAGTTTTTTTTATTATTCTAAACTATATAAGAATTGTTACCATCCACATTCTTCATTCATTCAGATATAAAAAAAATGAAGAAATTAAACAAAACATAAAGCAAAAGCATTTATTACTTATATTTTGTAAATAAATGTTTAGTGTATATCCTGTATAAAATGTTACATAAATAAATCATATACTAAATCGAAGTTAATGTGGGAATTAAATACATTGTATAAGTAAAATATTCAAATGCTCTATTCATATTTTTGTTCGACTTATAGTCTAATATTTTAATTAGTAAAACATATGTCTTAAATTATTATTCCTTAATGTCAGGATTAATTATCAAATTAATTCATTTCTTCATTCAAATATAAAATTAATTACTTGTTAACAAAATGACGAAGGTAAACAATTTATTTCGAGTAATGAATATATTATTATTAGCTCCTAAGAACTTATTGCATCAAGAATTCGCTGTGAAGCCAAAGTTCCTTGCAATACTCTATGCAAATTTTAACTGACATAAAGTTTAATGTTTCGAAATATCAAAGAGTTTCCTGGAAGTTAAGCCTCAGATAATCATAAAAATAAAGGGTGGCTAAAGAAAGGTAGATGATGTTCAATAAAGGAATTTTGTTCCTAAAATTAAATTAAATTTCGCATAGCTTACATTGTTTTACTCCTGTCCAAATGAGGTTTACTTGCGGTTTAGGTGCTGTGGGGAGGAAGACACTACTCCCCATACTCATAAGAGCATACTGTCCTAGAGTGCGAGCGTTGGGCTCGGCAGAGAAGACCTTGTTTCCTAGAACTTGGAAACCTGACAAGAGGAAATATTGTTAGGAAAATGCTGAAGGGATGCATCAATGGAATGTGGTGTATGAGCTGGTCAGGGAGATCCTTAGACAGAAGAACATTGAATCAAGGCAGGATAACCGGGATCTAGCGATAGCAGGAGAAGATAAAGATTGATTTGGCTAAAATAGATGAAGACCTCAGACAAGGTAGACAGACATGAATGACAATAAACCCTACTGGACTGAAGTAATACCTTAGGTGATCCCAGCTCTAGTAGGCTGTGGTCGTGAGAGGTTAGGTTTAGTGGGTGCAAGCCCCGAGCCCCACACGCATAGAGGAACCATGGTGACAAGCGGCACCCTCTTTGCGTCTGGCAGAGATTCCCCCTCTCACTCAAGAAAAAAAACCTAAGACAATCATAAAAATTATTAAAGGTTGGCTCAAGAAAGGTAGATGATGTTCAAAAAATAAATTTTGTTCTTTAAATTAAATTAAGTTTTGCATAACTTACATTGTTTTACTCTGTCCAAATGAGGTTTACTCATTAGGTTTAGCATTAGTTTGCAACTAATGCTCTACTATTATAATAATCCAATAGACGAATGAATTAAAATATGGGATTTTTATGTTTACGTACATCAAATGAAAATATGACCTTACAAAAATGCCTTAAAGTTGACTAGTTATGCACGCACGTTCGCAATGGATGAGCAGAAGTGGTAATGTCAGGAGTGATCAGAGAAAGAATCAAGAATCGCAATCTCAGTATTTATGCAATTCCAAGATAGTTTACAGTGAGAGTAGCACAACAAAAGGAGACGCATTTCTTTTGGAAATAACGGCTATGTAACTGTTTTTGACTGTTCAAACGTTGGAACTATTTTTCTCACTTGGACTTAATTCTTGATCAAATGCAAAAGGATAGAACATAAACATTTGTTTTATAATAGTCCTAGTATGTATTTCACAAAGCATCCGAGTGTTAGCATAAAACAAAATGCGACACTGGAGATTTGAATAATTACAAACTTACTATAGTAAACTTTAATATAATGTATTAAAAACTTCATGCAATGATTTTTATCGCTTGAATTTTATTATTTATAAATTGATAATGCACGGCATTACCTAAATCTAAAGACTCCACTCTTGAATGAAAAAGGTTTTGTTCAAACCTATCCAGTCAGTTTCATTACGTAAACAAAAAGAAAAGAAAATAATTATTACAAATTTATTTTACGTAACTTAATGTTAATGCATGTGCACCAAGGCAACAGG
This sequence comes from Neoaliturus tenellus, assembly GCA_030545055.2. Taxonomy (NCBI): domain Eukaryota; kingdom Metazoa; phylum Arthropoda; class Insecta; order Hemiptera; family Cicadellidae; genus Neoaliturus; species Neoaliturus tenellus. The sequence continues at coordinate 2,917,720 of CM061532.1, read as the reverse complement.
GAAGGTACAACATGTTTTGGTTTATTAACTTTGCTTTTTCTTTCCTTTTTATATGAGTTAAGACGTATTTAAGACGTAAAAGAAGGCACTGAAGGATACATGGTTTAAAGCTCAAAGAGATTACATTGTGCTTTAAGACTAAGAGACTTATGTCACCATTCAGAATGATCCCGATAATAATTATGTATTTTTATTTATTCCAATATATTTTCAACAGGTTAGGACACGAACTAGTTTCCAATGATTAACTTCGTCCATTGTTAGTAACCTCTCTGTAACTTTTTATACTAAATAAAAAATAAAAAATAAAAAACTTTTATGTATCTAGAGAAACCAAAACTTAAAATGTTTTTCTTTTTACTTTAAATGTTAATAAACATAAACGTTAAGATTTAGTTCCTATTAACATTAAAAATATTCATTCAACCCTTGAAATATTTTTGAGAACTGTAAAAAAGTTTCAAAAACACTTTCTATAATACACAATAACAGACAAAATGAGATCCAATAATTAATTTTAATTTTAATAACCTTATAAACACGAATTAATGAAACAGTAGAATTTACTTAACAGTTACCTTTACTTTTCATGCCCCCCAAGCTCTGCTGTAACTGTATCCTACAACAGGGTTGGAGGTGTATAAGTGTAATTTTCCACCAGTTAAGAGAAATCAATTAAAAATGTTCGTGGAATAGCCCTTAGGCAGAATCACTTATCTCTGTGTTTCCGAAACGTCGTTGATATTATTAAAAACAATTTATTTTTGTTTCATGTAATAAAGCAGCCTCAAATTATTTATATGTTTATTTGGAAATACTCCATTTTTCTATTAATTTTTTTCGCTGTTTTTGATAATCTTGTCACAAAGTTTAAAACGCACTACAAAGATTATTTAAACCTAAGTCCAACTATCCAATAAAATACCATGCTCTTAAGTCCTTGTTACTCGTGTATAAGAAAAATCAACTCTTGATTGATTTGCCATTATATATGAATTTATTTAAATTGTGTTGGATGAAAAAGAAATTTTCAATAGCATGATGTTTGAAATTCATCATTTTCACATACATAGAGTAGCCACATTAACATATAGGAGATTTCACGTTGATTCCATTGAAGCCAGTGGAATAATTTTAATGAGGATACAATGTTTGAATTTGTATACGATTTCTAAATTAACCTTCTCTTAAAACAATTTTTTGTATTTTGATATGGCATTGAAAGCTTATGTTGGTCTTTTAAGTTCGAATCGCTTTGAGAATAGTCACAAAATTTCCTTTTTTGACGATGTCTGATGATATTTTAGATTGAGAAGCATACAATTTATATATATATATTTTTATAGAAATTTTTAATGCCGATATGTTTTGTGGATCCTCTTTAATCTTTTCTAAAATGCTGTCTCATCATAAGTATTTCATCATAAGTTTCAAAAATATGATTTTTAGCGAATTTCCCTATAAGGAGTACGCTATTACGGTGGTAGCCATGGTAAGATTTATGCCCGGGAACCACAAACACCACTCGTTCATTTTCATATAAATGTATATCTATATACAGGGTGTTTAAAAAAAACCAAAACTGGCTATACATATTCGTATTTTACGCATAAAAATTAATAGAAAATGGTTTTTGCAATACCCTGACTACCTGTGTCCGTGATATTGATAACTTTTGAAGGGAACCTCCGATTTTTATGAAATTTTGTATGAAGGTGTAAGACTAGGTCTTTATTAATGAGCTCGTGAACTAGCATGATTGGGTTATGGGAACTGGGTTTAATGGTATTTAAAAAGGGTCAAAAATATGTTGTTGGCATTTTTGGACCTCATTTTTCAAAATTGAACAATTTGAACTTAATTTAAGCGAGATTTAAAAACAAACAATTTAGTAAGTAGTGGGGAATGGGGGCTTTTGGAACAGTTCAAGGTCACCTGAGGGATGACGTCATCGATGACGTCATCGAGGTCAATGACCTCATCGATGACGTCATCGATTGCATCATCGATGACGTCATCACCAATGACGTCACATCCATGACGTCACACCCATGACGTCACAGAAATGACGTGCTGATGACGTCATCACCCCTTACGTCACCAAGATGACGTCATTGATGCCACAAAAGGTCAAGGTCACGCTGAAACCTAAAATTTTTCGGCACTTTTGCCGTTTCTCACACTACGCTCCGAGTTTCAGTCACAGTTACCATGACCTTGACGACTTGGAGCGAATTTGCGATGAGAAACAGCAAAAGTGCCGAGGAAACTTGAAGTTTGCAACGTGACTCTGCCTAAACCGTCATGTGACAACGCCCGGGTGACCTTGAACTGGGTCCAGAAGCCCCCATTCGACCATTACTGCAACCGCGATGTGCACCCTACGACAGACACCGAGCGACTGACTGTCCGGCCCCGCGCACTCTAGGTATATGGGAAGTGGTGGGGGAACTGCGATGACCTCGGGAAACTTGAAAATGTCAAACCAGGTAGCACCGTTTTGGTGCTACCTTAAATTTACATGTTAAAGTGTGATGACCTTGAGGTTGACTGTGAACCTGGGGCTTAGGATTGTGTTTAACAGCTTGACGTTTTCGCCAGAGTTCAAGTGTGGTGACCTTGAACTGGTTAAAATCAAAACTGCACAGCAGACTGCACAACACGGATGTGCATCCTACGACAGCCGCCGAGCTACTCTTGTGAGTCTATAGCGATTTAATTGATAGTGAGTGCTTCGGTATGCCAAGTTGATCTGTATTGACACGCTCCTAAATAATGTTTGCAAAAACCTGCAAAATGATTGTTGCACAATTTGCAGCCAGTTAGCTGTTTTAGTTTGAATTCAATGCAACGTTCAGGGCAACAAGTGTACTTATGCCCTCTCATTTGGTACACATGGAATGTCTTCAACTTCGGTTTCGGCTTCTTCCAAGACTTGCACTTACACATGCACTGACCAAAAGCTTCACATGTTCTACAAGCCAGGCCATCCACCACATCAATGTCATTTGGCCATGAAAAACATTTCTGTTCGCAACAGTAGTTGAGTTGACTCTCCATGTTGCTGCGGTGAAGGTGCGCGATGAAATGATGCTGTAGTCAGTGAGAGTGCACCTTAAATAAACTCAGTGGAGGGGGAAAGGTCAAGGTCATTCAAACGGAGTTTTAAAAAAGATGACTAGTCGTCCTCCTCGTCCGTCGTACTTGGAGAGCTGTCAGACGAAGAGCCCCGCGCAGGTGCTCTCCAGATGAAATGTATGTCTATTTGAAAGCGCAGGCCTGGATCTTGTACCATCAACTCCTTTAATCTATTACATACCAATTCCACTTTGTACACATTGTTAATAATCAACACCCAAGGCTTCGGCTGAACATAACGTGTAGTTGAGTCAGCCTCGCAGACAGTTACACCTTCCGGTGATATTGGAGTGTATAAATGTGTAAAATCTCGTTGCTGAGGCTGGCTTGAAGTTGAAGGTTCTGTGCCGACCCTGGTTGCATCAAAATTCAAATCCATTCTACATTCAAGAGGTCCAGGGTTCCCGTTGAATACATTGAGTAATTTTTGATACAAGACTTCCACTTCTGTCGCATCCTGTAAATGAACAGTCCACCGCAAGGGAAATGCTTCGTCCGTAGTGGAGTCAACTTGAGAAAGAGTTCCTTCCGCCATGGCAGCTAAGCAAGGAATGAGGTGAGCTGCAGTCAGTTGTAACATTATCGAAAAGTAGAGGGGGAAATTTCAAGGTCATTTAAATTGGGTTTTAAAAAAAGGAAGGAGTGGAGGGGGAAAGTTCAAGGTCATCCAAATGGAGTTTTAAAAAAGGAAAACCTAGAAAGTAACATTGAAATCTTCCAACTGATGGTGGCGAGCGTTTTCTTCTGCAACCTTGCCGACACATGTAACTATGCCGTACAGTATGAACAGTACAACCATGATAAGGCCGAACAACAAAAGATAGCCGTTTACTATCATGATATTTTCTGAGTGGATCTGCTTTCTTCTTATCGCCCTCTCTTGCATCCTCTTCTCTAGCTCGTGTACGAAGTCACAGCATGCGTGAGGACATCTTTCATCTGTTGGTAGGTTAGCCATTGTTGATGTTGTAGGTTTGGCTGTTGAAGAAGGAATGAGGTATCTAATTATGTTGTCTCATGTATATCAACAGTGAAGTGGTGGGGGTAGCGAATCAGTGTAGGGGGAAGTTTCAAGGTCATTCAAATTGTGTTTTAAAAAAACCCTATCTTGTTACTGAGCATATATGTCAGTAACAAGATAGGTGGCTTTGCTCTTTTTACTTCTTTAATATAATGAAGAAATAAACATATTCTACAATTGTAAGGACAAGGAAGACAACCGCTAGTCAGCTGAAGTAATCCAAGTTGTCTGGCTCGGTCTTCATCGACGCCGGTGAGGAAGCTGTCGTTGAAGAGGAATGTCCAGGCTCTTCCTTCGGCTGCCGAAGATTCCGTATATTGCAAGCGTAGACTTGCACGTTTATACGGTAGCCTCTTGCCACCATCAGCTGCAACTCCTTGTACAAGTCGTTCAGCTCCTGTTGCGTTTTGATCGTCACCTCCTCATAGCTGGCACAGCTTACGTTCAGAGACATACTGATGTTGTTCGGTTGGCTGCTGGAGTTGAAATGAAGACGAGGCACAGCACTTGGAGGTATATGAAAAAGTGGTGGGGGTGTTTTGCATTCAAGCAGGTTTGACTTGTAGCGTGGTGGTGGGGGTAACTGTGAAATGCAAAGGTCAAAGGTCAAGGTCGAAGTTTAAAAAAAAATGCAACATATCAATATGTGACAAACTTCACATATTGATATGTTGCATTTTTTGTCTTTTTGTATTCTTTTTTTGTCTTTTATGGTTTATTTATTTATAAAACATTACAATAACATATGTACAACAGTAAAACTTAAATCTAACACTGCTTGTCAGCGATGTGGATGGTCAACTCGGTGGAATTGCTACCCGTGCAACCGTGGGAAACCAGGTAGAGACAGCCGGGTTGGATGGAGCGCAGATCCTCGTTCTGGAGGAGATGGACGAACCGTTTCGGCAGGTAGACTTGGAACTTGGGCTCATCCCCCGGAGTGAATGGTGCCTCGCTAAGACTGCAGCAGATGGCCTCTCCAACTGTAGTCTCCATCTTCTTCATGGCGTGGATAATGTAGTGCTTCTCGTCTTTAAGTTCGGAACACTTCTTGACGGGTAGTATGGTAGATTTGGAGTGAGCATTGAACTGCTCAACCAAAGTTTGCAGGAACTGGTGAGATGCCATGGTCAAGTTATAAATCGTCTTCTTCGTCTTCTTGCTGGGAGATGTTGTCGTCTCGGAATCTCGAGTAATACTCATGCCAGGTCCCGGTCTGCTCCTCACTTATATAACCCCCGTTACCCCCACCACTCCCCATTTCCCCACTTTGAAGGTAAGATGCGAGTTTATAGGCGTTTTTTAAAGCGCAATGTCTATCTTTTTCATGTTCTGGACTTTTAGTACAAATACAAACATTTTCCATCGTATACTTGTAGTTTTTATCCAAATCCACATCATTAACCGGAACATGAGTAAATCCTTCGATCCATCTTTTCTTTTCCAGCCCCTTTGTGTAAATATTGGTAAACTTGTCTGAAAAGTGATGCATAATGTGATACAAGTCCGTGTAACTTGTAAAACCATCATACCAATCGATATGATGGAAGTGTTTTGAAATCCATCTGTTGGTAGTAGCGGCTTTACTAGTTAAAGATGAATAAGAACATGGTGGTTTAAATAAAAACGAATAAGGAACACTTGTATTGATGTCGAAAAACACAAGTTCTTTTATGATAAATCTATCATCATTACCCCGAAACGCTTGGAACTCAATTATACCAGGTTTGGACTTTACTTGTTCTTCTTCCTTGTCCATTGCGAAGATCACTCGTCTGCTCATGACGAAGTCCAAAGGTCAACTGATTTCCACACCACGGTAGGTACGACTTTTATACCCGGCCGTACAGTTGTTGGAGCGTTGGTGTATATTTAACGTGGGCACCGTCCCCGGTAGGCCTAACCCCACAAAGTGTTTGATATTGTTTTAAAAATTAACCATTGCTGTGTAGTTAATTGTCATTTAGGTTTCCATCTTTACATTTTCCTTGTTTTCATTTTCATCACTAACACTTGATTCTTCTCCTCCTTCTTCTTCCTCTTTTTCACGTTTTACTGATTTCTTATGTAGTTGAGCGTACTTTTCCAATTGTCTCCACATTTGTACTTCATGAGGAACCCTATTGAATATAGAAGTATCTACAGGTCCGTACAATATAGGTGCGTCCGGTTGTTTGTCCAAAGTGTCTTCCAGATAATCTTTAATAATTGAACTTGAAAACACCAGTTGTCTCAAGTATCTCGTTATTGGTTCAGTTGCACAAGTTAGAATAAAAAACTCTTCTCGATTAAGTTGAATCTTGTTATCATGTCTTGTTGTGTCTTTAAACCGCAACTGATGATCACCACGATGTTTAACAATATCGATTTCCACATTTGAATCCAAAAGGCCTACTCTTGTCTTTCTTCCAAACATGTTACTACTTAAATAGCATTCTAGCAGATGCAAGTGTTTCATAAACGATTCCCAAGCAGTGTCCGTAAACAAAATCATTTTGGCTCCATGAGTTAAAATTACAGTAGGGGAATAATCTGTAGATTTCATAACACCGATTAAAACACTTTTGTCCAAACTGGAAGAGATTGGGTAAAATATTCGCAAGAATACCTCACTTAATATGAAAGGAGAAATATTATCTTCAATATCCCTTTTCCTCTTGTGTGCATTCTTTCTTCTTTTACCTTTTTCCTCAACATTATTACTGGCGTGGAGTTGTCCGCAAGCGTTGTGTTCATCTCCCTCCGGTTGACCTTGAAGATCTAAAAAGTCGGATATCTCCTTCTCAATATCTACTACATTTTCTTGTGTACCACTAGGAGAAGCCATATTGAATAAGATGCTACCCATACAACAACAGGCAACAAACTGATGAGGAGCGAGCTGAACGCTCTGCTTTTATACTCGTGGAATGCATTGGAATGTAGGAAAACCGGTCTTTTACAATACATTTTTAACAATTCCAGTTAAAGGTGTGTATGTTACGATTTTATCATGTAGAATTAAACAGTATGCAGTTGTATTAGCCGGTATAGGCGCGTTGAATTCCATTTCTATTTTTATATCTACACTTGATGATTTTACCAATTCATTTTGTTTAGAACAATCGATTACAACTATAGGGTAACCATCTAAGTATTTTTCTGGTGATAGTAAAGGTGCATTCGTTTTACTATAATATGAACTTTGGAATCTTGCATACATATCGTACAATATGCTGTACTTTTATTAGCGAATGACACATTTAAATTATCGTATGGAAAAAATTGTGAATTTAAATAAACTTTAATATTTTTCAAGTTGCAATGATCAAATTGGCCTGCATGTTTGGTGATGGTGTCTCTTCTGCCTGTTTGTAAACCAAATATAATATACCTGGCTCGTTCCACATAATTAGATGTTTTAACTGTCCAAGTGTGTCGATCCGTAGTTGGCAAGCTGGGATGTTCATGAAATTCCCAACTTCTAAAAGGAATTACAATATCACGATCAGCCTTTAACTTTCTTAATAGTAGCATTCTATGCTCGTCAGCTAATTTAACATGTGGAACTCTCCATACAATTTTGTCTAATGTTAATTTCCATTCTAAAGTTGCATCTGTTGTACCGTCTGGAGCTTTAATAATATCTTTATCGTTTGAAGATCTCAACAAAACTAATTCTTGTTTAACGTTTAATATTATTTTCCTATAATCTTCAGCAATACCAAGCAACAAACGTAACGGAATATGAAAATCAAAATTTCCATTTTTATCTGGAGTGATTGTGTCTTTTGCAGGTAAAACCCATCCTGCAGGTTGTATTAAATTGGTTTCATTAGGTGATATAGATGTTAATCCCTTTAAAGTTGTTGCAATACCTACTTTTTTAGTGGAATCAACTGTTACACCTGATATTTCATATCTAATTTCATCAAACAGGAAAGCCATAGGATTATTTATAAATGGAACTGTTGTACCAGTAGTAGTACCATCCTTTTTAGTAACTTTTCCTTCAATATACAAGTAACTTTCACATGGTAGTGTGTAAATGTCTTGATTTTGTATGGGAATACGAATTTCATCGTTATTGTTTAATTTTGATGAAGTGTAAGGGTTGTGGGTGTGATATTCTTTTTCCCATAGGGTTTCGTCGAATGTCGGACCCTGCGCTATATCCAGTATATCCATAATCGGTTAATTTTAATCCAATTCTCTCTAAGAAACGAATGTTCTCGCGTGTTAACTCCTCCACAGCTGAAGAGTTACTAATGCGGTTTCACGTAGGTTGTTCGCTTTTAAATGTTAACCCATGGTTTTGTATTAAAGTGTCGATTTTAAATGTAGTCTAACCGTAATAGGCTCTTCTCGGAAATCTATCAAGTTACCGTCTTGATCCAATACGTTCAACACGATGTCTGAAATAAAAGTGGTGTTCAACGGTAGATATACCAGGTTTTGTGGCTTTTCAACAATTTTAAATCCAGGCGGTACACTGGGGTAAAAAGTATGTATTATATGAGTATTTGCTCCATCTCTGTAAGCTCCTTGTATAATGTTACAAGTTATGTCTATACTATTGACTTTTAATATTGTTACAGTTTGTTTACCGGAATGTGTTTTATTTGGTTCTAAAATTGCTCCATCTTTGGGAAATCCTAATAAATCACCAATTGAGTTTGGCTTAGTGAAATCTATATAATATTTTGAAGTAAGCTCAGCTTTCATTGTATTGTTATTACCTTTTAGCGATATATTGTCTTTTCCCATTTTATTTTGCAAAAATTCATTAATATGATCAATTTCATAAGAACCTGTGGGTAAACTGCACTCTTCTAAGTCTGTAAACTTACCACTGGCATCTTTTCCTTTATAATAATGCAATAAGTTATTTTTACCTTCCGTAACATTGGGAATAGAGTTGTAAGTTGTAAAATCTAACAGTGCTGCCTCCCAAAATCTTCCTTTTTGCAAGCGTAACGCTGGAAAAAGGATACTTCGTAAAGTGGACGATTTTCCTGTTAATGATACCGTATAGGAAGGCATCTCAATAGTGACTGATACTTTTAGCTAGGAATTCCAAACATAAATGGCCGCATATTGAAGTATTATCAGGTTGTTCTCTTTTATAGTTGTAATATATGTTTTTAGCAGATTTAAAGTAATCTTGAAGTTCTTTTGGTGGTGGCAGGTTACCGAAACTATCAAAATAATATACATTGCTATTCAGTTTCTTATAACACACCCAATGGGTGCCGGGCCCTTCAGTATTATCCAAATTTACGATTCCAGTCTCATTTTTCCATATTTTCTTTGGTAAACTGTCCTTCATAAATACTCCGCGAAAAATGGTATTTTTAAACAGGAAATATATCTGAATAATTCAACATTAGTCAACGCTTTATGTGGTATAACTAATTGATTTCTTTTATTTAATATGCACGATACGGTCTTAGGTATAGACCTGCCCCGTTTTTTACCATTGACCATATTGTCGGTTTTTTATTATTTTTCTTCGTAGAACGTATTTTTAGTCTAATATTACCACCATGTTTCTTCATGGTTGATCCTTTTTTATTCCTACCCCTCCTTTTACCACCTCCTACCGCTGTTTTAGCCTTCATACCTGCTGTTACCGCTAAAGCTGCTGCTTTTTCCGCAATACTAGCGTCACTAGACTTTACTCGTTGCCAAGCTATATTTGCTAGCTTTTTATCAGCGATTGACCTATTTTTTGAATCGGTAAATGTGGAATATACGATATCGTGTTCTTTACAAGCCTGATCTAACTTATTTATGCCTGGATCACCTCTTTCTAGTCGTTTTTGCAATTTAGTTCCTGGTCCGCAATACTGATAACCTCCCGGTATGTGAAATTCGTATGGTAAAGCGTCTATTGCTCTGTTTACGATAGATCCTACTGGAATACGATTTAAAGCTTTACTTAACAGAGAAACCGCTGTGGACGTGATACCGCCTCCTTTCCGTATAGTGTCTCGATATGGACTGGTGTAATGAAACGCCATGATTGTCTTTTATATTCGAAAAAACGTAACCCATGTGTTACCTCTATGACAGGTTGCACATAAATGATGTAATTTATGGTGTTATTTAATTAAATATCAAAAGTACCCCAATCTGATGATCTAAACTTTTGTGTGTTATGATTAAAAAAATATTTGTAAAGAATTTCTTGTTTAATCCATGTACTTCTCATTTTTTCGTCAATAGGTTTATGTTGTCCTGCTGCAATATAATTATGCATATCAAATAATAAATTACCTATTACTTTAACAAGAAAATTAACAGTTACAGCGTTATCGGCATAGTCAGGGTCTGCAACATTTGTTAATCGTTTGTTATCACAATTCCACCATTTTTTTCCAGTTGGCTCTAATTGTATTATCTGTTCATAAGTAACAGCATCACCAGGATTTTCACCAATACCTAAATTTGTCAATAACTTTCCTTTACCATCCCAAACATAATTGTTTTCTTCAAGTAAAGTAAACTTTTTATTTCCTTGTCCAAATACATCTCCTTGACGTGTTACTACTTGGTTTTGTTTCACAAAACCGGAGGTTTCTTGTTTTAAAGTTTCCTTCATTTGACCCAGCGTTGCACCGTCTGATGGTGCAAAACCATCTTTTACATTCGCTAAACAATTACCAAGACAGTCAATAACTCCTACATCACGTGTAATACAATGATCTTTGATGTATTTTAAATTTACAGCATCATTTTCATTTTTTGGATAACCTATATCGTTAATAACAAATTTATAAAAAGAAAACCCATCTTTTGTCTTTTCAGGTATTATAGAATGTAAATAGCGTCTATTTATGCTGTCTTGTTCATCTACAGGGTCTGCTACGTTGGATATACGTCGATTTTCAGCATTATACGTTTTTCCATTGAACTTTAACGTATTCTTCAATTCTGATGATAAATAACCTCTGTTTATTGCATCAGCGTTTTGATTTGGCTTACCAACGTTGGAAATTCTATGATTACCCGCGTTATATGTGTTTTTGTCTAGTTTCAGCGTTGGTGATATCTCTTTTTTTAATACTTTTAAATTTATTGCATCGTTTTCATCTGTGGGATCATTGATGTTTTTTAACCGTTTATTACTAATATCATAATCTCCATCAGGTGTTTGTGTTAATCCAACACCTCTTTTTAAAATATTAGAGTAATATAATCCATCCGATGAATACCGTCCGAACTTGTCAACACTCATGGTGCAACTGAATAACATTCTAGAGTGTAACCCATTTTTATAATATTAGTCCCCGATTTCTAACCCATATCAGTTTTATACAAATTCTTAGTCTTCATCAGTTACATTTTCATCATTCCCAGGACATTTAAAATATTTTAAATCTGCACTGATTAATGCTCTGTCTGCTTCATTTCTAAATACATGATTTTTATGAATAAATTCTTCACCAGACAATTTTCTAAATCCGCTAAATGAATTTGGATCTGCAATTAGTATATTTTGATAATCATTTACATCCATTAATTTAAATCTTTGCTTATTATGAATAAACTCTTTATTTTTACTGTCATATTGTAATGTTTGTCCTACAGTTGCAGCATCATTTGGATCTCTTCCATTATGCAAGTTTTTTATTACTTTACCATTACATGTAAAAAATCTAAAAGAATGATCTGGATCTAGATGTACGGTTTGTGATAAAGCAGCTGCATCTCGAGCAGTATAACCCAATCTCATATTTGATAACCCTTTACCCATGCAATCCCAAGCATTATTTTTGTATGTTAATAAATTATATTTTTCATTACCTTGAACAAATTCATCCCCTTGCTTCGATACTACTTGATCTTGTTTTACAAAAGAGGTTGTTTCTTGTTTTAAGGTTTCCATCATTTGACCCACTGTTGCACCATCTGATGGCACCGAACCATCTTTAACATTTGCTAAACAATTACCAAAACAATCTATAACTCCAACATCGCGTGTAATACAATGGTCTTTGATATATTTCAAATTTACAGCATCATTTTCCTTTTTTTGGATAACCTATATCGTTAATAACAAATTTATAAAAAGAAAATCCATCTTTTGTCTTTTCAGGTATCAAGGAATGTAAATAGCGTCTATTTACGCTGTCTTTTGCATCTTTAGGATCATCTACGTTGGATATACGTTTATTGTTAGCACTATACGTTTTCCCATTGAATTTTAACGTATTCTTTAATTCAGATGACAAATAACCTTTGTTTATTGCATCACCGTTTTGATTTGGTTTACCAACGTTGATAATTCTATGATTTTCTGCGTCATATGTGTTATTGTGCAGTCTTAATGTTGGTGATATCTTTTCCTTTAATATTTTTAAATTTATTGCATCATTTTCATCCATAGGATCTTTTATGTTTTTTAACCTTTTATTACTCATATCATAATCTCCATCAGGTGTCTGTGGTAATCCAGCACCTCTTTTTAAATTATTTGCGTAATATAATCCATCCGAGGAATAACGTCCGAACTTGTCGACACTCATGGTGCAACTGAATAGTATTTTAGGGAGCAACGCATTTTTTATAAGATTACCCCACGGTTCCGGAGTTCATCCACTAAAGCCACCCATTCGTTTTCCAATCCAGTATGACCCGCTTCTTTAGCTTCATATATTAGTTTCATTCTATCCACCAATTTATTGATATTATTGTAATAAATCACATTTGTGTTATATAGTTTCTTCATTAAACCTGTACCTGTAACAGATTTGTTTCTTTTTCTTGGTTCTGGAGCACTTATATCCAAAGTGGATGACACAAACCTTCGTTTTACAGGTTTTCTTGGCATTATCAGCATTGGTTGTCTTCTCGTTGTTGGTATTAACTTGGATACAAATTCTCTATATTTTAAAGACCTAGATCTAAAAACTGGTTGGTCAGCTAAATACTTCCTCCTGTATGCATTGGTGTGTTCCAAAATCTGTTTATATGCTTCCATGTCTTCTTCTTTAACTAACAATTCTAAAGGCTTTCTTTCAAATAATAATTCAAATAATCCTCTTGTGCCCTTATATCTTTGATTACCAACAATAATATTATCATCTTCATCAATGTTTACCGGGCTATTACCAACCATTAAACCTTCTTCTGTTAATCTTACTCCATAACTATGGTAGTTTTTATTAGGATTTATTCCAGCTAACATTTTTATCATGTATTTCCTTCCTAAAGGTCCTTTGTTATGAATGTTTTCACCCAACAAGCTTATGTTTGACGGACCTTCCCTTGCTTCTTCTTCTTTTTCCTCTTCACTAGCAGTTGATACATCTTCATGTCCTCTTTTAGCTTTTACTTCATATAATTCTCTTATACCACTATAGTCTGGTGATTCTAGCTCTCTTTCAGGTTCTTCACCGGTAAAACCACTATATGTAGAGGATTCCAGGTCTTCATCACTAAAATCTTCTGATTTTACATTTTCTCTTTCAAACTTTGTAATAGGTGCAATTGCATCTCCTTCCAAAACGGGTTTAGCAAATTTTTTGTTTAATTGTTTCAAGGGTTCAGTAATAGGTTTAAAAGTAGATTCAAGAAATTTCTACCTTTCGCTAATACCTAATTTTAATGCTCTGTTTTTATCTCGAATAGAATCACTAAGTGATTTTATTTCCTTTATTAACTTTTCTTGGTTAACCATGTTTGTAGCAAGACGTGTTGTACAACAATGAATGTTTTACATCATGATCGGTGTATTAGTATAAATTTATCAAATCCTATCCTGTATCGACCATTGTTTAGCGGTTGTTCCTTCATAATTGTTAAAAACCCATACTTTTCAGCCCAAGCCTTTCCACACAACTCTTTAAATCGTTCAAATGGCATATCCGCACTTACATGGTCATAATATATGTGTTTTAGGTTGGTTTCATCCTGTTTAAATACAATTAACATGTTTGCATTGTCTCTAATGAGCTGTTTCGGTATTTTGCTGTAAGTTTGACCAATATAAATGCTATCTATGTTGTTATGTCGACCCATGGCGAAGTAATTTCTTATTGTATTTTGATTTTCACAAGATACATCGTCAAATATGAATACTGAGAATGGTTTAGCCTCTTGCGGTTGCATGACACTCTCGCTCGCGTTAAATTTAAAATATTTAACTTCAGGCACATTATTGAGTATTTGTTCCAATAACTGATATTTTGGTTGTTGTAGTGACTTTGAAAATACATATAAATTATTAAAACGTAATCCTTTAGGATTTGTAATCAAATTGAATACTACATTTGTTTTTCCACAATTGGAAGGACCGGTAACCAGACAACGCACCGTGTTTGGTAACAAAACACCGTGTTTCCCAGTATTGAATTGAGAACCATCCACTGTGAGTTCATCTATATTATTAATAGTAAAATTGTCTTTTTGCGGTATTATCTCCATCCTTTGTAAAGGTTCAACCAAAAATGATGCTCTATCATTATATTAGATCCTTTTTAGGTATCCAAGAATCTTCCGTCTTATTAAATCCTAACCATCGTACTTTAACCTTATCCTTTTTTCGTTGCAACACCTTTTCGACTAGATATACATCACCTACTGTTGATTTTAACATTTCATGTCCATAAAACCCTCCTTCCAGCAATTTTCCTTTATTATCTTTTAAAATGTAAGTTTCTGGTATTGTAGGTTGCACCTTAAATACAGTAAATACCTCATTTGTCCAGTTTGGAAGATATCTTTTACTGAATACACCTTTGTATTTGCTTATTCGCACTTTATCACCAACATTAAACTTTTTAGGCTTTAGTTTTTTAACTCTTGGTTTAGTATTCATTTTTATACGTTTTAATACAAGTTTTTCATTTTTATTAGTCACCTGATTTGGTTTCATACCAATAGTTCTATGAAACTTGTTATTGTAATCGCTTATAAGTTTTGGTAACATATCAATCCATACGTGTGATCCTCTGTTGGAAAACATCTTATACATCGCACCTTTTAAAGTTCTGTTAAATCTTTCAATTATTGATGCTTTTACCTCTGAATTGGTTGAGTAATGGTTAATGTTGTGTTTTTTCATTAAATTTGCAAATTCCTTATTAAAATATTCTTTTCCATCATCAGTTTGTAAATGTTTTATAGTATGTTTGTCTCTTTGTATAGCTGTTTCCATTGCTTTTGTAACACTTTTACCACTTTTATCTTTTAGTGGTAAAGCATCTGCCATTTTTGAAAAACAATTAATAATAGTCAATATGTATTTAAATCCTCTATTTTGTTTACTATAAGGAATCATTTCGATTAAATCCGCTTGATATAAATCATTTATTCCTTTTATCACTGTATTTCTTCGTGGAAACTTTCTTCTTGCAGGTTTATGAAGTTCGTTGACAATTTGTTGCTTCAAGTCCTTCATATTGCAGGTTTGAATGTTTCATGTATCACATGTATAATCACAATGAATGTTGTCTTAAATATTCACATCATTTATATAGGTCAAGGTCATTCAAACTTGTGTAAAAAAATGGGGAACACGACGTTTGACTTGCCGTGTTCCCCATTTTTTTACGTAAGGAGAAAGGAATAAGGTCGAAGTTGTAGAAGGACGAAGAATAGGTTACTAGTCGATAGGGTTTAGAGAGTAGTGGCCAAAAGGAAGAGTGTGAATTTTATCCGGCATAATATGCCTTTTATCATCTCGAGCTGATAGTGCCCTTTTAACTTCAGTGACACTGTAGACCTCATGTTTAAAGCTTCTGATAGTGTTGAACGTTGCAGACATTGTAGAATCTTCAAACAAGCAGGTCTTGTAATGGTCAAATGTCACATGTTTCTTCAAGTATGATGTTTTGACTCCTTTTGCTTTCTTGACTGTCGGTGTGTTGTTCTCGTTGTTCATTTTAAATGAATACAATTTTGCCATCAGTGCCACTATTTCTTCTAAAGGCATTCCATTTGCTTCATCTTTAAATTTTCCGATTACTTTTTTATTCTTTTCATTGTAATTTGGATGGTTCTTCGGATAGTCAGAGAAGTCAAAATCGTCTTTGTATGGGAAACTCCCTAGGTCTTCATACATGTCCAAAGTCTTTATCCAGTAGATAAACGCGTCGGTATCCATGTATGCAACTCCAATGTTGTCTCTTCCGTAGTGTTTAACCATTTTGTTGTAATGGAAATCATACATTAGAGTTTTACTTATATCCAAAATCGACATTCCAATGTATAACGGACGATCCATCACTATTGTTGTTTTCTTCATACTGACGGCAACTAGATCTTCGTTTATAATCATGGATGTTCCAAAATTTGGTTTTTGCACTAGTTTTTCCAATTTCTTAGGATCACTTACTAATTTAACAATCTTGTGTTTTCTTTTTGTTTTCTAAGGTCTTCCCGAAGATGGCGTTGTTCATCAATTTGTAAAAGTCCTTTTCAAATGCTGATGTTGCTGCTGCTCTTCTTGTAGTGTTGGAATCAATATATGGTTTCAACCAACAAGACTGGGTGAATTCAATTGCTCTATGAATTCTCACTACACGTAGACCCAATTCAAGAGCTTGTTGAACTACCCAGTAGTGAGCCACATACCGATCTTTATTCTCCAACGTCATCATCAATTTTGGCCATCTTCCTGTCGGTGAAACTTCAGTCTTGGCTAGGAGAGGCAAGTCGTAGTGATGGTCATGAAGGTGCTCTGGATATTCGAAATCACAGTCCAAAATATAGCCTTTTGGACCATTCTTTGGAATCTGTGAGATGTCACCGATGGTGGCCGGGTCGATCCATTTGAAGTCAGCGTAGGGAAGCGGATTTGACATCGCCCAACCATAGAGGTTGTTCGCATCAAAATATCCAAGGTAGAGTGATGGTTGTTGCTCGTCGAAGTTGGGGATATACTTGTTGTTGGCCTTAACATGTCTGGTCACAGCTTGAGTCAAACCACCTCGTACACCTGATTCGATCATGAGGACCATATCAATGTCTGTGAGAAGCTCCAATCGACAGTTAGTTGACTTGAGCATAGCTTGCCATGCTAATCCAGGGGATGTATACGAGTGTAAAGGATCCAATCCGTAGGCTGAGAAACAGGTGTTCCGAAATTCTTCCATCACATCGCACAGCAGAGTTACATCCAATTTTATATAAAAATCAGAATATTCCCCTAAAGTTTGAATGTTTAGTTGGTTCCAAACATTACAAGCATGATTGTAGTCTTCAACGGAGATTTCACTTTCATTTAATTTGCTATTGAAGGCTTCAATCGGTGGTAGACTGGTTTCTTCAAACTTTTCTGTGGAAGTTATATAATCATAGGGGAAAACTCCTTTTCGTAATACTAAGTCCAATTTATCTTCAGGTACAATTTTGCTGGTTTCTTTTAGATCTTCTCTTCTTAGGTTCTCAGACAATTTGCTCAAACTAGATGACATAAATCTATAAGAGTCTACGAAGCGAAGTTTAATTTTATCTACTGTTTTTGAGAAACTGATGTACTTCTCCAATGTTTCAGCTAATACTTCGATTTTTCCATCATCTCGTCCTAACTCTGGGATAATAAAGTGGGAGTCATAGCCGCTAAGATTGTGTAACACGACAGGGATAAAGTTTGGCAGTTTGTAATTTATATTGCATGAATTACAAGCAGGTCCTCTGTATAACCCTGTGAGGTGATCATGATCTCTTACTTTTTGATTTTCTTCACTAAAACTCTTCTTGCATAGATAACATCTTGTTGCCGAAATGTATTCTTCTTGTTGATTTTGGTTCAAAGGTTTCATGGGTAAAACATTACCGTATAGGCGTTCCACTTTTTCAGCAATGTCATACAACTGGTCTACAAAATACTTAGCAGCTTCTTCCCCACGGTAGAGTATCGGAGTGGATGTTAAGCCATAGTCTTGCAATTGTTCTTCAGGTAAAGTAGATTTCACCAATAAGCAAAAACTGTTAGGTTGATGCAATTGATATTTGGTTCTTCTAGTTACTTCACCATCCGAAAGTTCCTGCGGCACTAACGTGGATTCAAAGTCAGCGTAGATAACTAGTGGAATCCGGTATTGGTGAACTGTTTTATTGAACTGAACAAATGCTCTAGATGGTGGTGGCAGACTAATCTTCACTTCATAGTTGTCATTACAAAGACGTTGGTGTTCTGACAACCACTCTGATCCTCCACGTCTCAAGTCTTTATTTGTGAAACAAAAGCATCTCTTACACACTGTTACTCTAATTTTCTTTTTAGTCACTTGTCGTCCAACCAAAGTTTCAAAGTTCTTGATGTAAACATAATGTGATATTTCACCTTTGGTCAATAGCAACAAATCTGTATGGTTTGACGTTCAGTCTTTGTAACTCGTAACGGGTAAACGTTATTTGATTCGTCTAAACCAAACACATTAACTGAAACTCCTGGGTTTTTTCTTTCAAATTTAGCAACATCATTAAGACTAACAGGATACGACATACCTTGGAAGTTATAGCGGTGTTGAACAGCTTCGTATGCTATGCTAGGTCTACAGGCCATAGGTTCCACATATTTTGCTAACATTGCATACCGGAAACATTCATTATCCTCATTTTTCACATTGATACATGATCTTGTATCTCGGATCACCTTTGGTAGAGGGATAAAGCTGCTTCCTCTCATACCATATCCATGCTTGTGAACCCTCACATCCATACCTTCAATTGATGATAGCGTCCAGCCGGATCCTCTTCCTTCATGTTCTTGAAGTTTCACTAGCAGTTCAACCAAACATTCTTCTAAGATTTCGTCGATATCAGATGTGGTTGTAAGGGTTCGGTTTTTAGCAATGAATGCTCTCGGTGAATTTTCACCATCGGTATTAGTAAACATAGCCTCCAACACCAATCCAAATTTAATAAAGTTCAATTTTGCCAATTCTTCCGTCAATGTTTTTACAACTAGCTTTTTAGCTTGACTTATAAAATTTTCCAATTCTAATTGCACGTTATTAATTTTGAAATGAATTACAACTGGTCCTGGCAAGGCTGTAGTACGCAGTTGTCTTATATCTTCCATATCCTCTTCTTGGGTACGCAGTTGTCTTACATCTTCCACTTCTTCTTCCGTATCTTCTTCTTCCATTTTCTCTTCTTGAATAAATCCTCCAGCTGTAGATGGTCCAGCTCCGGCAAATTGAATAACACTTGGTCTTCTTCTTTGCATTAACTGTAAATAGCTAGCCCAGTCCTGCTTCTGAGGTTTTTCCAAAAACCGATCAATCGCATCCAAGTCTTCTTCACTTACTACAATCTCTTCTTTTCTGTCCTCTTCATGATGCAATTCTCGGTGTAACTGTAGATAGCTATCCAATTCGTCCATCTGATTATGGTAGTTTTCCAAAAACCGATCAATCGCATCCAAGTCTTCTTCACTTACTACAATCTCTTCTTTTCTGTCCTCTTCATGATGCAATTCTCGATGTAAAACAAAGATATCTTCGTCTTGGAAAAACTCACCACAAATATCGCAAAGGGCCATTTTTTACAGTTTGGCTTTGAGTGTGCACTCGGTGAATGTCCACGCAATAATGAGCAGCGCGCTCAACCGGGTCCCTTTATACCCGAGGTTGAAGGGTGGGGGAAGGTGACGTCATATACATCCGGTTTATCAATCATGTAGTAGATTTGGCTTTTAAACACCCATTTTCAATATATTCTTCAACAGGCTTGATAAACCAATGATGTTTGATCTAAATCCACTACTTTGTACAAGTTTTTTCAAAGATGTCTGTTTGAGCAACAAGTTTTTTCAAAGATGTCTGTTTGAGCAAGTTTATGTGGAACAAGGTCATTTCAAATTATTATTTTTCAGCGGGGGATAGAGCACTGCAATGGAGCCATGGTATAGAAGTGGTGTATCCATCCAATTGGTTTGCCCTTTTTATACCCCCACAAACTATGCATTTATGTGGGTCATGGTCGCGCACGGGTGAGCCCCACCCAAGGGTATAGGGTAGGGGTAGGGGTGGGGGCGGGGGTGTAGGGGTGGAGGTGTAGGGAAGGGGGGGGCGGAGGTGTATGGGGTGGAGGTGTAGGGGGTGGAGGTGGAGAAGGGGGGGGGCGGGGGCGGGGGCGGGGGCGGAGGTGCAGTGTCCGTCTTTACTATATTTAGGTTGAGGTCACGTAAAAACTTTAAAAAAATAAAGCCCCACCTGGGGCATTTAGGTTGCCATCGCTATAGTCTCTAAAGAGACCCAACTATGGACAACTACAGACTTGTGTGTTAGTAATGCCTACCCATTAAAGTTTAAAAGACAAAGTACTTTAATATATTTACTGTGTTAATAAAAACCTTACTGTTAAAGATTTTGAAAACTTTCATATATTTAGGTCAAGGTCACAGAAAACTTTTTAAAAAAATTAAGCCCCACACCCCCATAGGGGTGTGGGGCACTTGGGTTGTCATCGCTGTAGCCTCCGAAGAGACCCAACTATGACAACAGGGCAACATCCAATGTCGTGTTCCCTTCGCCACGCGAGACTTGTAAACATTTACTGCATTGTCTTTTCAATAGCTAACAAAAATTCATTTACATAATTTTGAGTTTCCAGGAGGAAACAAACTGAGGACACCCTAATGGCTTACGTCCTCGGTCCGAGTGCAGAGGCCGCCGCAACCTTTTGCATGCCAGCGTACAAACGGACATACTCCCACAACCCCAGCCGCAACCTGTTGCATGCCTGAGAGGAGCCTAACAATACTTCAAAGTAACTTTACTCACGTAATCTTTAATATTTTTAATTTAGCAATGCAGTAACTTTTTTACAAGTCCTTTGTGGGTCAAGGCCACACGGACATTAAAAAATTTCGGCCCCCGTACATCCATGGCGAACCACGAATGTTCGGGGGCCTTGGGGACTAAAAAACACAAATAGCTAACAAAGATTTATTTACATAATTTTGAGATTCCAGAAGGGAAACTAACTGAGGACACCCTAGTGGCTTACGTCCTCGTCCGAGTGCAGAGGCCGCCGCAACCTTTTGCATGCCAGCGTACAAACGGACATGCTCCCAAATGCCATCCGCAACCTTTTGCATGCCTGGCAGGAGCCTAACAATTATGAAAAGTGGCTTTACACGGGGGCCTACTCCCGTTCCCTGTCGTTACAATTTAATTTGAGCTGTGAAAAACGCTCAAGGGGAAATGCTAAAACAAGCGTATAGACTTTAGTTAAATATAATACACTTACAACACACAATTGAGCTCAACATGGTTAATGCTGGAACAAGCACATACACATTAAACACATATGACAAACAAGACAAACAAGACAGACAGGAGACATAGGGTACAAGTGAAACAATCTCATATAAAACACTTCCCAATACCCAAACGCAAGCGCAATATCTTAGAAATAATACAAGTCTTAAAGTTAGAGTAGACTTCGCTAAACAGTGAAGGCGCCTTTCAGTGTTTAGTGAGGCCTATGGCGGTCCGTCCTGATCGTTCACGTTCAACGCTCGGGAGCGGACTGCGAGCCGGCTGTGGCCGGGCCGCCTTATATCCCCACCGGTCTCCCCCGGCATGGGGCGGGGGTCCACCCCGGGGGCGGAGGTCCACCCCGGGGGGGGGGGGTCCGCCCCCCAAAAAACGGAGACGGGGGCGGAGGGGGCGGAGGGGGGGTGGTCCGCCCCCCAAAAAACGGAGACGGGGGCGGAGGGGGCGGGGGGGGGTCCGCCCCCCAAAAAACGGAGACGGGGGCGGAGGGGGGGCCCGCCCCCCAAAAAACGGAGACGGGGGCGGAGGGGGCGGAGGGGGGGGGTCCGCCCCCCAAAAAACGGAGACGGGGGCGGAGGGGGCGGAGGGGGGGGGGTCCGCCCCCCAAAAACAGAGACGGGGGCGGAGGGGGGGGCCGCCCCTCAGGGGTGGTTCAAGGTCACCGACTACACTTTTACTCTAAGTCTGGTTCAAGGTCACCCACTACACTTCTACTCTAGGTGTTCGCAATACCCCCACCCTAATCGAGTCCCTAAGCTACGTGACGGCGCTCAGCCAGTATGTCTCAGGCTTGCATGCGGTAAGCATCGCTGCTCTTCGACTCTGTTCATGTAAGTGTTTTACAAGTTTTTGCCTCAAGGTCATTACACTTTAACTCTGGACTAACATGGCTTGGATTTTCTCTGATTTTACTCAAGGTCACTACACTTTAACTCTGGGATGATATCGACTTGTAGTATTTCAGTGTTTTGACTCAAGGTCATCACACTTTAACTCTGGGGCGGGATCGACTTGTAGTATTTCTGTGTTTTGACTCAAGGTCACCACACTTTAACTCTGGGACGGGATCGACTTGTAGTATTTCTGTGTTTTCACTCAAGGTCATCACACTTTAACTCTGGGGTGATTTCAACTTGTAGTATTTCAGTGTTTTGACTCAAGGTCACCACACTTTAACTCTGGGACGTTATCAACTTGTAGTACTTCTATGTTTTTACTCAAGGTCATCACACTTATGTAAATTTGAGGTAGCACCAAAACGGTGCTACCTGGCTTGACATTTTCAAGTTCCCCAAGGTCATCGCAGTTCCCCCACCACTTCCCATATACCTAGAGTGCGCGGAGCCGGACAGTCAGTCGCTCGGTGTCTGTCGTAGGGTGCACATCGCGGTTGCAGTAATGGTCGAATGGGGGCTTTAAAGGTGCGGCTACACATAGCAGGAAAGGACACGGAAAGGACACGGACAGGACAGTTTCTGATGAATGCTCCCTGTGTTATC
This sequence comes from Neoaliturus tenellus, assembly GCA_030545055.2. Taxonomy (NCBI): domain Eukaryota; kingdom Metazoa; phylum Arthropoda; class Insecta; order Hemiptera; family Cicadellidae; genus Neoaliturus; species Neoaliturus tenellus. The sequence continues at coordinate 2,894,843 of CM061532.1, read as the reverse complement.
AAATGGGAGCGGCTACACATAGCAGGAAAGGACACGGAAAGGACACGGACAGGACATTTGTCGTGTCGGATGGATCGCCAAACGAGCATTCATCCGCCACTGTCTTGTCCTGTCCGTGTCCCGTCCTGGTATGTGTAGCCACCCCTTCCGACACTATCAGAAAATGATAACGGTAGCTCAGTGTAGTGAGTGTGGCGGCCGGCGGGATGAGCCGTGTCGGACGGCTGCGCGCGCAACCTTCCGACGTCTGACGGCTGCGCGCGCAGCCTTCCGACTCAGAAATGTCCTGTCCGTGTCCCGATATGTGTAGCCACCCCATCAGAATTTTGTCCGTGTCCTTTCCGTTTCCTTTCCGTATCCTTTCCTGAAATGTGTAGCCGTACCTTTAACCTTACATACTATTTCAAATTTACTGCTGATTTTACTGTTGTTACTATAATTTAAATTGTAAAAAAACTGAGCGTGTATGCAAATCATAAAATGCTTTCTGATCGTTGATAGAGTTGCAATGGGCTATGAATTGTGGTTTGAAAAAACACCTACATCATTTCCATTGTTTTGGTTTTATTTTAAGACGAAATGTGTCAAATGATCATATTGAATGACGATGGCACATTAATTAATACTTAAAGTGTATCAGTCAGTGAAGTTTTGGTATTCTGTTAGTTGAATTTTCCGAGAAATCTTTTAGTCATTTCATAGATTGTAGGATTATAGAAGACCAGTTAAAATCAAAGTCGTTTGTCCTACATACCAGAGAAAAATGCAGCAGGTAAAAAACTTTACAACAAAATGGGAAATATATAAGAATGATAATTTTCTGAAAGGTTCTCCTTAAAGATTCTCAATGTAGTGGTTAAAAAAAATCTGCTTTGTTTACTCAAAATCAAGAGTTTTGATTAGGAGGGATGAATATTCACAGCAAGTGAAGATGCACTTTGAGGTACTGTGTTTAAATTTTGTGACTAAAATATAAAAAATAATAAAAAAAAAACTGAAAGGAGCTAAAAAATCAATGTTTTTTCATTGCCGCTTTTCTATGTTATATTAAAAAGCTGTCACAGCTCAATTAAGGGACTACGATTTCTTTCAAAACTTATTTTCCATAGATATATATGAGTTTAACAACAGACAAAATAGAGCATTTACAAACCGGTGACTTAATAGTACAGGATTGATAAGATTACTTGGGGGCGAATGGTCTGTTCAAACGTTATTGTTAAAATATTATATACCGCAAATTAAAATTAAATTTTCTGGAAACCTTTGTTGAGGAAGAAATGGTAATACGCTATGGTTCATGCTATTTTAATTTTATTATTAGGGGCTTTTGCCCCTATGAGCCACTAGTAGGTTAATAATAGTCAATAATAGGTAATAGTTAATAGTAATAGGTTAACTATCCTAGTAAAATTTTTAGTAGCTCAAAGCAACTAAACGTCTTATTATAGTATTACCACTCTAGGGTTAATTTTTGTCATTTGGCTATGATTAGTTCTTGACTCAATTTTATCATCTGTCTCTCGTTTTAAAATAAAACAAAAACATATGTTTCAATGTACACAAAGAAGACATTTTTCGAATCTCTATGCTTAAGGAGGACGTTTTTCTATATTTCTCATTTCCTTGTAACTTTATGGATACGCTTTATGGGACCAAACCCTTTAATTTGAGACTCCTACAATCTTCCTGCGATTTGTAAAACACTCACAATTTTGCCCAAGAAATTTCGCTTACAGAATTATTATATAGATTGCTTCTCTTGGGGTGAATTATTTTGTTATCTTCACTCAATGTTATCATCTGTGTCTCATTTTGAAATTAAACCATAACACATGTTTTAATGTATACAAAGCAGACGTTTTTTACATCCCCATGCTATTCTTACGGAGGACGTTTTACGTGATTTCTCATTTCGTGTTAAAATTATGGACATGCCGTAGTTTTCCCTCATGCATAGGACCGAGACCTTTAATTTGAGACCCCTCCCATCTTTCTGCGATCTGTATGACGCTCACAATTTTGCTAAAAAAATATCGCTTACAGAATTATATATATAATGTAAAATTTTACCGTCACTTAAGAACTATTAAATTTTTTACTTTTGTCTTTTGTTTTGCATTTCATTTCCATCTCCTTTTTTATTCTTTGTACTTATTCTTGGTTTTCTTGTATATTTCATTGTTATTTCAGAATGGCTCTGCATCTTCACATTTTTGTATAATAATTTTTTATATCAGTTAGAACAATAAACTCATTGTTAAACATGTAAAATCATAACCCTCTGTTTGGAGTTTTAATAAATTAAATGATTTAGTTATAAAAAATAAAATGGATAAAATATTTGTTATAAAAAATAAATTAATTACAGTAATTAGTATTTTACCATCAAAAGATTATGTTTTCGCTTATTTTTTTAAACAGTCATAAGTGGATGGTTAAGATATAAAAACATAAATGTAAACAGATTGTTATATACATCGTAAGTTTAAATAAATTCTTTCATCAAGGTCCTAACTTTCCTTATAGTATAGAAAAAAAAATTATCCAAGCACCAGCTGGTAAATATTTGTTTTACTGATCTAAAAATAACTTTAAATGTGACAACATTAGTGTCCTTGTTTTCACTTGTTACCTGTTAATGATCATAGAATTTAAGTTGTCTATTTTGTTTACAACAAACACTTCGTAAATCAGTAAAGGTATAAAATTTCAGTGTAGGATATGGATCACCTGGAGCAGTAAACAAATCGTCAAAATAACGTCTTATATTAGTCTAAATAAAGTGTAAGGTTATAAACGATCTTATAAGGCTTTTTAGATGGATACCATGTTTTTTCCTATTTGGCTATCTATAGGTCACGCCACATAAGTTGACGAATGGCCAAAAACAGCTAGGTAGGGCAAGGGGAGGAGAGGGGGTACTTTTCCAAAAACATCGAGCTTACGTTACATGCATTTTTTTATAGAACAGCTGATTATCCAATCATTTTAACTGAATAGTAGTGAAAATTCATTCGTCAAGTTACGTGGCGGGGGTTATAGGGGTCGTAAGAAATCCCCTGACACCTAAACTACCACTATACGTTCAGTAGTTTTCTCTGTTGTAGGCCCTTAAATGCACTCTTTTAAAAAGTATGATTTTGGAAAATCATTGGTGAAAGGGTTAAGTTACAGTTTGATCATATTGTACAAGAATTTTTTAAAGTCAAACCATATGATATGCCATATCATATTGGTCTTAATCAATATCATTACAATTTTTAACTATTATTACCTTAAGTTCCATCATTTCGTCACAATGGTGTTGAAAAACAGTATGTAAAATACATATTAGTAAAGTTTTTATTTCAGATAACTGTCGAAATTAAATATATTATCAAAGGAATATAAGTTTTAGGTAACTATCTTTAGTTTAATGTGAACCATTATAGTGTGAACAAAAGTATTAGGTAGAATCGCTCCCCTGAGGCTCCTTTAACTGGAGCTTCTTTAGCAGTAATAACTCAACCTTTTTATATTTATTTAATCAAATATTCTCCTAATACTGTGATAAGTTTATTCTTTAAATTTCCTTTTTTATTCTTTTCTTCCAACATGGTACTGTTGGTAGCTGTTTAACATTAAAACTTAGAATCTCTAAATTTAAACTCGGATTCTTAAGATTTATAATGGAATTCCATATTGTAAATAAGAGGAATCTGTGTCCTAAGCCTACACATATCTGCTTCAAGTTATAATATTGAGTATCGATTCACTTGCATGTCAAAGGTAAAGCAAACAGAGAAGCCTCCCTTGAGCTAGGAAAAGGCAAACACAAACACAATGACGGTAGAATCATTAACAATGTACAGGTAGAGGGAATACTTAGGGGAGGAATCTAGTAGAGTAGGTATACCATGTCTAACTAAAGCAATAATTTCTCCTCGTTGATCATTGTCATTACCATCATTATAACATGATAAAAAGTATCTAGTAAAATTAAACTAATAATTTTCAAACTTTAACGTTTAACTGGTCATATGTGAACCATATGTTTGGATTACACACCGGAACAAGTAGCCTAAAAAAATAAAATTAACTGCATAGAAAATGTACTCACAACGTGGTAAATTTGTATAAAACTTTGTACTCTACAATGAAATACAATACTACCGATTTATATCATCAGTTAAAAATAAGTTAAATCCGTGTTCTCTAACATTTTGATATAGAGATAAATATTATTGATTATTCGTGATAACATATATTAAAATCTCATTTTATAAATAATTTAATTTGATTGAGGCATATTCATTGTTTTTAAAAATTTTTACAACATTTTAAGTGCAGTGAATTTTGAATAAAATCATTTGGCAGGAGTAAACTAAAAGGTTAGATTCTTAAAAAGGTACATATTTGACACATTGTTATAGGTTAGATTTTTTTATACAAGTAAACCATTGTCACTTTCTGTGTTCGTGAGATGTAATTGAAACTGTGTTAGAAACTAGATAAATGTGGATGGATGCCGTCGGACCAGGAGTCAGTGCTACGGGGAAAAGGTGGAATTCATTCCAGTCAAAGAGTGGTGAATAATTCATATGCTGTTAGTAACAACCTCTCCTGTGTAGGTAGGATTGAGTTTATGCAGTTTTGGAATTTGAAGGAAAAATAAAAGGTCATAATACGCTTATTTAGATAATAATTAGGATTTTGGAAGAAATATTCACAATAAGGGGAGAATAATAGGAGCGACATTGTATCCCCAGTTATAATTACTAATGTTTGTTTATGGCAACAAGTTCTCTGATGAACTGTCATGTAACTGCGGAATTCAACAACAAAACATAGTTGGGACTTTTTTTATTTACTACACATAATTTGAAATATTTATTAGTCAAAAAGGAAATATGTAAAATTTAGTTGTGTATTAAAGCAGTGTTTCTCAACCGGTGGTACGCGAGAGCATTTCAGGTAGTACCCTACGCGAAAGACAAAGGAAAAAAATTAAATACCTTACACGAAAAAAAAAAACACTTTGAACTACACGTGATGCTGACAGCCGTTTAGGTCAGCTCAGTTCTGTGTTACAACGGTTTTACACATAATTTGAGACTCTAATAGGTAGCTCCTTTCCTTACTAAAGCATTTTCGTACCAACTTAACAAATTAAATTATTTTAAGTTATGACTCCCGTTTTCCGAGCATAAATATATTAATGAATAATGATTTTGTGTCCAGTACCCGTCTGAACCCTTGAATTAGGCCTATTTTTAGTTCATTATTTACCTTGTACAATTTGAAGTTGCAAAACATGTTTCGCAGAAACAATGACACTCGAGGGAAAATGAATTTTTTCATATCCACAGAGAATATGAAGTTGATCACTTGGTAACCCTGGAACACATGCTGGTGTATTCCAAAGAGGTTAAACCAACCGCGTTGGTAGTTGGTGTTGGTGTATTCGTTCGGTTTGTATTCGTACAAGCCAAAGCCCAGTCAAGTCAAAGTAGTTTGTGTCGTGACCGTTATTTGTGCTTGTGTAAAATCAGTCTTGATTATTAATCCCCTGCAAGGGATTCTTTCCTGAGCAAGAAATAACAGCAAGTTTCCCATTAACAACCTCTTTTGCTATAAATATTATTTATTAGTTTGGTAATTTTGTATTTGTATTGTTTTAGTTACTTTTATTGAAATTCAAAATAACCTTTTTCGCTGTAAGTGTGTATTTGAAACAATGTGTTTCAGTTGTATTGGAGGCCCTGTGAAACCTTCTTTATAAAGCCTGCAGCTAGAAATTTTTAGTTTTCAAAGTAGAAAACATAATTTATTTAGGCCTACGTACGTTAATTAATAATCACAGTAATATTTGTATAGCTTCATAAGAAAATGTTCATTACAATTTGTGTTTTGTTTTCAATTAAAATAGAACCCCTAGAACGGGGGGGGGGAGGGGATGGGTATGTAAGAGTTTGGGTGGTACGCCAAAAAATTAAAAAGCCTCAGGTAGTACGTGGGCACAAAAAGGTTGATATTTATGCATGGTCCATTACTTTATTGACGATAACTATTTGTATCTTGGTTAACTTAACGCTCTTTATTACAAACTAGTATATGTGTTGCTCGAGATCGAGCAATTTATTGTAATACAATACAAATGTTACTTTAGCTCTAAATCAATGACATCCGACCAATAATGTGAATATCTGTAATCACAATTAAGTACACGTATTTACAGCTGATTATTAATAGTTATTTGTGCTTCTAGGGACTAAAGTACAATGTTTTCTCCCTGAAGGGAAAGTGTTGTCGCCCGAAGGCGAAGCCGAGGGTGACAATTTCCCTGAGGGAGAAAAGTACTTTAGTCCCTTGATGCACACAACATTTTTCCTCCACCTACTATCTAAAGCCGTATTTTACTCCTTGGAATAGAGTAGTAAAGTACTAATTTCTATCCCATGTGACTTGAATACTTAATCTTTTTGCCTAGGGAAAACTCAAGTTTTTTCGTACCACGGGGCTAAAGTTAGTTACATAAGAATAACATTAAAAGAGAGATTAAAAAGAACATAAACCACAGTCAGCTTTTACTTGTATTTGTTTCGTTACTCATTGTTGACTAATAGCAGCTGTAGCTGCTGCTCACCCACTGCTCAGCAGTGGGTGAGCAGCATCTCTAGTACTAGAGATGGCCGTGGCAGTGTAGGCGTTTGTTTACATTTTGCTTGGGTGGGCTATTAACCTAACAAGTCCAAAACATAAGTGTAAAACTTTTGACTAGGCTTAAATTATATTTTGTTTTTTCGTGTTCTTCAAAATTGATATGGCCTACTGTTAAGTATTTAACAATTATTAAGTAGGACAAAATCATTACAATTCAAATTCAAACCACTGCCGCCTTGATCCAGCTGACAGGCATGACGCTCTTCCCTATTGGTGGGTTTTCGCCAAATATAGTTTTCCCTCTCCTCACGGAAAAACGTTACTGTTTGAGGAGTCCTTCTCCGGCGTCTCTCTCTCGCGGCTGACTCTGTGCCGTTGTCGGTGTATTTCCGATTTTATTCTCTTATACCCTTATTTGGGTTCTAATAATTATAAATCTCTCTCTCTCGAACTTTTTAGTGAGCATTTTATTCAGTGTTAAGTATCGTTAAATATCTCTATTTGAACAGTAAAATAATTCCCTTTGTAAAGTGTTTTGCAGCAGTGTCAAGTGCAATTTTGGATCGGGCTTCCGCGATCGCGTACTTCAAGATTAGGCCTATTATGAACTTTGCTTCACGTTCGATCTTAGCAAGATTTCCGTGTGCGTGAACGTGAGTGAGGACATACTTCGACCAGAGAGACAATCACCACTGTGGTCCCTTGTGGCGGCGGTTCCTTGGCGTCCATCAATCCAGGGCATGATGGCGTCACCGGCAGTGTCTTCTCCAAGCACTGAAAATATGGACCTCGGGGTGAGTTTCCCCCTCTTTTTATTTTAGTGTGTCAAAATGGGCTTATTTATTTTAAACTAATTGTTTTATGAACACTACAAACGAGATAACAAAATTGTGTCTCCAAAAGTATCATTTTTACTCGAGAAATAAATCCAGGGTAATTTTTCCAATAAAACCAAAAATTCAATTAATCCAATTTAAACCTCACTAATTAACATTTGGTCCTTCGAGCCGGATTTAATTGAATTCCAGTCCTTAAAACAAGCAGTTCAAACACCCTGGATATTCCCATGTGCAATATTGGCGGTAAAAGTTAGCGTCACTATCCGCCATTTTTGTAAGGTGTTCAATCATTACAGAGCATAGGTCACCCCTCACAGATAGGTCAAAATAGACTCGTCCACTTCCCGAAGACGCTCGCTGTATACGGGGAAACGGACACTGCGCCAGCTCATCGTTATCGGTTGGGGTCATAAAAATGTCAAAATCCATCTCGCGGCGCCTGCGCCAGTTGCCAGGTAGACCCGCGTTGGGGTTGGGGGAGAGAGAGGAGGACGATGGGAGAGGGGCCGGATGGCCCAGTGTAATGCGTTTCTCAGAAGTACCCCGTGCCCGTGACTAAACAATATAGGGGAAGTTGACACGGATATGAGTCACGGAACCCGGGGCTAAGGTTTTGTGAATATTAGAGATTTGCAAGGATATGGATCACTTCCTTTTCAGCTTTTATGCGGTTAGGTTAGGTTAGGTTAGGTTAGGTTAGATGCTCACAAGCTGAGAAAAAAGAGGAAAAGAAACGTGCTTGCCTATCAATACATAAATCTCTCAGAGAGGCCACGATCCAATATAGTTGCATATTTTACGGTACGGTGGGTGATTTAGTGCGTTGCCAAAAACATAATAAAAATTTGGAACATGAAACAATTGTTCATATACAAAAGGTTAGTTATGTGTTATTTTATTTTCATTTCAAAGTTTTTTTAATCCACCATTGAACTTTTAATAGGCCTAGACTCGTAATTGAAAACCAAGCTCCAAGCGGCAACGTGGAATCCCAAATACAGCTATTGTGCTGGACTGAGCAACGAAGCGTCGAAAATTCTTGGAACCAGATCTAGGCTGGGGGGTAGCGTTCTCCCGCCCCTCCTTCCCCTTCGACTCTCCGACCTCTCTCGAAAGCTGGCGCAGTGTCCGCACCACGAGGGTCCATAAACTTACCCTCGTCAAAGTTTTTATAGAAGTTGGCGCACTGTCCTACAGCCCTGTATACGAGCGCTGTCTCTCTCTAACATTGTTGTATGCCCTCTCGCTCTAACATTTTTATGCGACGCTTCCATTATTGTCGCAAAACGGCACTCTGCGTATATCCTGTCAGCTGTGATCCCCAAAATAACACGGCCCAGCTGATAGTTTGTTTACATCTCATTCTCTGGTCAATGTCACACTCTTGTTTATAGTTGCAATGTTAGCCTATTTTACTTTTAAAACATTTTGAAGTTGATATTTAGTCTTGACACTATTCTCACGACTCATTGTACTTGCAATTAAAATAATTATGTAATATTACATGTGAATATTTTTAATAAACTGTTGTGAATATTTTCCTTAAACAATATTTGAGTTATAATAATTAGATATTTTCATTGTCTCTCTGTTAGTTGCCAATCGTATTTATGTGACAATTTTTTCATTGAAAATAATTACACAGCTAGTTTTAGCTAATTAATTAGCTCATTGTATCCAACAATTATTTATAATTAAGGGGTTTTATTGATTATATTTTATCCTAATTAGCTAGTTAACAGTTTTAAATTATCTTTTATTCAATATAATCAATATCTGGTATTTATAAAAGATTGTTTACTACTCATTTATATAGTTACAATTCTTTTTTGACACTTCATGTTACATTTTCTTTATGATTTTCCATTTGTATTTTTATATGAATATAAGATGTATTGATATTCATTTTGAGTAAATGTGTAGGCTAATTAAGCACTTCAGCTCTGTTGTTACTCAATTTTTAATAGTAATTAAGGTGTTATTATTCGTGTAGTTGCGTCATTTGTATTGTTCTGGACTATTTTATTTTGTAATCATGGCTAAGGTTTTAAAGTGGACTACCTACATTCGTTGTACTGAATTAACGAAGAATCGTTTCAAGAAAATTAATGAAACGGTTGATGAAATCACTGCAAAAGGCGAACCGCCAACAATGGCTCAGCTACGTAATTTATCCGCTTTTGGTAAGGAACTTAGTCAAAAACGGGCTGATTATGACGGCAATGTGCATCGTGTTTTAGAAAATGAGGATGCAGATATGGATGTTCTCTCGAATGATCAGGATACGATTAATGACCTGTACGCCACTATTATGAGCAAGATCGAAGCTCTATCTCCAGTGGCCGAGCCTCAAACACCCTCATCAGTACATTCTTTAGAACCTCATGCCACTCAACCTCTCATGAGTGTAAGGCTACCCAAGCTTGAATTGAAACACTTCTCAGGGGATCCATTGTCTTGGATTTCATTTATAAATCTTTTTGACTCGACTATACATAGCAACCCTACTCTCAGCAATGTTGCTAAATTTCAATACTTATTGAGTGTACTCTCAGGCGAGCCTTTAAATTTAATAAGGTCACTCACACTCTCAGCAGCTAATTATGTTGTTGCCTAAAAGCTGCTTCAAGATAGGTACCATTCACCGAGGAGACTAATCACATTGCACCTCAACCAGGTATTGGATCTACCGAATATCTCCGCTTCGTCACCCAAAAGTATGAGGGCTTTCGTGAACCTCTATCACGAAAATACTCAAGCGTTGAAGGCTCTTAATAGTGAGATAACTGCTCAAAACCCTCTCCTCTCGGCTCTGATACTCCGAAAAATGGATAATGCATTGAGGCAACGCTTAGAAGTTTACCGATCTACTCGTGAAGAAGGCGAAACTCCTCACACTCTCCCGGAAGTAGCCGACATTATTAAATTTCTCAGTGAAGAATGCAACCATGTGGAGGATGCTAGTCTTCACAATCTCTCGGTTTCCACTAATAAACCACACTCAGGCTCTAGCTCGGCTCAACAAAAGTCAAATCAGCGCAAGCGAGTACATTTCCCCTCTCATCCCGTCTCTATGGTGGCCACATCCACCCCCCGCTCTCATTCGCCATCTATGGCATACTCTTGTTTTGTGTGCAAACAGGGGACCCATAAAGTATATGGTTGTCCAAAGTACTCTACGTTGACTTCGAACCAACGCTATAAACTGGTTAAAGAAGCCAAGCGATGCACTTCCTGTTTAGGAAATCATTCATTGCAGGAGTGCAAATCTCAGGCAACATGCCAAACATGTCGTGGGCGACATCACTCCTCTCTCCACTTCGAGAAATCAAAAAATAAATCTCAAAGTCCGAAAGCTTCTCGTCAAAATGAAGCCCCTCTCTCTCTTAAAACAGACGATTCCGCACAACATGAGGAAACCATCTCTGTTTCATCTGCTCAAACTCTTCCTCCCTCTCATTGCGGTAGAACAACCGTACTTCTTGGCACTACATTAGTAAAGTTGACAGCCCAGAATGGTGTCACGCACGTGTTCCGAGCACTGCTAGATAGCGGCAGCATGTGCGAGTTCATATCAGAAAAGGCAGCACAACTCTTGCTTGCCCCTCGCATTCATTCGAATCTCCAAGTAGTGGGACTCTCCCAGATGGCAGCCCACACTAAAGGATCTGTCATACTCAATATAGGAACTCTCTCAGGCAAGGAAATTGCCTCCCAGCATCAGGTCCATGTATTGGAAAAAATATCTGTAGACCTACCTAGGACTTCTATATCTGCAGATGTGTTAAAGCGTGTCAAGCCGTACACCCTTGCAGACCCCACATTCCATCTTCCGGGGCCTATAGACTTATTGATTGGTGGTTCTCTCTTGCCACGGATCTTGACAAATCAGTCACAATCATTGGGCCCCAATATGCCTCATGTGATGGGGACCCACTTCGGCTTTGTTATTATCGGTTCGGCGCCTTCCGCCCATCATAACCAACCTGCAAGTAACTTCTCAGTTTCTCTACTTGCTACCTCAGATGAACTCCATGCCTCACTCCAAAGATTTTGGCAATTGGGAGAACCTCCATTAGCCAATAAAAAGTCCACCGAAGAACAACAGTGTGACATGCACTTTAACTCCACTCATTCCCGACGTAATGACGGACGGTACGTTGTACAGCTTCCTTTTAAGGAAGGTCAACCTGAGCTTGGTAACTCACTCGTTGCTGCTGAACGCCGGTTCAATTCTCTTGAAAATAAATTCACTCGAAACCCTGAGTTCAAGTTGCTGTACTCGAAAGCGATGAGAGAGCACATAGACCAGGGTCACATGGTCAAAGTGACCGATTCGAATCTCCCCTCGCCACACTACTTTCTTCCTCACCATGGGGTACTCAAAGAAAACAGCAACTCTACCAAGTTAAGAATAGTCTATGATGCAAGCTGTAAAACTAGTTCTGGTAACTCGCTCAATGACACTCTCATGACCGGTCGTAAATTACAAACAGACATTTGTGATATCCTCATGCACTTTCGATCACATCGTTTTGTTTTTACATGTGATATACGACAAATGTATTTGCAAATTTTCGTAGAAGCCGAACATCAGAATTTTCAGCTCGTCCTATGGCGGGAAAACCCTGCTGAACCAATGTCAGTTTACAAACTAACTCGGGTCACGTTTGGGATAAACAGTTCGCCATATTTGGCCATACGCACTCTCCATCAGCTGGCTAATGACGAGGGAAGTGCGTATCCGGAGGCTGCTGGTGTTGTACGATCACAAACTTATGTCGATGATGTAATTTCCGGTGCAGACACCATAGAAGAAGCCCTTAAACTCCAGGAACAGTTGAAATTGCTCCTAGGAAAAGGTGGATTCGAATTGCGGAAGTGGGCCTCAAATTCTCAAGCACTTCTCAAACACTACCTCAAGACCATCTGGAGACCCCGGTGTTCTTACAAGAGGATCAAATGCCTCATTTTGCTGTCCTGGGCCTTCATTGGTCCCCGGAAAATGACTACTTTACATACTCTGTAAATATTCCTCATGGTACCCTCACTAAGCGCAATGTGCTGAGTGCCTTTGCCAAGATATATGACCCCTGCGGGTTTCTAGCCCCATGTATCATGACTGCAAAATGCTTTATGCAGCTTTTATGGACCACTGGTCTAAAATGGGATGAGCCTCTTCCCGCCGACTTAGCTGATAAGTGGAATACCTTTACATCTAGTGTGAGTCATATCTCTAAAATTAAGATTCCTCGAGCTTTTATGCTCAGCTCCTCGAAGAACATTGAAGTTCACGGCTTTTCCGATGCCTCAGAGAGCGGATACGCAGCAGTGGTGTATTTCCGCAACCATCTTTCAAATGGCGAGGTGATAGTCCGCCAAGTGATTTCGAAAACTAGAGTTGCCCCCCTGAAAAGAGTGACTTTGCCCCGCCTAGAACTATGTGGAGCTCATCTATTAGCCCAATTGGTAGCACACGTTTTCGAAGTTTTTAAAGATCGTACAACCTTCTCAGCCACTCATCTCTGGTGTGACTCCTCTGTAGTCCTAACATGGCTGCAAACTCCCCCATATCGGCTAAAAACGTTTGTGGCTAACCGAGTCTCCCAAACCCAGGAACTCATTCCAATGCACTGTTGGAGACATGTACAAAGCGCTCATAACCCGGCTGATTGTGCCTCTCGGGGAATTCTGGCCTCTGACCTTGTCGACCACCCACTCTGGTGGAATGGCCCCTCTTGGCTTCATCTAAATAAAATTGACTGGCCAACTCCGAAATTTTCGCCGGTAGATTTAAATAATACCGAAGAAATCAAACAAACCCCTCTAACCGTACTGACTGCAGTACAGCATCAAGAATGGGACCTACTCACCAAGTTTTCCTCGTGGACACGTCTACAAGCAGTTACTGCCTATGTTCAGCGTTTCATCCACAACTGTTGTAATTCATCCGAACCCTTCAAAGGACCACTAACTACCTCCGAGATCGCCCGAGCTCGCCTCAAGATCTTCAGTCTAGTACAACGCTAGGTGTTTGTTGAAGAAATTGACGCTCTTCGTAAGCAACGGGACTGTTCAATAAAACTCCAGCGATTAAAGCCATTCCTCGACTCTGACGGTCTTCTGCGCGTCGGTGGTCGCCTCGACCGCACCACACTATCTCACGACATCCGCCATCCAGTGCTCCTGCCTAAAAAGCACCATGTAGTGGACCTCCTAGTGGATCACACCCACATCATTCATCTCCACGCCGGACCTCAACTGACTCAAGCACTCTTGGCTCAATCAGTGTGGATCATCTGTGCGCGCAGCGTCATACGCTCACGCATTTTCAAGTGTGTGACTTGTTTTAAGAACAAACCTCGTAAGAAGACCCCCTTAATGGGAGATCTTCCGCCTTCAAGGGTAACTCCTGCACGGCCTTTCCTCTCCACAGGAGTTGACTACTGTGGCCCTTTCACTATTAAGAATTTGAACCTCCGTTCGGTGAAGCACGTGAAAGTATATTTGTGTGTGTTCATATGCATGGTGACAAAAGCGGTGCACCTCGAAGTGGTAACAGACCTCACTACAGACGGTTTCATCGCCGCTCTAACTCGATTTGTGTCGCGTCGTGGTCTTTGTACAGATATTTTCTGTGACTGCGGGACAAACTTTGTAGGCGCCAACACTGTCTTACGCAGCCTCGTAGAGTCACACATCAAGTCTCCAGTTGCGAAAAACGCAATCCACAGATTTTCTCAGGAGCGTGGAATTAACTTTCATTTCAATCCTCCTGCTTCTCCTCACCAAGGAGGATTATGGGAAAGTGCTGTGAAAAGTGCCAAATATCATTTTAAACGTGTGATGGGTGATACAATTTTAACCCTATCAGAGTTTATGACTCTGTCCGCTCAAGTGGAGGCCATGTTAAATTCGAGGCCTCTTACCCCTCTTTCCAGCGATCCTGCTGATTTATGCGCATTAACCCCCGGACATTTTCTAATAGGAGCCCCCCTGGCAGCAGACCCCGAGGCCGACCTTCACAACATTCCGGATAACAGACTGAAACACTGGCACCTTGTCCAGTCTTTAAACCAGCGTATTTGGAGGCGTTGGCATCTCGAATACCTCCACACTCTACAACAGAGGATCAAGTGGAGCTCTACTTCTGAAAATTTAAAGGTTGGGGATCTAGTCCTCGTACACCAGCCAACACCTCCCCTCACCTGGCCACTAGCCCGTATCGTGGGCGTATCTCCCGGAAAAGACAATATTGTGCGTGTGGTGCAACTAAAGACCGCTCAAGGCTCACTCACTCGGCCCGCGCACAAAGTGTTCCCATTGCCGTGTGATTAATTAACAGTTAAACACTGAAATCTCTTGTATATAGGCTAGTAGTTGTAAGTTAGCTTTAAGCAATTCACATCTCTTTGTATTCACTCTTGTTGAATCCCATAAGGATTCAAGGTCCCCGGTATGTTAAGTATTTAACAATTATTAAGTAGGACAAAATCATTACAATTCAAATTCAAACCACTGCCGCCTTGATCCAGCTGACAGGCATGACGCTCTTCCCTATTGGTGGGTTTTCGCCAAATTTAATATAGTTTTCCCTCTCCTCACGGAAAAACGTTACTGTTTGAGGAGTCCTTCTCCGGCGTCTCTCTCTCGCGGCTGACTCTGTGCCGTTGTCGGTGTATTTCCGATTTTATTCTCTTATACCCTTATTTGGGTTCTAATAATTATAAATCTCTCTCTCTCGAACTTTTTAGTGAGCATTTTATTCAGTGTTAAGTATCGTTAAATATCTCTATTTGAACAGTAAAATAATTCCCTTTGTAAAGTGTTTTGCAGCAGTGTCAAGTGCAATTTTGGATCAGGCTTCCGCGATCGCGTACTTCAAGATTAGGCCTATTATGAACTTTGCTTCACGTTCGATCTTAGCAAGATTTCCGTGTGCGTGAACGTGAGTGAGGACATACTTCGACCAGAGAGACAATCACCACTGTGGTCCCTTGTGGCGGCGGTTCCTTGGCGTCCATCAATCCAGGGCATGATGGCGTCACCGGCAGTGTCTTCTCCAAGCACTGAAAATATGGACCTCGGGGTGAGTTTCCCCCTCTTTTTATTTTAGTGTGTCAAAATGGGCTTATTTATTTTAAACTAATTGTTTTATGAACACTACAAACGAGATAACAAAATTGTGTCTCCAAAAGTATCATTTTTACTCGAGAAATTAATCCAGGGTAATTTTTCCAATAAAACCAAAAATTCAATTAATCCAATTTAAACCTCACTAATTAACACCTACCTTGTGTGTTTTTTATGTTGATGTGACAGATCCAGCTTGACGGAGCAAGGGATATGAAGGTAAAGTTAAATTATGTACGGTAGGCCTATTAGGCCTAAATGTTATTCGTGTAGGCGGAGGAAAAATGTTGTGTGCATCAAGGGACTAAAGTACTTTTCTCCCTCAGGGAAATTGTCGCCCTCGGCTTCGCCTTCGGGCGACAACACTTTCCCTTCAGGGAGAAAACATTGTACTTTAGTCCCTAGAAGCACAAATAACTATTTCCTCCACCTACTATCTAAAGCCGTATTTTACTCCTTGGAATAGAGTAGTAAAGTACTAATTTCTATCCCATGTGACTTGAATACTTAATCTTTTTGCCTAGGGAAAACTCAAGTTTTTTCGTACCACGGGGCTAAAGTTAGTTACATAAGAATAACATTAAAAGAGAGATTAAAAAGAACATGAGCCACAGTCAACTGTTATTACTTGTATTTGTTTCGTTACTCATTGTTGACTAATAGCAGCTGTAGCTGCTGCTCACCCACTGCTGACCATTCAGTCAGCAGTGGGTGAGCAGCGTCTCTAACAGGCGTCTATTTCGGCGTGTTTTCCGTTGGTAAGAGAGCAAATTCTGACGAGGAGTGGGGGTAACGCCGACAGTGTTACCAACACCGCAAATACCACGCACGGTCATCACGGATAATGCTGAAGACCGTATTTACGAATAAGAGAGACGGAGGCAAAAGAAATTATACCGAAGGTTGTTATTATTAATAATGACTATTTAAAAGACTTAATTAGATCAATAATACACCAATATAACTACGATACAAATTTAATATTATGTTAAATCTTTAAGATATAAGCCTATTTAATTATTTAATTTCAAAAATGTTTATTACTTATAAAGAAAAAAATTAAATTATTAATTAATTTTAATTAAAACAGTCAGTGGATTTTTTTACACATTTTAATATGAAAATTTAAAACTTGGTAGCCTATTTACCTGGTGTCTTATCCGTTAAGTACTTCAGCGATAACCCATTTAGCCGTCTAAGGCAGAGCGGCCTAAACGTGATCGAATTAATGAATTTTATTCACCCGTTAAAACCTCAACAGTAATTGGCTAAGTCAAAATTTTACAAGACAATAAATTCAGACAGTCCTCTTGACTCACAAAAGCAAGCACAACACTATAAATCGTCTCACTACACTAACCGGTTAACCTCTTTGTTTACACCTCAGCCACAACTAACAATGCTTCAATTCAATCGACCTTCTTGGTATTTCATTAATTCCCGTAGGAATAATTCACTCAAGAACAAGATTATTATTCTACTGGCATTACAAACCAAACATCGTCTCACTAACCGGTTAACCTCGTTGTTTACACCTCAGCCACAACACAACTGACAATGAGGTGGCAAACGGCTGGAAGATTGGAAGAATGAAGAAGTGAGTTGCTTTGTTGCTTAGTATCCCTGCGGTGTTGGTAACACTGTCGGCGTTACCCCCACTCCTCGTCAGAATTTGCTCTCCCACCAACGGAAAACACGCCGAAATAGACGCCTGTAGCATCTCTAGTACTAGAGATGGCCGTGGCAGTGTAGGTGTTTGTTTACATTTCGCTTGGGTAGGCTATTAATATAAGAAGTCCAAAACATAAGTGTAAAACTTTTGACTAGCCTTAAATTATATTTTGTTTCTTCGAGTCCTTTAAAATTGATATGGCCTACCTTGTGTGTTTTTTAGCGAATTTCCCTATAGCGAATACGCTATTACGGTAGTAGCCATGGTAAGACCTAAGCCCAGGACCACTTTACTTTTTCATTTTGAGGTCCCTAGAAGCCAAAAACACCATTCGTTCATTTTCATATATATGTATATATATATATATATATATATATATATATATATATATATATATATAAGTTTATGGGGAAAATAAAAAATTGCCAGAGTTTGTATATATATATATATATATATATGAAAATGAACGAATGGTGTTTTTGGCTTCTAGGGACCTCAAAATGAAAAAGTAATTAAAGTAAGTAAGTAAAGTAGTTAATAATTTAATTCAGAATTTGATTGATATATATGTATATATATATATATATATATATATATATATATATATATATATATCTATATATCTATCTATCTATATATCTATCTATGTGTCCGTGGTACTGGTAACTTTTGAAGGGGACCTCCGATTTTGATGAAATTTGGTATGGAGGTGTAAGACCAGGTCTATTTTCATGAGTTTGCGAACCAGCATTGTCGGGTTATGGGGACGGAGTTTTATGGGGTTTTAAAGGGGTCAAAAATGGGTTTTTTGCATTTTTGGACATTAATTTAAAAAATTCATCAATTTTAACTGAAACCATTTAAAAGAGCTTGAAAAAACGAACAATTTGGTATCTTGAATTTTTATCATAGCATAACTGGTTACGGGGCAAATTCAAAAATGTGTTTTCCACGTTATTCTTATGGGAAATCAAGAAAACCCTATATCTTGCTTATTTATTGACATAACTTAATCAAATTTGGTATGTACATTATCTATTTAAGGTTTAACTTATACTTGCTTACAAAACCCATATGGCGGCAAACCTACATACTCACCCCCATGGGGTTTATGGGGAAAATAAAAAATTGCCAGAGTTTGATACAATTTTGTGTTGACATTCACCAATTATTGATTAACTTCGATTTTCTAACAACATCCAATGGCAGAAAACCTACATACTCGATCCTATGGTGTTTTTATGGGGAAAGTAAATAATCTGAAATTCCATTGGAAATTCGCTGAGTACGCAGGTCTGCTGCGACGGGGGTATTATGTTGATGTGACTGATCCAGCTTGACGGGGCAAGGGATCGTATGAAGGTAAAGTTAAATTATCTACGGTAGTCCTATTAGGCCTAAATTTTATTCGTGTAGGTGGAGGAAAAAGATATTTAAAATTTTCTATTCAATCCCAATTTTATTTTTATGGAAAATGTTGAGAT